>WOXC01008941.1:0-327714 GCA_011680675.1 Gymnobelideus leadbeateri | reverse complement strand
GCTCAGAGCGCAGGAGCCGAGCCGAGCCCAGGTCCACGTGAGCCGAGGTTTAGCCCCAGGGCGGCAGGGCCAGCAGCCAGCTGGAGGAACCCCAGAACACCAGGAACTGTGGAGACGCCAGAATTATCAACATAGACTTGCCTAGGACAAAGTAAGAGGTTAGTGTCCTATGGACTTTGGGACCTGTATTTGGGGAATGCGTCAGCTCCCTCCCCTGGGGGCTAGAAGCTGCTGAGGAGACACGCCACTGTGTAGTTTTCAGAGGCATTTCAGGCTCCCAGCCTACAAATCGTGGGGAGATCCAGCGATCAGTCTTGGGGGGTAATCGCTCTTGCTTTAACCTCCCTGGATCTGGATTGTGATCTAGGGTGGAAGTTGTGGGTGGGTTTACAGCTTGCCAGAAACGGAAGTTGCCCCCCACACGTTCGGGACGAAAATTCCTCTATCTGGCCTTAAAGCCATAGTGTGGCAACAAGCCCAAAAGTCAAGTAATTAAGTGGCAACATGCCAAGGCAAAGGAAACAGAAAAATGCAACCCTAGACTCCTATTTTGGGGGCATAGAGCGGGAAAGGACTGTGAGGTCAGAAGTCCTGCTCAAAAGCCCCAGGGGAAAACATGAGTGGGTTGCAGGCCATAGAGGACCTTAAGAAGGACTTTAAAAATCAAATAAGAGAAGTGGAGGAAAAATTAGAAAGAGAAATGAGAAGGATGCAGGCAAAGTATGAAATGAGGGTCAACAGCCTGACTGAGGAAAACAACACCTTAAAAAATAGACTAACTCAAATGGCAAAGGAGGCCCAAAAGGGCAATGAGGAGAAGAATGCCTTAAAAAGTCGAATTTGCCAGATGGAAAAAGAATCTCAAAAGTTCACTGAGGAGATTCATTCCTTCAGAGTTAGACTGGAGCAAATGGAAGCTAGTGACTTTATGAGAAATAAAGATGCTGTTAAGCAGATCAAACAAACGAAAGATTAGAAGGCAATGTGAAATATCTCATGGGAAAAACCACTGACCTGGAGAATAGATCCAGGAGAGACAATTTAAAAATTATTGGACTACCTGAAAGCCATGATCAAGGAAAGAACCTAGAAATCACCCTTCAAGAAATTCTCAAGGAAAACTTCCCTGATGTTTTAGATCCAGAGGGCAAAATAGAGGTTGAAAGAATCCACAGATCACCTCCTGAAAAGATCCCAAAAAGAAAACTCCCAGGAATATTATAGCCAGGTTCCAGAATCCCCAGATCAAGGAGAAAATACTCCAAGCAGCCAGGAAGAAACAATTTCAATATTGTGGAAACACAATCAGAATAGCACAGGACCTGGCAGCTTCTACATTGAGGGATAGAAGGGCATGGAATATGATGTTCCAGAGGGCAAAAGAGCTGGGAATGAACCCAAGGGTCACCTACCCAGCAAAACTGAGTATTTTGTTTCAGGGGAAAATATGGTCATTCAGTGGAATAGAGGACTTTCAAGCATTCTTGAGGAAAAAACCAGAGTTGAATAGAAAATTTGACATCCAGATGCAAGAAGCAAGAGATGCCTGAGAAGGTAATCAGGGAAAAGAAATCAAAAGGAACTTATCAAAGTTGAACTATTTACATTCCTATATGGAAAAGCAATAACTGTGACTGATGATTTCTTTCTCACTATGAAAATAATGGAAGAAGGGGGTGTGGTCATATGAATACATATGTGAATGTGTGTGTATATGGTTACAGTTATATATGGATAGAGGGCATAGGTTGAATTTGTTGGGAAGGGAGAATACTCAAGGGATGAAATTATGAGGTGAGAGAGGAAAGTGGCAAGAGGAGATGGGGAGAGACAGGGTAGGGTAAACTATCTCATGTAGGGGAAGTGGTTGCAAAGGAGGGGGAGAATAAGGAAGGCTAAAAAGGCAAAACCACATTCATTGAATTTGGTTCAGGGAGAAAATGACATACATACTAAATGGGATATCTCAACCTGCAGCAGGATAGGGGGAAGGGGGATGAGAGGAGGGATGATGGATGGGAGGGCATCCTTGGGGTGAGGGGAGGTTGGAAGTACCCACTATAGAAGAGGGACAGGATCATGTAGGGAATGGACCAGGTGGGGGGTGGGATGGGTGGGAGGGAATTATAAGCAGCCTTGTACAATATATCTACTATGATAATGTTTTGCATAGCTAGACATGTACAACATATACTGAATTACTTATATCCCAAGAAGGAATGGGTGACAAGGGAGGAAGGAAATGGATCTGAAATTCAAGGTCATAACATTAAATGTTTCAAACATATATATAAATACTATTATTAATACTCTTTTGCCTATAATTGGGAGATAAGATGTGCAGGCATTGGGACACAAAGATTCATCTTCCTCTAATGGAAAAGTCGATGGGGGTATGGGAGAAGGTATGGGAGAGAGCAGATTGGAGGAAGCGATATCTTGTGGGACTGCTATTCTGGGAGGTTGGGTAGGGGAATAATGGGGGGAAAATGTAACTCAAAATCTGGCAGAAATGAATGATGTAAAACAGAAGTTAATAAAGTATTTGTTTAAAAAAAAAAACAGCAACAAAAGAGCTTAGACATCATCTTTCAAGAAACTATCAAGGAAAACTGTCCTGATATTCTAGAACTGAAGAGTAGAGTAGAAATTAGAAGAATCTACCTATTATCTCCTGAAAGATATAGCAAAATGAATACTGCCAGGAATATTATAACCAAATTCAAGAGTTCTATGTTGAAATATAGAATATTGCAAGTAGTCGAAAAGAAAAAAAAAGCATTGTGGAATCACAGTCAGGATAACACAAGACTTAATATCTTCTATAATAAAAGATTCCAGGGCTTGGAATATGATATTCTGGATAGAAAAAGAGTAAGGATCAAAACCAAGAATCATATGCCCAGCAAATATGAGTATAAGACTTCAGGGGGGAAATTAATACTCAAGGATAGAGAAGAATTTCAAGCATTCTTGAGAAAAGACCAGAGCTGAATAGAAAATTGAACTTTCAAATATAAGACTCAAGAGGAGCATAGAAAGGTAAATGGGAAAGAGAAATCATAAGGGATTAATAATTTTAAACTGCTTACATTCCTAAAAGGGAAGATGATATTTGTAACTCATAAACCTTTCTCATTACTAGCGTAGTTAGGAATATATATATATATATATATACATATATGTATATATATGTATATATGTATATATATATGTATATATGTATATAGACAGAGGGCAGAGGTATGAAATGAATATGAAGGGATGATAAATAAAAAAATAAAATTAGGGGGTTATAGAGGAATGTACTGGGAGAAAGAGAAAAGGAGAAGTAGAATGGGATAAATTAATTCAAATAAAATAGGCAAAGAGAAGCTTTTACTTTGGAGAAGAAGAAGGGGGAAATGAGGGGGAGTGAGTGAACCTTGTTCTCATCAAAATTGGTTCAAAGATGGAATACCATATACACTCGATTGGGTATATACATTTGTGTTACCCTATAGGAAAGTAGGAAAGGAAGGGGATAAGTGCAGTAGAAGGTGATAGAAGGGAGGAAGATTTCAGGAGCACTCAGAATCAAAACACTTTTGAAGAGGGACAGAGTGAGGGAATAAAATAAATGGGGGGAAATAGGATGGAGGGAAATCCAATTAGCAATAGTAACTGAAAAAAACTGAAGCCAGTTTCTCTGATAAATGTTTAATTTCTCAAACATATAGAGAAAGGAGTCAAATTTACAAAAAAGAGTCATTCCCAATTGATAAAATGATACAATTAGTTTTCAGATGAAGTAATAAAAGCTATCCATAGACATATGAAAAAAATCTTCTAACTCACTCTTGATTAGAGAAATGAAAATTAAAACAATTCTGAGTACTACCTCATCCCTATTAAATTGTCTAATAGGACAGAAAAGGTAAATGACAAATGCTGGAGGGGATGTAAGGACAAGATATTTTTGGTGGAGTTGTGAACTGATGCAACCATTTTGTAGAGCAATTTGGAACTATGCCCAAAGTCTATAAAGTCATGTGTACCATTGATCTAGCAATATGATTACTAGATCTGTATCCCAAAAAGAGATAAAAAAGGGAAAGTAATTATATATACAAAAATATATAGCAGCACTTTTCTGCAGACAAAGAATTAGAAATTGACTCGATGGCCATCTATTGAGGAATGGCTGAACAAATTGTGATATGTTACTATGATGGAGAACTATTGTAGTATAGAAAATGATGAGCAGGATGCTCTCAGAGAAACCTGAACAGACTTATATGAGCTAATTCAAAGTGAAATGTACTATGTGCAAAGGAAGAGAAATATTGTTAAGATGATCAGCTGTGAATGACTTATTTGATGATGATCCAAGACAACTTTAAAGGACATATGATGAAAAATACTATTCATCTCCGGACAAAGAACTGATGGTGTCTAAATGTAGATTGAAGCATACATTTTTCCACTTTATTTTTGTTATTTTTTTTCACAACATGTCTATTGTGTAAGTGCTTTGCATGACTACACAGGTATAGCTTATATTATATTGCTTGTTTTCTCAATGAGAAGGAGGGAAGGGAGGGAGGAAAGGAGAGAATTTGGAACTTTTTGGAATTTTTAATTTGGAAGTTTTAAAAATAAATGCTAAAAATTGTTTTTCTATGTAACAGGGGAAAAATAAAATATTTAATTAAAAATAAAGGACATTAATAAGACTGCCAAGAAAGTCTTCTGATACCTGATGTTTCAGTAGACCTAGCTTCTTAAATTATTTTTACCATTCCTGGACGGAGCACTGTGAAGAAAGACAGCCCCCCCCCCCCATCCTTAAGGAGATACACCCACACATATGCCAATTATTCATTTATAATATAATATAATGCATAAAACATAGTTATGCATGCATATATATGTATGTATATATATATATATATATAGTTTTGAGGGCAGGGGCTGTCCTTTTTCACAGTGCTAGTACATAGTAAATGCTTAATATATGCCCTTCCTTCATTTCACTTTTTTCTTCCTCCCTTTTCCTCTTTCCTTCCTTTCCTTCTTTCTCTCTTTTCCTTCCTTCCTTCCTTCCTTCCTTCCTTCCTTCCTTCCTTCCTTCCTTCCTTCCTTCCTTCCTTCTTTCCTTCCTTCTTTCCCTCCCTCCCTCCCTCCCTCTTTCCTCCCTCTTTCCCTTCCTTCCTCCCTTTAAGTATTTTCCTAACAGTGTCCTGAGAGTAAGGTAGACAAGCACAAGGAATTACAAAACCTAATTTTTAATACCTGGCTCATTTATCTAGTTTGTTCTTTTTTTTTTTTAAGCAATTGGGGTTAAGTAACTTGCCCAAGGTTACACGGCTAGGTTTTTGTTTGTGTGGATTAAGTGTCTGAGGCCGGCTCCGAACTCATGTCTGAGGCCGGCTCCGAACTCAGGTCCTTCTGATTCCAGGGCTGGCGCTATATTCACTGCGCCACCTAGCTGCCCCCCCTATCTAGTTTGTTCTTATCAAAGTCCCTTCTCATCTCTAGAACTCAAGGTTCCATCTTTAGAAAATGAAGGTTTCAGCTAGATGATCTCTGAAGTTACCTCTAACTTTTAATTATGAGTTCTATTAATGTTGTCAAGCAATTTAACCCTATTAGAATTGTAAAACCTCATATAAGAAGAATGGGTCTCAGGTGATTTATTATTTTTACCAAAGTAACCAATGCAACAAATATAAAAAGTCCAATATAACTTACTCTAGTCCACTAAAATCCCTTGCTTGATACAGATACCTCTGGATAGAATTGGACTCATAACCCTGTTTTCCATTCACTTTTATTACAAATGATTTTGATAGATACTATTTATATTATGCTTTAGATTTTGCTAAGCACTTTACTAATATAAAAATTTTATTTTTACCACCACACTGGAAAGTGGATGTTATTATTACCCCATCATTTTACAGATGAGGAAACTGAGGCAGAGGTCACATGATTAGACCAGAGGTCATACAGCTAATAAGGGTCAGAGGCTAGATTTGAATTCAGGTATTCCTGAGGTACAGTCCTCCATCCTCTGTGTCCTATAGATTTTTATATAGGAAAACTGGAAGGAACAGTAAGGATCAGCTAGTCCCATCCCCTTATTTCATAAATTAGGGCCCAACCCTAGAAAGTTTCTGTGACTAGCCTTTGATCTTTCAAATCTCTTTGTTAGCAAGTTATTTTTATCCTTCTAATAGCAAGCCTAAATATCACTCTATAATTTCCCATCCATTGCTGCAATTTCTCCCTTCTCTCATGCTTCTCTAAATGATCCCTAAGATTGCTACATTTCATGGTATCACACTTTTAACTCATTTTAAGCTTCTAGTCCACTAAAAGCCTTAGGTCTTTTCCAGAAAACTACTATGTAGCCATGCATTCATTTCTCGTTTATACTTGGGAAACTGATTTTTTTTAACCCAAAGGTATCATTTTATTCTCTTCTCAAGTGAATTTTATCTTCTTACATTCAACCCAAATTTTTAAGTTTGTCAGGATCATTTAGAGCCTCAACTGTACTGGACAATAAATGACTCATCCTTCTTAGCTTTTTGTCATCTAGAAAAGTTATAATCAGGTCACTTATGTCATTACCAAAGTCACTTGTAAGCGCAGAAGCACATACCCCTAGGGATCTCCACAAGGGACACCCTTGTAAGGTAATGTTGTATCATTAATGACTTTGTATCTGGTCATTTGGTCAGTTCTAAATACACAAAACTGTATTATTGTCTAATTATTATTATTGTCTAAACAATTAGTGTCAAACTCAAATAGAAACTGATCCCTGCTGGCCACCAATTGACATAGAAAATGACAAATTCACCTTATCTATGTTGTATTGCATTTTTATTCAATTTTTAAAATAATTACCATTATAATCTGATTCTGGCAACATAGGTATTGGCCCACAGGCAAGTTATAGTCTAGCCTACATCCGTCCATCATTTTTGCAATAATATTATGTGAAACTTTTCTCTTTGGTTTTCTCTCTCTGGTTCTTTCTCTGTGTTGGAGTAAAGCTTAAGGGAACACTTTAAAACAAAACTTGTGTGTGTGTGTGTGTGTGTGTGTGTGAGTGTGTGTGTGCGCACGCACATTGGCATTGGCATGTGCATTGGCATACAAGCACACATATACACACCTAGAATATACTTGTGTGTAGGGTAATTGTGTCCCCTTCCCAAAGAGAACTCAATGTAGAATATGGGTATTGGATATGAGATACTTTATTTTATATATCACAAAAACTGCCTGCATTCAAAGATTCACATCTATTAAAGTTGGAAACAAACTACTCAAGTAGTCACTTATGCTCATCGTGCCCCCAAATGTTGTTATACTGCTGAAAAGATATTTTAGATTCACCTTGTACCTCTGTCATATGAGAAACTCATTCCAACTATCACTGAGGATTAGTAGTGTCTATACCTTGTTCCCAGATGGCACACAGGTTAGGTCCTTCAACACCAGCTTTTCCTCCTGTCAGTGGGTCACTTCTTCTCATATAATGTCCTGTTAAGGATATCTTCTTCTGCTTTCTGACTCACACTGAGAAATTCTCACTCCATAAGGGAACTTTGAGACTGGAAACATCCATTTCTCAGGATTGTTAGCTGTTCACTTGTGACCATAAGAGCACATAGAAGGCAGAAGGGAGCAGCTAGGGACTTACCACTTAGTCTCATCCTTATTTAAAGAAACATGCTGCCATGTGTTACAAGTATAAGTTATCAAAAGTTGAGGAAGAAGAAACTTCCCTCCTTCCTCTGCCCCTTCACATATCTTCATGGAAATTTAAGACAAGAAAACACTTGAAAAGGGGACCAAAAAGAGTGGAGCCCTTTTATCATAAAGAAAGAGCTATTCCTATTGCTGAGTTCGTCCTCCTGTTAATAACCACAGAAATGCAGAGTTTTTGAGAGGAAGATCACTGAGAGCATCCTCTCCAAAATATGTATAGAAGGAATCTCTACTAAAATACATTTGAAAAGTGATTGGTATTTTACTTTCTATTTGAAGATTTTCAGTGGTAGAGAACTTACCCCAATTTGAGCAAGCACATTCTACTTTTGGTTAGTTCTGATTGCTAGGTAATTGTTTTGTTTTCTTGAAATCAAGCCTAAAGTTGTCCCTTAGCGTTGCCTACCTATTGCTGCTAGTTATCACCTATAGGGCCAAAGAGAACAAAACTAATTTGCTCTCTATACACTAGCCATTCAAGCACTTCAAAGTGGCTATCTTCCTGTTGTTGGTGGTGATAGTGGTCTTTTATTCTTGAGTTGGACCAATGACACCTTCTTAGGTTTTTGTTTTTTTTTTTTTTTACAGTTTATATTTGCTCAATTCTTTCAATCATTAGATTGTGGGTTCCTTGAGGGCAAGAACTGTCTTTTACCTGTTGCTGTGTCCCCAGTGCTCAGTATAATGCTTGACACATATTAGCTGCTAAATTAATGTTTATTGACTTACAAAGAAAATCAATCCTTGTATGGCATGAATTCAAAGTCTCCATTCTCTGCCCTTATAAAATTTATCTGTACATACCCTTTAAAAATTGATGTTGATTAATGAATTCTAGTATAATTGGACAAAACTCCTGTCTCTTCCTCACTGAAATTGTTCCTCTTTGTGTCTTCAAAATACCTTTCTTGAGGACTTTTCCTTCTTAGACAGACTTTCTGTGGAAATTTAGAATATGAGATCCTATACATCTTTTCTCTTTCTGAACCTTTGAAATTTGTTCTCCAAAAATCTAGGGTATATGTCAGACTAAATCATGCTTTCCTTCGTTGCACCAAAAATTCTAAGATAGATTGGTCACTTTCCTCCAAGACTCCCATCATTTTGGTTTTGACAATGAATTCCTCTTTGTTGGTATGCATACAGTCCAAGATAGTAGTTTAGCTCATTATTTCCAAGCTTTAAAGGATGTAATTATCATTAAGACAAAATTAGAAACTACTGTTTTCTCTGCTAGATGTAGAAGTAAATATATATTATATATAAATAATTGAACTCCCCCGTCACTGACAAGTAGTGGTTTTATCTCCCTAATATAGAGTTCTGCTCCACCCCCACTTTTATCTCCTGAATTGCTTGTGAATTTATTGTACACCTCCAGGGGCATATTTCAGTCATGTGCCCCATCTTACCGAAGTCCCACGACTTGTACAAGTTCACATTTGCTACATTGTGATAAAATCTCTAATTTGCTTTCTACAGTACTCATCTTTTTGTATAGATATATGACTTTTTCTGGCTTCATTCTTATATTTTTCTCTCTTGTGAATTTCTGGCCATCTTTACCGCTATTTTCTCTATGTCATAGCTAGTATCTATGGTAAATTGCCCATCATATATATGTAGACAGTTTTGTTTCTCAACCTGTCTTTCCTTTTTAAAGCCATTTTGTTCTTATAGGTACTGGAATGGGGAAAAGAAGGAAAAATGTGGTTAAAGAGTGCACTTTAATTTTCTTTTGAGTTCCTGCCTTGATAGTACCCCTTCCTAGAAGCTGAATATTGGATTGCTGAAAATGTGTTCCAGGAAAATAAATGGTGAAAGCCCTGGATGGCTCAAGTCAGAGATTGCCTTCTCACATCTTTTCAATTTTTGTATTGGATGGACAGAGCCTTGGATTTAGATTTAAAGGAAGCTTTATGAAAAAACACAGGATTTAGAAATGGAGATCCTGAATTCATATCCACTTCTAATACTTCAGCTAATCCAGTCGATCACTCTGTTTTTCAGTTTCTTCATCTGATAACACACATATACATATATACACAAACACACATACACATACATGCACATACACACACAGACATACACACATCTACATACATACACATACACAGACAGGATGTTACTCTCCTGTTCAAAATCTAATGGACTCAGAATGACTTTGAATATCTGAGTTTCTAATCATATGTTTAGATAGAACTGGAACTACTATTTGCCTGGTAATTAGTTTCAGAATCTCAAAAGAAGGAGGTTCCTGTATTCATCACAATACTCTAAGCCCTCTGAGGACAGAACAATGGGATCTTATCTTTAACCAGAATCTTCTCTTCCTTATATAGAATCTCTCTAGAGATTTAATTATCCATAGCCTATTAAATTAGCTTGCTAGTGTTCAGTTATTTTTAATCTTGTCCCACTCTCTAACCATTTTGTTTTTTTTTTTTTCCTGGCAGAGATACTGGAGGGGTTTGCCGTTTCCTTCTGCAGTTCATATGACAGATAAGGAAATGAGGAAATGGAGGCAAGCAGGGTTATATGACTTGCCCAGTCTTATAGCTAGTAAATATCTGAAACTAGATTGGAATTCAAGAAGATAAGTCTTCCATTCTGCAGGTTTGGCACTGTGTGTATGTATATGTGTTTGCACATGTATGTTCACAGTGTGTATATGAATGTGCATATATGCATGCACATATACATACCTGCATATTCATAAGTGCACCTATATGTACAAACATGTACATACATGTCTGTGTAATCATACACATCATGTATACATGCAATATACAACTATATTTCTATATGTGTGTATATACATGTGGATCTATTAATGCACATGTGTCTATGTGCTATGTGTACATAATCATATGTGTGTACATGTGTAGACATCTACATGCACATGCACTAAACACATACATGTACTTACATATACATTTATATGTCTATCTGCCTCCCACCAAACCTTAGCCTTCTATATTTGAGGTGATACCAAGATATAGGCAAGGATTAGTAAAAGAAATAAGTTAAGTATATTAACTATAAAGCATATATACTCTATCTATCTATCAACAAACATATGTCTATTAAAAATAAACATGAGGAACGGAAGTTGGGAAAAGATCAGATACTTTTGGGAACTTCCTTCCTTTTTAAAGAAGTCTGTACAACCAATAGCTTCAGTTTCAGGAAGACTGAGAAGATCATGTGGCCATTCTCACACTGTATTTCTCTTATTGGTGAGGCTGCCTTCTCTTTAGTTCCTTCTCTAGTTTTTCTATTGGCAGCTGTCCTTGTGCTGCCAATACTGTCCAGCTCATCTCATGAAGCGTTAGACATGATTTAGGACATCACCTCCTCATTCTTCCTCATAATCCTCTCTCAAGGGATGTGGGTTTCTCTTCTAAAATATCAAGTGTTGGGGGGGGGGGGGCAGAGTCAAGATGGCAGAATAAACACAGTAAATTGCTTCAGCTTATCCCACAAATCATCACCAAATACCTGTAAAAATGACTAAACAAAATTTACAGCTACAGAACCCACAAAATGACAGAGTGAAACACATACCCAGCTGAACCCATTCTGGCAGGCTGATGGGAAGGGTCTATCTCAATGGGCTGGGAGCAAAGTATAGTTCCACATGGACCACACTGGCACATACCAGGCCAGAGTAATCCTCAGGGGATTGAATCACAGACAGCTGTGGTGGTCAGAGTACTCAACACACAAACACCAAAGACAAAGTAAAAGGACAATCGGGAAACTCTGTTGGAACTGGGTGGAAGTTAATGACTTTATGAGAACTCAAGATACTATAAAATAGATCCAAAAGAATGAAAAAATAGAAGGTAATGTGAAAATTTTCATTGGAAAAACCATTGACCTGGAAAACAGATTCAGCAAAGATAATTTTAAAATTGTACTACCTGAAAGCCATGATCAAAATAGAGTCTAAACATCATCTTTCAAGAAATTATCTAGGTAGAGGCGGCTAGGTGGTGCAGTGAGTAAGAGCGCTGTCCTCGGAGTTGGGATGACCCAAGATCGAATCCGGCCTCAGAAAATGAGCGCTCACACATAAATAATGACTAGCCGTGTAACCTTGAGCAAGTTACTTAACCCCAATTGCTTAAAAAAAAAAAGAAAGAAAAAAAAAGAAATTATCTAGGAAAACAACGCTGATATTCTAGAACCCAGAGGGTGAAATAGAAATTTAAAGAATCCACCAATTACCTCCTGAATAATGATTCAAAAAAGAAAACTCCTAGGAATATTGTAGTCAAATTCCTGGATTCCCAGGTTAAGTAGGAAATATTGAAAGCAGCTAGAAAGAAACAATTTGAGTATTGTGGAAACACAATCAGGATAACAAAAGATTTAGCAGCTTCTATATTAAAGGACTGAAGGACTTGGGATATGACATGACAGAAGTCAAAGGAGCTAAGATTAAACCAAGAATCACCCACCTAGTAAAACTGAGTATTCTTCAGGGGAAAAAATTAATATTCAATGAAAAAGAGGACTTTCAAGCATTTTTTTTTCTTTTTGCAAGGGGGAAGGCAGGGCAATTGGGGTTAAATGACTTGTCCAAGGTGACATGGCTAGTAAGTGTTGTGTCTCAGGCCAGATTTGAACTCAAGTCCTCCTGACCCCAGGGACAGTGCTCTATTCATTGAGCTTTCTAGCTGCCCCTATTCCAAGCATTCTTGCTAAAAAGACCAGAAAATTTGACTTTGAAATATAAGAATCAAGAGAAGCATGGAAAGGTAAACAGGGAAGAGATATCATAAGGGACTTATTAAAGTAGAAATGTTTCCATTCTTACATGGAAAGACAATATTTGTAACTCAAGAGACTTTTCTGAATATTAGGATAGTTGAAGGAAATACATTCATCCATCCATACATGCATGCATACATACAGACAGACACATATGTGTATACACACACACACATATACACACACACACAGAGGGTATAGGGTGAGTTGAATATGAAGGGATGATAAAATAAAATAAAATTAAGGGGTGAGAAAGGAATATATTAGGAGGAGAAAGGAAGAGATATAATAGGGTAAGTTATATCACATAAAAGAGGGAAAAGAAAGCTGTTACAATGGAGGGGAAGAGCAGGGAGGTGAAAGGGAATGAGTCAAACTTACTCTCATTGAATTTAGCTTTAGGAGGGAATAACATACACACTCAGTTGTGTATCTTACCTTACAGGAAAGTAGGAGAGAAGGAAATAAGTGTGGGTGATGATAGAAGGGAGGGCAGATTTTGGGGGAGGGGATAGTCTGAAGCAAACATTTTTGAAGAGGATCAGATAAAAGGAGAAAATAGAATAAATATGGGGTGGGATAGGATGGAGGGAAACACAGTCTTTCACTACTATGGCAATGTGTTGCATAACTACACATGTATAACCTATATAGAATTGCTTCTCTTCCCAGTGGAGGTGGGTGAAGTGGGAAGAAGGGTGAGAATCTGGAAATCAAAGTTTTAAAAACAAATGATAAAAAATTGTTTTTTCATGCAACCAGGAAATAAGATATATGGGCAATGGGGTATAAAATCCATCTTGTCCTACAAGAAAGTAAAGGGGAAGGGGGGAAAGGGGGAAATAGGAGAATATAAGGGAGGGCAGATTGGGAAAATAAGTAATCAGTATGCATGGCATCATGGGGTGGGGGTAAGGGAGAGACAGGGAGAAATTTTGGAACCCATAATCTTGTGGAAATAGTGTTGAAGATAAAAATAAATAAATAATTTCTGGAGAAGGAAAAATAAAATAAAATAACATATCAGATATGATTAAAGTTCCCCTTCTTTTACAAAGATTGCAATAGTTCAAATCACTGTTGGAGATAAGAGAGATTGCCTTTTTGAATTTGACAGAATGCCAGTCATTCCTCAAACCTCTATTAAACATACATGTCTTGTAAAAAAAAAAGAACATAGTAGGAGCTCAGTAAATGGTTTCTTCTCTGAAAGATCAATGGTAGCACCCTAACTCTAAAAGAAATAGAGAGTAAATGATGTATGATGGGCAAAGAACTGGACTTCATTAGGAGAGACTCAGGTTCCTAATCACACATACGATACTTTCTAGCTGTGTGACCTTAGACAAGTCACTTATCATTTCGGTTAATATTTTCAGTACTTCGAGTTTCTGTGGGAGTCAAATTAGATGGTATATGCAAAGCCCTTCACAATCCTTAAAACCCCAAATAAGTATTAATCTTCAATATAGTCTTAATAATTTACTGTTGCTCATTGAATTAAGAATTGCTCCCATTCATATGCCATTTTTATATTTTTTAAAGATTTTCCCCACAAAAACACCTTGAAGGGGTTAATGAATGTATTATTATTTGCATTTTACAGATGAGTAACTTGAAAGAATGAAAAAAAATAAGTGATACGCTCAAAGAAACATATGGAGCAAGTATGAAATCTAGAATGACACTCAGTCCATCTGACTCAAGACCAGCGTGGTTTCCTTTATGCCATTTTGTATTAGTCATGCATCTAGCATTAGACATCTGATATGATATAAATCTTCACGAATCCATTATCCATTGACTGTGAATTGTGGTCATTTGGTATGGTATGGGTTCTTTTATGTAGAGTTTCTGATTTATCTGATAATATTCTATAGCTAAAATTGTAAGTAAAATTATATCAAATAAGCTTTCCAAGCATATTTACATACATACATATATACCCATTTGTACAAAGAATTATGTCCTGAATATTAATGATTATTATTCTAAAGTTATTCCATCTTATAACTCTGTGCCTTTTCATGGATTGTGCCTAAAAGCCTGAAATATTCTCTTTTGTCAAAATTTCAGAAGCCCTATCTCCATTCATAGAACAGCCCAAGAGCTGCACCTCTCAAAAAGTCTCTTCTAGGTTAACAGGAAAGAGAAATTATAAGGGATTCAATAAGGTTAAATTGTTTGTATTCCTATAAGGGAAAATGATATTTATAACTCCTAAGTTTTTTCTCATTATTAGTACTATTAGAAAGAATATGCATAGATTGAAAGCAGAGATGTGAGTTGGATATAATGTTTTATTATCTAAAGAAAAAAAATAAAAGTTTGAGAAAGAATAATGAATTGGGAGAAGGGGAAAGGGAGAAGTAGAATGGGATAAATTATCCAACATAAACAAGGCTTGAAAGAGATTTTACAGTGGAAAGAGAAATAAGGGAAGCAGAGAGGGGAATAAGATATATACTCAACTGAGTGTAGAAATATCTTACCATACAGGAAAGTGGGAAAGGAAAAGGATAAGAGAAGAGTGGGGGCTATCAAGGGAGGGCAGATTGGGGCAGGTAAAAGTCAGAAGCAAAATGCTTTTGAGAATGAATAGGATAAAGAAAGAGAAGGGGGGGAGAGAGAGAGAGAGAGAGAGAGAGAGAGAGAGAGAGAGAGAGAGAGAGAGAGAGAGAGAGAGAGAGAGAGAGAGAGCAGGGAAAAATACAATGAAAGGAAATACATTGTAAATCATTAGTGTGTAAAAAGTTAGTGAGTTTCTCTGATAGAGACTTCATTTCTTAAACATATGGAAAATTGAGCCAAATTTGCAGAAATAAGAGTCATTCTTTAATTGATAAATGGTCAAAGGATATGAACAGGCTGCTTTCAGACAAAGTAATCAAAGCTATCTCTAGTCATGTAAAAATGCTCTAAATCACTGTTGATGAGAGTAATGCAAATTAAAAGAACTCTGAGCTACTACTTCACACTTATCTCATAGGCTCTTATGACAGAAGAGGAAAATGACAAATATTGGAGGGGATTCAGGAAAATCAAAGCACTAATATACTATTGGTGAAGCTGTATACTGATTCAACCATTCTGGAGAGCAATTTGGAACTATGCCTGAAGGACTATAAAAGCAAGCAATACCATTACTAATTGTGTATCTCAAATAGGTTAAAAACAAAAAAAAATAAAGAGGAACTATGTGTACAAAAGTATTTATAGCAGCTCTTTTAGTGGTGAAAACAAATTAAAAATTGAATGGATGTCCATTAATTTGGGAATGGGTGAAAAAGTTGTTGGAGAAGATTGTGACAGGATAGTATTATGCTTTAAGAAATGATGATCAAGATGCTCTCAAAAATAAGGAAAGACTTGCATGAACTGATGCAAAGTGAAATGCACAGAACCAGGAGAAGATTATACAGAGTAACAGCAATATTTTATGATGATCCATCATGAAAACCTTAACTATTCTCAGCAATACAATAATCCAAGACAGTTGTGTAGGACTTATGATGAAAGATGCTGTCCATCTCCAGAGAAAGAACTGGTAGAGCCTGAACGAAGATTAATGACACTTTTTTCTTTTATTTTTCTTGGGAGTTTTTGATTGTGTTTTCTTTCACAGAATGACTTACATGGAAATGTGTTTTGCATGACTACACATGTGTAATCAATGTCAAATCGCTTGCCTTCTCAATGAGAGGAAAAGGGGGTGAGGGAGAGAATTTGGAAGTGGAATTTTGAAAATAATGTTGAAATTGTTTTTATATGTCGTTGGGAAAAATAAAATAATGAATACTTTCTTTTTACAAAATCAAAAAGTCTTTTCAGATTTTCATAATTCTTACCATATATCATATACGATAAATCTTTCAATTTCATCATATTCAATTTATTTTCAATATATGCTGTTATCTGCCAGACTCGGACAAAGAGACCATTTAATGCAAACCCCTCATTTAGCAGGTTTTTGGATGTTATGACACAGATTCCTGTAGTCATGTAGATGGAGTGATGGAGGCAGGGATAATTATGCCAGAGTCAGTGTAAATTCCACTGTCATAATGTTCCCAGTGAAATTATAGATTATTTTAAAAACAACTTCTTATAAAAATGCAGAATGTTTCACAATTTAAGATAGGCATCTCTTCCAACTGTATGTTTCCCTTAAATTAATAAGTACTGGTTTTATATGAGAGTATCTCATTATCTATGACTATAAGGTAACCTCACAGTAGATTGTAAAGTTCTTGAAGATGGAAAATGTTTCAGTTTTTTATTGTATTCTCCACATCTACCACTATGTTTGGTACAGCGTAGGTCATTATTAAATGCTTGGTGATTCATTCGTAAATATGATATGTCCCCAAATAATTCTGATTGACAACACTTGGTTAGCCTAATCCATATAGTCTTATATACTTAAAAGTCGAAACTAAATTTCTTGTAACATAATTTCGACATCACACAATTTCAGTCTTGCTTTCCTCCTTACTCCATTATACTTCTTCTTAAAATAGGAATGTTTGATTATATGCAAAAGAAGTCATTTTAGTGGATAAGTAAACATATACAACTTCAAGTTCCAAAACCTTTATTTCCTTTCCTTTCAGAATTCTTATTTCTCTCTTCAACTATTCAGAAACATTCTATTGTGATTCCATGCTCTTTGAAGAATCTGTAAGGTCCTCTGCCTCATTGAGTGTTGATTCAATATTTTCATTATCTATAATATTTATTAAGATATATCTGAGCCAATTTAGATGGTATGAAAGTCATCTTCCCTTCTTTTATTAATACCTTCCCATTTGGTTAATCTATTTATATTTAAGGTTTTCGATAGTTCTTCTAATACATTTTGTAATTTCACTCTTCCTTCTCTATCTTTATGTTCTCCTATGGGCCATATTTTTACTCCTTCCCCTTCAGTAGTTGTTTCCATGGAAGCTGGGCCTCAAAACTATCTTGGATTCCCCCCCACGCTAAGCAACTCATGCTTTATCAGCTTTGGTTTCTGCCTCAAGAGATGTCTGGAAGTATAACTGAGCTCAGCAGGATACTAGTCCCTTTTTCTTCAGGCTTGTTGGAACCCCCACACACATTTGCTGTTCTCCTGCCCCAGTTTTCTTTGTTTTATACGTATAGGACTAACACACGGCACTAGCCTAAGCAGACATATAATTTTCTAATCTGTGGCACAGTGTTTAATGGAGGTATAGTTGATTTTTTTTAAGACCAAGAGCCAGCCTGTATAGCCCTGCCAGATCACATTTCCAAATTGGGTAGGGGCTGCTGAGTATGACTGCCAATTTGTTTGCTTGTGACGTTATTAGGGTTCTTTGTGTCTTAGACCATGAGGACAAATGAAATTTCTTTTTTCCTCTTTGTATAATTCTCTTTAAAAGAAGTTTGAGAGGTCATGAAGTTTAGAGAAAGTATTTAATATTTCATCTTGTTGCTCCCATGACCTAGTGTCTATACTTTTCAGAATATGAACTGTATAGTTAGTACTATTACTTACCTTTGCTCCTAGTGGTTAGAAATACTACTCTAGGGGAAGCTAGGTGGCACAATGAATAGAGCACCAGTCCTGGAGTTAGGAGGACTAGAGTTTAAATCTGGCCTCAGATGCTTAACACTTACTAGTCATGTGACCTTGGGCAAGTCACTTAACCCCAATTGCCCTCCCTTTCTCCCTCCAAAAAAAAAAAAAGCAAAAAAAAAATAGTACTCCAACCACTCTACTGAGAGTTTATCATAGCTCTTAAGTAGAATATTGATCCATACAACTATTTCACCACACAGGGTACATATATGTCATTTTAAGTTCTGTGCATATCTTCATGGTCACTTCTGTTGATTTTTAAAGAGAATAAATCTTCCAATTCTTCCACTTTCTGGTTTTACTCATGACTTAAGTTTTTCATCTTTGTATTGCTGAATTGCATTTTTACTATTATTTTTATATCATCTTAATTAAGCTTTCTCATCAACCATTGTAAATATTTTTCTTTTTTTGAGTTGAGATGCAATTTTCCATCTTTTATCTTCTTTCTTAATTTTATATATTTTTATAAAGTTCCTTGGATATTCTGTGGTTTATTGGAGGTAGTACTATTCTCGTTTTGGAGGGCTGATTTGCTGTTGCATATTCATTCCTCTCTTTCAGAAACTTCAGCTTACATTCTTTATCTTCTACAATATGTTCATTGTATAGGGTGCTCATTTGTTTTAACATTTCTCCATTCTTTCTGTTGTTTTATTTTTTCTGTCAGATATACTTTGGAAAGCTTCTCTCTCATATTCCCCTCCCTCCACACTTATTTTTATACATCAATTGGCAACTATCTCTTTTTTATTTGTTTATTTTTAGTTTACAAGGTTCAATTCCATATTTCCATGAGTTTCAAATTTCCCTTCCCTCCTTTGCCCCACCCCCACGATGGCATATAATCCAGTATGGGATCTGCAAATAATTTCACATTAGACATTAGTCAAGGTACAAAGGCAAACTGTACTAGATGGGATGAAAAATGGTAAATAAAAAATAAAACCAAACAATGAAAAGAAAAAGATCATTTAGTTTACTTCCATCAGGATTCAAGCTCAGTTCTTTCTAGTTATTTCTCTGGATGTAGGCATCTCTCTCCTTCATGCGTCCTTTGGGATTGACTTATATCACTGCATTGCTGAGAAGAGTCCAGTCTGTCATAGTTGGTCATCACACCTATGTTGTGTCTGTGATTGTATACAAATTTCTCGGGGTTCTATTCTTCTCACTCAGAATCAGTTTGTATAAGGCTCTCCAGGTAAATATGAAAGCTATCTCCTCCTCATTTCTTATAGCACAATAGTATTCCATTACATGCATAAACCACAAGTTGTTTAGCCATTCCCCAATTGATGGGCACCCCCTTAATTTCCAATTTTTTGCAACCACAAAAAGAGCTGCTATAAATATATTTGTACATATAGGTCTTCCTCCCACTTCTATGATCTCTTTGGGATATAACCCTAGAAGTGGTATTGCTGAGTCAAAGGGTATGAAATTATTTATAGCCCTTTGGGCATAATTGCAGATTGCTCTCCAGAATGGTTGGATAAGTTCACAACTCCACCAGCAATGCATTAGTGTTCCAATTTGCCCACATCCTCTCCAGCATTTGCATTTTCCTGTTTTGTCATCTTAGCCAAGAT
Source organism: Gymnobelideus leadbeateri (assembly GCA_011680675.1). Lineage (NCBI taxonomy): Eukaryota > Metazoa > Chordata > Mammalia > Diprotodontia > Petauridae > Gymnobelideus > Gymnobelideus leadbeateri. The sequence continues at coordinate 307,971 of WOXC01008941.1, read as the reverse complement.
GACTGGAGAGATGTGGTACCTCAGAATTGTTTTGATTTGCATTTCTCTAATCACTAGTGATTTAGATAATATTTTTAATATGCTTAAAGATATCTTTAATTTCTTTCTCTGAAAACTGAGTGTTCATATCCTTTGACAATTTATAAATTGCAGAATGAGTTGTTTTCTTTTTTTTCTTTTTTCTTTTTCTTTTTGGAGGGCAATTGGGGTTAAGTAACTTGCCCAAGGTCACATGGCTAGGTTTTTTTTTTGTTTGTGTGTGTTAGGTGTTTGAGGCTGCATCCAAACTAGGTCCTTCTGACTCCAGGGCCAGCGCTCTACTCACTGCACCACCTAGCTGCCCCATGAGTTGTATTCTTATATATTTAACTCAATACTCTGTATATTTTAGAAATGAGTCCTTTATCAGAGACATGGGTTGTAAAAATTCTTTCCCAATTTCCCACCTCCCTCTTGATCTTAGTTATATTGGCTTTGCTTGTACAGAAGCTTTTCAATTTAAAGTAATCAAAATTATCCATTTTGCATTTTATAATGCTTTCTAATTCTTGTTTGGTCCTAAAGTCTTGTCCTCTCCACAAATCTGTCAGATAAACTATTCCTTGCTTTCCCAGATTGCTTACAGTATCATCGTTTATACCTAGATCGTGCACCCATTTAAACTTGATTTTGGTATATGGTGTGAGATAATGGACTATGCCCAGTTTCTGCAATACTATATTCTGGTTTTCCCAGCAGTTTTTGTCAAATAGTGCATTCTTATCCCAAAAACTGGGGTCTTTGAATTTATCAAACAATAGATTATTATACTCATTAACTGCTAGATCTCATGTGCCCAGTCTATTCCATTGATACACGACTCAACTCCTCAGCCAGTACTAAGCAGTTTTGATGAGTGCTACTGTACAATACAGATTAAAATCTGGTATAGCTAAGCCACCTTTCCTAGCATTACTTTTCATTAATTCCCTTGATTTTCTAGACCTTTTGTTCTTCCAAAGAAATTTTGTTACTATTTTGTCTAATTCTATAAAGTAGTTTTTTCGTAAAATGATTGGTATGGCACTAAATATAAAATTTAGTTTGGGTAAAAATGTCATTTTTATTATATTATCTCGACACAGCCATGAGTAATTGATATTTTTCCAATTAATTAGATCTGACTTTATTTGTGTGAGAAGTGTTTTGTAGTTGTGATCATATAGGTTCTGGGTTTGTTTTGGCAGGTAGATTCCCAAATATTTTATAATGTCTACAGTGACTTAAAATGGGATTTCTCTATCTCTTGCTGTTGAATTTCATTAAAGACATACATGAATGCCGAGGATTTATGTGGGTTTATTTTATATCCTGCAACTTTGCCAAATTTATTTATTGTCTCAAGGAGTTTTTTACTTGATTCTCTAGGATTCTCTAAGTATATCATCATATCATCTGCAAAAAGTGATAGCTTGGTCTCTTCTTTGCCTAATTTGATTCCTTTGATTTCTTTTTCTTCTCTAATTGCTACTGCTAACGTTTCTAGTACCAGATTGAATAAGAGGGGTGATAGTGGACACACTTGTTTCACTCCTGATCTTATTGGTAATGCTTCTAGTTTATCCCCATTGCATATAATACTTGATGATGGTTTAAAATAGATGCTATTGGGGGCAGAGCCAAGATGGCAGAGTAGAAACAGCGAGTCCGAGCCACTCTCCCCCCAGACTACCTCCAAACTATGTAAAAGGGGACTCTGAACAACTTCTGGAGCCCCAGCACCCACAGAACAACACAGAGAAGCTAACCTCCCTCTGAGGACAGCCCAGCAGCCCTGCAGAAAGGACCAGCGCAGCACTGGCAGCGCAGTAAGCAGTTCGTGGGGAGCTGAGCACAGGTCCGCCTGAGTCGAGGTTTTAGCCCCAGGGCGGCTAATTTCCTATTTCCTAATTTCTCAGGCTGTGAGCTAAGGACGTGGTCATTGACTTTGAATGCTGTAGCCTCTGGGTGTCTAGTTTGAGGCTAAGGCAGGAGTCTCAGAGAGGTATGCTGATGTGCACAGAGTAGTCTGTGGAGGAGGGTTAGTCTGGCCACTTCAGATTTCTGCCTCTATACCCCTTTGCTATAGCTCAGGCAGGCTTTTGTTGGTTGGGTGAGGTAGGGTTTGTTGGCACCCCTCCCTCTCTTCTCTTCAGACTCCTTGCGGCTTCAGTTACACCAGTTCTTGATGACTCCCAAGCCTGAGGCTATTTCCACTATTTTAGGATTTCTCTCTGGGTGGGGGACTTATCTTTGGGTTTTCTACTTCATGAAGGAGGAATCAGAGCTGCCAGTTTACTTTTTCATTTCATTCTGGCTCCCGCTAAAATGGGCAGGCAATTCTTAAACTTTCAGGCTGGTGGCTGATAGCCCTAGGAGAAGCTGCTGTCTCTGCTGGGGGCCCCAGCCCTCTCTTACCTGGCTCCAATGATTCCTCCTGTTTCCTGATGAGATGCAGGTGAGAGGGCTATGATTCATCTTTGATATTGGTAAGTCAGCAGGCTGGCGCTTCTTCTCTCTCTGGTGTAGTCTGCTTGTCTGCTCTCAAGTCTGAGCTGTACAGACCCCACATGCTCTTTGCTCCCCCTGTCTGGACCCACTGGGCACTTTCCTGGGCTGGATTCTGCCATACTCCATCTCCAAGTAGATTCTATCATTCCAGAATCCATTCAGATTCACTTTTTAAAGTTTAGTGATGGGATTCATGGAGGAGCTTAGGGAAGTTACTGCTTCCTTTCCGCCATCTTGGCTCCGCCCCCCCCCCCAAATTGGCTACTGTCTTGCTATAGTGATGTGACTAAAAGGGACAAGGCTTAATGCAATTCAACCTTTTTGCTAGAAATCCAATGTTTAATATTATATAGTACAATTTCAGAACACTTTGGGAATGATTATTTACCTGTGTTATTTTCCTAGTATCTTGACAGCCATATGTTCCATGAAGTCTGTTCTATTGAGTCTTCATAACTAGAAATAGTATGGTACTGTGGAAAGAGTGTTTGAATTGGAATCAGAATACCTGTTTTGGAATCTTAACTTTGTTGCTTACTATTTCTGTGACTTCAAGAAAATCATTTCCCCCATTTCAGATTCTCATGTCTTTCTCCTAATACATAAGGAGCTGGGATTCTGTGACTTCTAATTTCCCTTTCAAGTCTTAATCTATGACCATTCTACAATAAAATGAATCCTGTTTCTCTTCTACTGTTTTACAATTCATCTTTCTCACTCATCCATTTAATCAACAAAAATTTATAGAATACTTACTATGTGCAGGACACCATTAAAAGGAAGAGCATTGGGTTGACTAGGTGGCACAGTGAATAGAGCACTGGCATTGGAGTTGGGAGAGCCTGAGTGCAAATCCAGCCTCATACTCTTAACATTTACAAGCCATGTGCCCTTGGGAAAGTCACTTAATACCAATTGCCCTGCCTTCCACCCTCCAAAAAAACAAAAATGAAAGAATATTGAGTGAAATACAAAGATGAATTAAAAAAAAAAAAACAAGCTTGGGTCTTAAGCCATCTTAATTAGGCCATCCTAACAAATGAACAGTGTTTTGCTTATACATCAGTGGTCTCCTTCAGGACTATTGCTTCATGTAATTCTTACCTCAAAACTCAGCTCCAAACTTTCTAAAAAGCTTTCTCAGTTCCTGTGGATTTTAGTGTCTTTCCTCTTAGATTACCTTGCATCTAACCTGTGTGTATCATGTATGTATGTAGTTATTTACAATGTGATTTCCCTTATTAGGGCATGCATTCCTGGAGGGCAAAAATATTTGAAGAATGTTTTCTGATTGTTTTTCCATTGTAAACAATTGTTAAATGCTTTTGATTTGACTTGCCATATGCTCTAAAAATTAAAACAAACAAACCAACAAAAATAATCATTGTCTTCAGGAAGCTTACATTATGATAGGGGAAGAAGACACATAAAAGGAAGCTGGAAAATAATCATTTGACAGTGTCCCTTGAATAGGAAGATGAGAAAGGAGAACTGACTAGGTGGATTTTTGAAAATAGTTCTGTACTTTTAGCAGCCCCTAACTTCTCCCCACTTGAAACACTAAACTTGTCATCTACCCTCCCTTCTTCTACCCTATCCTCCCTTCCTTTTTATTACTTCTTCTTCCTCCCCTTCTACTCTCCTTTCTTCTCTTCCCTTCTCCTCCTTTCCCCTCCCCTTATCCCATTCCCTTCCCTTGCTCTTTGCTTTCTTACCCTCTCCTACTTTGCCCTTTTCTCCCATCCTCCAAACTCTATTAACCTCCCTTCCCTTCTCTTCTTCTTTTCTCTTATTTTCCTTTTCTCTCCCCCATCCATCCTTTCCCACATTTTCCTCCCTTACCTTTTTGCCCCTTTCTAGTTTTCTCCATCCCTGCCATTCCTCCTTCCTTCCTTTCTTTTTTTCTTTCTTCCTTTCTTTCTCCCTTCCTTCCTTCCTTCCTTCCTTCCTTCCTCCCTCCCTCCCTCCCTCCCTTCCTTCCCTCCTTCCTTCCTTCCTTCCTTTTTCTTTCTTTCTTTCTTTCTTTCTTTCTTTCTTTCTTTCTTTCTTTCTTTCTTTCTTTCTTTCTTTCTTTCTTTCTTTCCTTCTTTCTTTCTTTCTTTCTTTCTTTCTTCTTTCTTTCTTTCTTTCTTTCTTTCTTTCTTTCTTTCTTTCTTTCTTTCTTTCTTTCTTTCTTTCTTCTCCTCTCCTTCTTGTTCACAACTTCTTATTCTTGTTCTTTTCTTCAAAAGTACAGTAGTATTGCATATATTTTAAACAATATTGAGAGTATTTTCTTAAGCCACAGAATAGAAAAAATACAACCAGATACTACTTAGTGAGGGCACCATTTTATTCTATTTTTTTCATCTTAATTTTATGCTTGGGTCAAGATTTTCAAATGTTTCCTCTGATTCACGTAACTTACAGTTTTTTGTCAAGCTCCACAAGTGTTGTTTTGGCAGTGATTACACTCTGTCTATCTATCTATCTATCATCTATCTATCCAATAGCTAGCATTTATACAGTGTTTTAAAGCTTATGAAGCACTTTATACACAGCATTTAATTTTATTCTTATAACAACACTGACAGGTAGATACTATTATCAATATTGTGTTACAGATGAGGAAACTGAGGCAGCCGCTCTCACAACTATTATTTAAATTCAAATCTCCAGTGTTCTCTTCATAGAACTACTTTAGGACCTACAGATATATAATATTTACACATATGTTATAATTTTCCTATTTTCATGTTTATACTTACCCCATGGGAAGGAGTGAAGATGGCAGAGTAAGAGCAGGGAGTTGCTTGAGCTTTCCCACAAACCAATTCAAATACCTGTAAAAATGCCTCTAAATAAATTCTAGAACTAATGAATAAAAAAATGTCAGAGTAAAATAAATCTCCAACCCAAGACAGACTGGAAGGCCTATAAGAAGTTTCTATCGTACCAAAATGGAAGTGGAACAGCAGTCCAACGTGGGTCACACTAGCATAGATGGGGTGGTGAAGGCCTCAGGGCTCTGGATCACTGGCAAGTGTGGCAGTTTCCAGAGCTCCAGAATTCTCAACCCACAAACACCAAGGACAGTGTGGAAGATCAGTGGGGGAACTCTGTATTACCTGGGTGAAAGAAGTGCATGGTCTGGTCCCAACCCTGAGATGGTGGAGGTGGTACAAAACTCCTGAAGCCTGGGACAGCACCCCCATCTCCATCCCCACCCTCTGCCCTCACTGGAAGCAGAGTCCTACCGTGGAAAATAACTAGAAAGTCAAGGATTTGACTGGGAAGATAAACAAAAAGCATAAAAATGTCAAAATACGAAATCTTTGGTGACAAGAAAGGTCAAAATATCCTACCACAAGAAGACAACAAAGTCAAAACTCCTGCATGAAAAGCCTCCAAGAAAAATGTGAATTGGTCATAGGCCATGGAAGAGCTAAAAAAGGATTTTGAAAATCAAGTAAGAGAAGCAGAGGAAAAATTGGGAAGATAAATGAGAGTGATGCAAGAAAATGAAAAATGAGTTAACAGCTTGCTAAAGGGGACGCCCCCCCAAATACTGAAGAAAATAACACTTTTATAAAATAGACTATTTCAATGGCAAAAGAGATTTTAAAAAATTAATGAGGAAATGAGAATGCCTAAAAAAACAGTACTGGTCAAATGGGAAAGGACATCCAAAATCTCCCTGAAGAAAAAGATTCCTTCAAAATTAGAATGGACCAAATGGAAGCTAACGACTTTGTGTGAAATAAAGATATTATAAAAACAGATCCAAAAGAATGAAAAAAAAATAGAATTGAAAAATCTCATTGGAAAAACCACTGACCTGGAAAATAGATCCAGGTGTGATAATGTAAAAATTATTGGACTACCTAATAATCATGATCAAAAAAAGAGCCTAGAAATCATCTTTCAAGACATTATCAAGGTGAACAACACTGATGTTCTAGACCCCGAGGGTGAAACAGCCATCAAAATAATTAACAGATCACCTATTAAAAGAGATCCCTAATGGAAAACTCATAGGAATATTGTAGCCAAATTCCAGAATTCCCAGGTCAAGGAAAAAATATTGCAAGCAGTCAGAAATATATAATTTGATTACTGTGGAAATAAAATCAGATTAAAAAAAGATCTAATAATTTGTATATTAAAGGAAAAAAGGACTTAGAATGTAGTATTCCAGAGGTTAGAGGAGCTAGGATTAAAACCAAGAATCACCTACCCAGCAGAACTGAGTATAATACTTCAAGGGAAAAATGGATATTCAATGAAATAGAGGATTTAAAGTATTCTTTTTTAAATTAAATTTTATGTTTATTTTTGGTTTACATCATTCATTTCTACAATATTTTGAATTACACATTTTCTCTCCATTTTTCCCTACCCACCACCCCAAAACAGCAATCCCACTGAATATCCCCTCCCCTAATCTGTTCTTTCCAATATCTTCCCCCATCCTCCCTCCAATTTTCCGGTAGGGCACAGTGGATCTCTGTGCCCCAGTACCTGCATATCTTATTTCCCAGTTACATGTAAAATAAAAATTATATACATATATGAATATATATAAACATTTGATTTTAAAACTTTGAATTCCAGATTCTTTCCTTTCCTCCCTCATTACTGACCCTTACTGGGAAGATAAGAAATTCAATATAGGTTGTAGATTTGTAGCTATGCAAAATATTTTCATAGTGGATATATTGTGAAAGACCGACTATATTTCCTCCCATCCTATCCCACCCCAACTTGTGCTTTTCTCTACTTTGATTCTGTTCCTTTTCAAAAGTGTGTACTTCCAAATTCTCTACCCCCCAGCCTGCCCTCCCTTCCATCATTCCCCCTCTCATCCCCTTCCCTTCTATGCTCTTATAGGGTGAGATACCCTATTGAATATGTATGTCATTCCATCCCTATGACAAATTCAATGAGAATAAGGTTGACTCATTCCCTTTTGCTTTCCTGTTCTTCCCTTCCATTTTAACAGTTTTCCCTTGCCTCTTCTCTATGAGATAATTTACCCCATTCTGTGTCTCCCTATCTCCTCTCATTATATTCCTCTCTCACCTCTTAAGTATCGTTCCTTCCTATTCAGTTGCTACTGTGCCCTCTAAGTATACCTGTACACATATATACACACACACTCACATATGCATTCATATGCCCATATACCATCCTATATAGACATATATGCATGTATACATATATATACATACATAAATACATATATACATACATTTATATATGTGTGTGTGTATATATGAATATACACACACACATATATGTATATACATATACACCCATTTCTATTCCCTTCAACTATTCTCATAATGAGAAATGTTTCATAAGTTACAATTATCATTTTTGATATACTAAGTAGTTCAAGTTCGATTAGCTCCTTATGATTTCTTTTCCTTGTTTCCTTCTCATTCATCTCTTACTGAATATCAAATTTTCTATTCAGCTCTCTTTCTTTCATCAAGAATGCTTGAACTTCCTCTATTCCACTGAATAACCCTTTTTTTCTCCTGAAACATGATACTCAGTTTTTCTAGGTAGTTGATTATTGGTTTTAATCCCAGCTCCTCTGACCTCAAGAATATCATATTCAAAGCCCTTCAATTAATCAGTGTAGAAACTGCCAGATCCTGTGTTATCCTGATTGTCTTTCCACAATATTAAAATTGTTTCTTCTTGGTGGCTTGCAATATCCTCTCCTTGATCTGGGAACTCTGGAACCTGGATATAATATTCCTAAGAGTTTTCTTTTTGGGATCTTTTTTCAGGAGGCAATTGGTGGATTCTTTCAACCTCTAATTTGCCTTCTGGTTCTAAAACATCAGGGAAATTTTCCTTGAGAATTTCTTGAAGGATGATTTCTAGTTTCTTTTTTTTTTTATTGTGGCTCTCATGTAGTCCAATTATTTTTAAATTCTCTCTCCTAGATCGATTTTCCAGGTCAGTGGCTTTCCCAATGAGATATTTCACATTGCCTTCTATTTTTTCATTTGTTTGCACCTCTTTAATAGTATCTTTATTTCTCATAAAGTCATTAGCTTCCATTTACTCCAATCTAATTCTGAAGGAATGATTCTCTTCAGTGAGCTTTTGAGATTCTTTTCCATGTGGCAAATTTGGCTTTTTAAGGCATTCTTCTCTTCATTGGCTTTTTGAGCCTCTTTTGCCATTTGAGTTAGTCTATTTTTAAGGTGTATTTTCTTCAGTCAGGTTGTTGACGGTCATTTCATAATTTTCTTGCATCATTCTCATTTCTTTTCCTAATTTTTACTCCACTTCTCTTATTTGGTTTTCAAAATCCTTCTTAAGCTCCTCTATGGGCTGTAACCAATTCATATTTTTCTTGAAAGATTTTAGTGCAAGAGTTCTGACTTTGCTGTCTTCTTCCTCTTCCATGTTTTGATCCTTTTTGTCCCCAAAATAAGAGTATAAAGTTGGATTGCTATGCTTGCTTTGTTTCCTTTGCTTGGTTATGTTGCCCCTCAATTACTTGACTTTTGAGCTTTTTGCCAGAGTAGAACTCCAATACCAGAGAGGGTAGCATTGTCCCAAATTTCTGGGGTTTTCACAGCTTCCAGAGCTCTCAGCTTCCCTTTCTGAAGCCTCCACATGATCTGGCAAACTGGTCGTGAACCCCAGGACATCCACCCTAGATAGTGATCCAGATCCATGTAGGTTAAAGAAAGAGAGATTATCCCTCAGACTGGTCACTTGGTCCCCCTACTATCTTCAGTCCAGGACCTCTGAAGCAGCCACATGGTGGTGGCTGCATGGCCATGGAACCTCAGCTGTTATTCCCTCCATGAGTAACGGCTGTACTGCACTTCCAATCTCCCCATTCCCAAAGTCCACATTGCACTGACCTCTCACTTTGTCCTTAGCATCTATGGGTTGACAGTTCTGGAAACCTCCACAGCTGCTGGTGATATGAAATCCCTCTGGCTGGCTGCTAGTTGTGGCCACCCTGAGGCTAAAATCTCTTGCTCAAATGAGGCTGGGATTGGCTCCCAGAGTGCTGCACTGGGCCTTTCCTGCTGGCCTGCTGGGCTGTCTTCAGTAGGAGGTTAGCTTCTCTGTGTCATTTTGTGGGCTCTGTAGGTCCAAAGTTTTTTAGAGTCATTTTTTACATGAATTCGAGGAGGTGGAAGTGGGAGCCATGCAGAAGTCCTATTTCTATTCTGCCATCTTGGCTCCTCAAGCATTCTTAAAGAAAAGACCAGAGTTGAAAATAAAATTTAACTTTCAAATACAAGACTCAAGAAGCATGAACAGGTAAACAAGAAAGAAAAATCATAAAGGACTTAATAAAGTTGATCTGTTTACATTCATACATGGAAAGATTATATTTGTAACTCATGAGACCTTCCTCAATATTAGGGTAGTTGGAGGAAATAGAAAGATAGATGGCACAAGGTGACTTGAACATGAAGGAATGATATCTAAAAATAAAATTAAGGAGTGAAAGAGGAATATATTGGGAGAATAAGAAAGGAAGAGATAGAATGGGGATAAATTATCTCACATAAAAGAGGCAAAAAAAGGTTTCACAATGGAGGGGAAGAGGGAATACGTGGGAGGGAATGAGTGAAACTTACTCTCATGAGATTTGGCTTAAGGAGGGAATAACATACACACTCAATTCGCTATCTTACCCTATAGGAAAGAAAGGGGAGTGGATGGGGGTGCCATGGTAGAAGAGAAGGCAGACTGGAGGAAGGGGTAGACAGAAGTCACTTTTGAAAAGGGACTGGGTCAAAGGAGAAAACAGAATAAGTGGGAGGGGCAGGATAGGATGGAATTAAATATAGTTAGTCTTTCACAATATGACTATTATGGAAGTTTTTTTTTTTGTGTAACTACAGAAATAAAACCTACACTGAATTGCCCGTCTCTTCAATGGGGTGAGGGTGGGGAGAAAAGAAATAAGAGAATTTGTAATTTAATGTTTTAAAAATGAATGTTAAAATCGCTTTTACATTCTACTGGGAAATAACACATACAGGCAATGGGGTAGAGAAATCTATCTTTTATTACAAGAAAATAAGGGGGAAGAGGATATGGTGGAAGAGGATATGGTGGAAGGCATGTGATAGTATGGAGGGCAGATTAAGGGAAGGGGTAGTTAGAATGCCTGTCATCTTGAGATGGGGGAGGGGAGAGATGGGGAGAAAATTTGGAACTCAAAATCTTGTGGAAAGGAATGTTGAAAACTAAAAATTAATTAACACTATATGTGTGTGTGTGTGTGTATGTGTGTGTGTGTACCTCCCTCACATCTGTGTGCTACATCCAGTGCTCTGTACCCTATTCTCTTCTCTCTCCCTCACTTCTTCAAAGAAAGGGAAGGATTTTTCTCTACATTTCTCTTTTTTGGGGACAAAGTTGGTCATTATAATTTTATAGCATTCAGTTTCAATTCATTTCTCCTTATCTTTTCCATTTACATTGTTGCATTTATCGTTTTTTGGGTTGTTTTTTTTTTTTTTGTTGTTGTTTCCTTTGCATCAGTTCACATAAGTCTTCTCAAATTTCTGATTTTTAAAAAATATTTCTTCATTTTGTCCCAGCATGGCAATATTGCATTATATATGATCAATAGTACATATTTAGCTATTCAACAAAGTAGACATTTATTTTATTTCTCATTCTTTTATATTATAAAATGCATGGATAAAAAGATTTTATCTTACTATTAGTCATTTGGAGCAGCTAGGTGGTACAGGAGATAGAATATAGGCTTGGAATCAGGATGACATGAGTTTAAATCTGGCCCTAGATACTTACTAGCTGTGTGACCTTGGGCATGTCACTTAAACCTGGTTGCCTCTGTTTCTTCATACATCAAATTAACTAGAGAAAGATATGGCAAACCACCCTAGTATCTTTGTAACCAAAAGAAGTTACAAAGAGTGAGACAGGACTGAAAATGACCAAATAACAACAGCAAAAATTAGTTATTTATGAATGATCTTTTAATAGAAGAGGTGCCAATGGATCTGTATTACATCTAATCATAGAATACCAGGGTTTGCAAATATTTATAGTTGCACATAACTTGCAGAAAAATGGAAAGCTACATGAGAGCTACTTAAAGCTAGAAACATTCTAGAAACAGTACACCTCAGAGAAATAGATATACAATCAGAAACAGATGAAAGCAGGTCAGATAGCAATAACAAAGGAATACTAGTGAATAAGACCATGCATTCTATTATTGTTTATAAAATATTAAGAGATGATATTTAGAATATATAAGAGGAAACTCCATCATATAAAGCATTCTGCTTCATGCTGAGGATACAAATAAAACAAGTAAAACAGTTTACACTCTGTCCCTTCTTTGTGGAGGATATTTTGCTGGGATGTTACATTGATATTCCCTTGGAGAAGAAATCATGGATAAGCTGTGGTCTTCACCAATACTAAAATAACTCATGTGAATGGTATTGTGTATTGTTCTTGGGAATTGTAGAGACCTGGTTTCAAATACCACAACAGAGACTTACTAACTGTGTGTCCCTGGGTAGGTGATATAACATCTCTGTAGCTCAATTTATTTAGTGATAAAATAGGACCATAAACAATGACCTCTAAAATCCAATTCCCCTCTAAATCTATGAGTCTTTGAGGCATCAAAATCTGTGATGAAGGGCAGGGACTAAATCTTTACATAGGATCTCTTTTATATTGACTTTATATAATACAAATATGATAACATTTTAAAGAGTTATTTGCCTAATAAATATTGTTATGCTAACAATGAAGAAAAACTTAATTCAATGACCTTGAAACCATAATATGACCAAAAAGTGTATAAAGGGTATAAATATGAGTGTTTTGATTCCAATCTAGCTGTTACCAGCATAGAGGCCCTCTGTTCTACCTGGTACCTCTTCTTTGGTTTCTCAGAAGGAAGATCAATGATTTATACATTGAATTATGCCTACCATACATATTCTATTAATTTATGGAAATGTCAAATTGCTTTAAGTTTTATACTGAACTTCTGTCCTCCAGCAAATGACTTAATTTCCTTCCAAGGATAAAGTACTACATTATTTTTGGCTGACCAGCTCAGTTCGGGGCACTCTAATGTTTTCTATCTACTCAGAGGACACATACTTCACCAGGATTACCCTGGGGCAATGGCACTGAAGGCACATTTCTAATGACTGTCATCTTCCTTACAAAAGACATTCCATTTATTAAAGCTGATGCTGCTCGCTGTGTCTGGGTGCACACCATCATCTGTATGAATAAATGACCTTTCCCCTGAGTTTCTCTACTCATCACTCAGGGAGAAAATATATATATTCCCAGTTCAGTGTCAGGGTCACAAGGGATAAGCATAGAAACAGGACCTTGATTCATTGGTCTAGGGAATTCCCAGATGAGGAAATACCCTTGTATCAATGGAACTCAGTACTTTCTCTGCAGCATATTCTCTTAGACATACCTTAGAAGTGGGTGACAAAAAGTCAGATGGGGGCCACAAATAAGAGGAGTTTCATGTTGGTGAAACCTTCCCTAAAGCTTTGAGAAAGCTAAGCAAAGTGAATTGAGAAGGGACTAGTAGAAAAGACATATACAGTATATTATATTATTTGAATGTTTGCTAATAGAAGTAAAGACAAATAAACAAAGAAAACAAGTACATATTCAGTACTTCCTATGTGTCAGGTACCAGGCTAAGTGTTTTACAAATACGATATTGTTTAATACTCAAAAAGAAAAACCCTGGGAGCTAGGTAATATTATTAGTCCCATTTTATTTACAATTAAGGAAACTGAGATAGTTAGAAGTTAAGTGACTTAACCAGGGTCACACAGCTTAGTAAATATTTGAGACTACCTTGGAATTTAGGTTTTGCTGAGGTGAGGCCCAACACTTAACACTCCCTGTCACTTAACTGGCTGTAATGATAACACTATGCTAGGGATGTGCTCCAACCATAGCCCTGTGTTGCTTCAAGATGTCTGGGATAATTCTATGTCTCAGGGTAGTGTAGTGTAGTAATGGGTCTTAATCATATGAAGAGGGTAGCCCGGCCTTGGTTACCATGGTTGGCAGGCTAGAAAGAAGAAAGGGGTCAATGATGGACCTCCATAGCAATACCTTTAGATTTGGGTCACTCAGAGTAGGTCAAATTCTTGTCACTCCTCCTTATTCAAAGAGCATGATGCCTGTGTCCATCATTCTATATACCAGGTAAGTTGGGTAACAGAGATGAAACTTTAGAGGGATGAGATTGGTCTGACTAAGAACGATCTGATAGGTTTCTCATAATATCATCTCTGATGTCATAGGCATGGAAAAGAAAAGAAATCGTCAGCCAGGAAGGCATAAGTGTAGGGCATGGATATATTTTTAAATATTGTCAGGCATGTGCATTTTTTTCAAAAGTGAAGGTATACTAGGCAAGAAGAATGTACATATCTAGGGCAGAAATATCTCATTGAAAGTAATCATTAAGAAATATGTGTTATGTGATCAACAAGAGGATCAGATATTTTCTCCAATTCTCACCTGCTAAACTTCCATAAAATAAGAATTATACATAAGCAATTGCCATTGTCTCTGTGGTCTAAGAACCTCAATGAATTAACAACTTGATGGCCTAATAAGAGAGAAGGCCAAGCCATAATTTCTAAAATGCTTTCTCAGCACTGCTCCCCCATTATCCCTTATGCTCTAGTTGGAAGTCACAATTGAATTAAAAAATACCCTTTTTACTGCTTCATTCTCTGACAGCTACCTCTCTTCCTATGCACTATCATGCCACCATTCTGATGGAATAAAAACCACAACTCAATTCAAGCACCACTATCCCTATCCTCTATAGAGCAGGTAGAGGTACATGAAAGCAGGAAGCTTGCATTCCCTGGAGTGGCAGTGCATGCATTCTACTACAGAAGTGTTGAAAGAAAGAAAGAAAGAAAGAAAGAAAGAAAGAAAGAAAGAAAGAAAGAAAGAAAGAAAGAAAGAAAGAAAGAAAGAAAGAAAGAAAGGAAGGAAGGAAGGAAGGAAGGAAGGAAGAAAGGAAGAAAGAAACAAATGGAATTGGTAAAAATCATAAGCATCTGTGAAGCCTCTACCAGTCCTAAAACAAAGGGAATGAACTCCAGATGAGACCATTTCTATATCTCTCGTGCTCACAAGTCACATGGGGGAAAAGATTGAGGCAAGTAAAAGGCAGTTTCTTAGTATGGGAAGAAACTGAAATAACTTTGATTTCTAGCCCTCAAAAGATCATCCACCAAAGGGGAAGGGATCAGAAAATGAAAAATAGAGACACATAGGTGGAAAAAATCCAGAGAAAGGAACTTAAATTCAAATGTTTATGCATGAAAATATGAACTAACATGGAAGATATTACTTATAATAAGATGTTCATGGAAGATGTTCCCCAAGATGTCTAAGTGAGTCCAAACATTTCTGAATAAAATTTTCAAAACAAAGAAAAATTAATTAATGAGGTAGAATATACAGTGGTTTCTCAGGAAATCAAAGAATTACAATAGAATGATTAAAATAGCTATAAAAAAAGAAAAGAATTATGGAAGCACAATTTAAGGACAATATAGCAGAAATATTTTACCAAAAAAAAAAAGACAAAAAAAAACCTCTTGAATATCTGGTAGAAATTTCATCAAAGAAACAAAAGAAAGAATAATTAATTAAGAGTATATATGCATAAAATAAAAACAACTCTTAGGTACCAACATCTCACCTGTCAGATTGACTAACATGTCAAACAGAAAAATTATAAATGCTGGAGAAAATATGGGAAAATTGGAACACTAATGAATTGTTGATGGAGTTTTGAACTACTCCAACAATTCTTGGGAGAAATCTGGAACTATGCCCAAAGGGCTATAAAAATGTGCATACCCTTTGACCCAGCAATACCAATTCTAGGACTGTATCCCAAAGAGATCATACAAGTGGGAAACATACAACAATACATACGACAATATGTATAGCAGCTCTTTTGTGGTGAAAAAGAATTGAAAATGAAAGGGATGCCTATCAATTGGGGAATGGTTAAACAAGTTGTGGTATATGAATGTAACGAAATACTATTGTGCTATAAGAAATGAGAAGCAGACAGACTTCATAATAACCTGGAGAGACTTATATAAACTGATGCTGAATGAGAGGAAAAAAACCAGGTGAACATTGAACACAATTGCAGACACATTGTATCTGTGATGATGACTTTGATAGACTTAGGTCTTCTCAGAAATGTAAAGTTCTAAGATGACGCCAAAAGAGTCATCCTGGAAAAGGTTATCCACATCCAGAGAAAGAATTATGGAGTTTGAATGCAGATTGAAGCAAATTACTTGCTCTCTTTTTCTTGTTGTATTTTTTTTTGTTTTATTTTATTTCTTCTTTCTTGTGGTTCATTCCATTGCTTATAATTCTTCATAACTGACTATTGTGAAAATACACTTAATGTGAAGGTATATGTAAAACCTATACTGGATTACAAGCTGTCTTTCGGGGGAATGTGGGAGTAGAGGGAGAAGGAAAAATTTGGAACTCAAAAACTTTTGGAACTGAATGTTGTAAACTAAAAATGAACAAAGTTAAAAGGAGTATATATGCATAGATAAAATGTACTTTCTCGTCAACAATAAGTAAGAAAAAACACATTGAATTATCTATCAAAACAAAGCATATTAATTTTTGTAGAGGTTGAAAACTGAAATTACTGAGGAAACAAAGGTTCAAGATTCTGAGCATATCGATTTATTAAGGAATGCATGTTATTTGCATGACAACTCAGGACCAGACCTTCCTTAGTAAGCACTGGGTCCTGAATACAGGGGGAGATAGATTTTTATGCATTAAAAGATAACAGTAAGGAGAATACAAAGTAAGACGCATAATTAGGTAATCTGATTTCTAATTGGAGTAAAGATTAGGGGCTTTCCAATTTGAGATGGGGAGAGCAAACAGGTGTGATTCTCAGAAATCAGAAAGAAACTGCCCCACTTCCTACTAGTGTCTATTCAATCAAAGGAACATGGGAATAATAACTGGGCAGGAGGGGCAAGTTTTCTGATAAGACAAATGTATTGCTTGAAAATAAATAATTATGATAAGTCTCTTTGCCTCAATCTGAGAATCTGACTGGGTTTCAGGTCAGCATAACATAGTTCTTTATTTAAGGGCCTCCAAGCAATAGTAGAGGTGGTCTAACTTCCCAGCCATACAAGGCTAGGTTCAAACAATGCAATAAAGTTTCTCACAAAATAGAAATTGAACTAGACCCATAATTGAAAAGAAAGGGAACTGAGCTAGATACAGAATCGAGTCACAAGACAGAGTCAGTGTGAGGCACTCAATTTTCACAATTCTCTCATCTTGCAGACAGAATTCAGAGATAGCTTAAAGATTATAGGTCTACCAGAAGAAAATGACAAGTCAAACAACGTGAGCACAATAATGCAAGAAATAACACAACAAAACTACTCATTACTTCTGAACACAAAAAAATAAAGTGCCAATCAAAGTAACAAAACGAGTCACTTATAGGAAAACAAAACAAAACAAACAAAAAATAATGCTGCAAATTCCAAGATACATAGTGGTTAAATTTCACAGTTCTAATGATAAACAAGAAATTCTGCAAGCAAGCAGAAGAAAGGAAAGGAAACTCAAATGATATGAAACTTTCATATCTACCAGAACAATCAGAAGGAAGTGGGATTATGTCCTCTGAATTGGCAAAGAGTTCAAGATGAAACCCAATGTGATTTACTTTTCAAAATTGAATCTAATAATCAATGAATAAAGATGGACACTTAATGAAAGAGAGGATTTTAAAGCCTTCCTATAAAGAAAACCATATGTGAGCATATAATTTGTTTTACAAATACCTCAGACAATATAAAGAAGGTGATGATAGAAATAATGAAGGTCCAAATAAATTGAAAGATATAAATATGTGAATAAGTACCACCAGTAGCAGCTAAAACAAAATATCAGCAGAAGTAATATTAAGAGATTTCTTTCTAAAAGGACTCATGAATACAAGATTGAAAATGACTCCAGAAGAGAGATGAGGCCCACAGATTTGTACAACTCTGCTTCACTTAAATACATTTTACACACAAATCAAAGGACATCTCCTATGCCGTTTTAGCATTTTTATCTATTTTAGTCCTGTGGTGACCAAGTGACTAAATGTCATATGTGGTTATACCAGAAGCTGTAGTCACGACACTGTACACTGGCAGCAGAGGTCAGAGTCAGCTTCTGACTGGAAGCAGCGTGGGTTTGGCAGTCCACTACATGTCTGAGCAGCCTTTTAAGGATCACACTGCTAATCTGGTGTGAGGGAGGAGCTAAAAAATGTGCCCTAAAAACTGTCTGCTTACCGAACCCTGGTCTGAATACTGTGGCAGGCCAGGAGCTCACCCTGCAATTGAAGCAAACACACACACACAAAAAAAAAAAACCACACAGAGACAATGTACAAAAGCTTCTGCAAAGAGAATTCATCATCAGTACGTGGAATGTATGCATACTTATAGACAACATCAAGACTAGTTTGACAAAAATGATTGGGAACTTCAGAAGGTGCTAAATGAAAAAGACGAATTCCCCAGGATTTACCTGCAGAGCAATTCATTTATCTCTCAGGAGGCAGCATTTAATTACATCAAAAGCAATATACAAGTGAAGGTTAGAGATGCAGGATTCTTGGCTTAGTTAAGAAGGCAGATGAAATTCAGTTTTCTGCTGATAGTAACAATCCAATGTGCTTTTATAAGTCCCTGAAAGGTATTTATGGGCCAACAACCTATGGTGCATCTCAACTACTCAGTGTTAATGGGGTCACATTGATTAGTGAGAAGGACATGATCTTATAGATATGGACTAAAAACGTCCATAGTGCTGTCAACAGACCATCATCAATCAGTATTGAAACCAGTGTCTACTTACTGCAAGTTGAAGTCAATCTCTCTATAGACAAATTACTAATTGAGGAAGAGGTTACAAATGTCATCACACTTCTTTCATATGACAAAACACCTGCTGCTAATTCTATTCCATATGAGATTGACAAGGTTTATATGTGGAGTCCATTGTTCATATAAAAACTGACTAAAATTTTCTGGGTTATGTGGTGAGAGAAGGAGTTCAAGGTACCTACTTGTCGATCTCTCTAAAGATAAAGTAAATATATCATCCTGGGACAATCACAGGTGGTGGTGGGGTCTCTCTTTTAGTCATGGCTGTCAAGATTCTCACCAGAGTTCTCCTTGAAAGGCTGATCCTTAAACTGGAAGATGGTCATCAGCCTGAAAGCCAGTGTGGCTTCAGAAAGTCAAGGAACAGTCAATATGCTATTTGCTGCCCAACAACTCCAGGAGAAATGCAAGGAGCAGAACAGAAATCTGTATACAACATTCATAGATCTGACCAAGGTCTTTGATAATATCAATCTCAAGGGCTTCTGAGAAATTATGCCAAATTTGGTTGCCTGGAAAAGTTCATCATTCTTGTACACTAATTTCATGATGACATGCTTGATTGGGTTGTGAATAATGGATGATGCTCTCTTGCTTTTCACTGCATTCACTATTTACACAAATAAGGGCATCAAAATTATTAGATGAATATTAATTACCAATAGGTGGATTCAACCAATATAATACAAATTAAAAGAGTATCTAAATTAATTTATTTATTCAGTGTCACAGTAATTAAATCACTAAATATAACTTCAAAGAACTAGAAAATAGAAAAAAAAACAATTAAATTTCTCTGGGGGGAAGAAAAAGTTTTATAATATTAAAGAAATGAAGAAAAAGTGATGAGAAGGAATGAGACCTAACAGTATTGGATCTAAAACTAATAAAAAGCAATAATCACCAAGATGATTTGGTACCGGATGAGAGATAGTTTGATCAGAGGAACAGTTTAGATACACAACACACAAAGGCAAGTAAGCATAGTAGTCTAGTGTTTGATAAGCCCAAGAATCCCACTATTTGATACATGTTAGAAAATTATAAAGCAAACTGGCAGAAATTACAAATAAAACACTCCACAACATATACCAAGACAAGCTCTAAATGAGCATGATATAGCCATAAATTGTTATATCATAAACAAATTAGAAATGCATGGAAGAGGGGCGGCTAGGTGGCGCAGTGAGTAAGAGCTCCGGCCTCGGAGTTGGGATGACCCGAGATCAAATCCGGCCTCAGAAAATGAGCACCCACACATAAATAATGACTAGCCGTGTAACCTTGAGCAAGTTACTTAACCCCAATTGCTTAAAAAAAAAAAAAAAAAAAAAGAAATGCATGGAAGAAATTACCTATGAGATAAATGGATAGACGTGGGGAAGAATTTATGACAAACAAGAGATTGTTAATCTCAAAGGAGGTAAAATGGACAATTCTGATTACATGGATTTTAAAAGCTTTTGTACAAGTAAAATGAGTGCAGCTAAAATTACAAGAAAAACAGGAATCTTGGAAAAGCTATCTTTGCAGAAAGTTTCTCTGATCAGTGCCTATTCACAAATACATAAAAAACTAAGCCAAATGTACAAGATTAAGAATCATTTTTCAAGGTATAAATAGGTAGTTTTCAGAGGAAGAAATAAAAGTCGACAATAGGCATTTGAAAAAAAGAATGCTCCAGATCATTAGAGAAGTGAAAATTAAAAAAAAAACAAAACTGAGGTACTTCCTTATACTAATAAAATTGGTTAAGATAACTGAAAAGGAAAGTGACAAATGCAGGAGGGAATGTGGAAAAATGGGTATTCTATAAAAAAAAACAACACTGTGGGCCTGTGAATTAGTCCAATTATTCTGGAAATAATTTTGGAACTATGTCAAAAATTATTTTAAAAAGTTACTAAACCGTGCATACTTTCCAATCAAGCAATATCACCACTAATCTCCAAAAAGTATGGAGAAAAACAAAGCTGTGTACTTGCTTCCATGTTTTTTACCATGATGCTTTCAGCCATGTTGTGAAATGCTTTCAATGAGGACAACCACAACATCAAGGTCAGCTACCACACTGATGGTAAATTCCCAAACTTGAAAATGCTACAATCCGAGACTAGAGTGGAGGGAGAATTGTTGCATGATTTTCTGTTGGCAAATGGTTTGAACTCAATGCAGCCTCTGAAGCTGAGATGCAACAAAGTAGGAATCAATTCTCTGATACTTGGGCTAATTTTGGCCTAATAATTAACACCAAGAAAACACAGGTGCTCCATCAGCCACCACCACATTATCCATTTGTTATAATAAATGGAGAAGTTTTGAATGCTGTGGATAAGTTCACTTACCTTGGCAGTATACTTTCTAAGAATATACATATTGATAAGGAGGTTGATGCACATATTGCCAGAGCTAGTTCAATGTTTGGGAGGCTCCGAGGAATGTGTGGAAGAGAAGAAATATTAGAAATATTAGACATTAGAAATACCAGACTGAAGATTTACAGGGTCATTGTTGCATGCCTATGAAACCTGGACTGTATACCAGTGCCTTTCCAGGAAACAGAGTCACTTTCATTCAAATTGTCTTAGGAAGACTCTGAAGATCATCTGGCAGGAAAAATTACCATACACTGAGGTCCTTTCTTGAAATAAACTTCCAGGCATTCAAAATCTAGTTCATAGAGCACAATCCTGATGGGCTGATTACATTGTTTAAATTCAAAATATATGCTTGCCAAAAAGACTTTTATATGGAGAATTCACACAGGGCAAGCACTCACAAGAGAGCCAGAAAAAGATATACAAGGGCACTCTCAAGATCTCTCTTAAGAACTTCGGTATTGATTTGTGACATAGTAGACTCTGGCACAGGACCGCCCAGCATGGTGTGCTCTCTTCAAAGAAGGTGCTGTGCTTTCAGAAGAAAGGTGAGATGAATATATTTAGAGATTCCACCCCCAAATCTTCATGGAGACCATTTGTACCAGACCTGTGGTAGAGCACTCTGAGCTCTACCACAGTCAGACACAGAATGACTTGACTCTAACATAGTGAGGTCATTTTGGTCCTCTCTGAGAATGATGGAAAACAAACCAACCTCTGAGTGAATGTTGTTTTCCTATGGACAAAAATTTTGCCTTTAGAGGAGGGGAATCACAGTTCCTGGAGGCAATCCACATGTAGATGGTGGGGAGCAAATTGGACCCATGATGAAGATTTCATGGAAAATGGGAAGAAATGATCATGGGAAGTGTAGGAGACATTAATAAGCTTCAAATCCAGGACAAAGGAAAATTTCTTTCACAAAGCATTGTTTCTATCCCCTCTATCTCTTACAGGAGAGAGTGAAGCTCAACAGAGAAAAGGAGGAAGAGGGGGAAAATAACCTATGAAACAATAACAGAAATTATTTTAAAGGGGGAATTTAAAATAGATTCTTAAGACTCTTAAATTCCATAAATAATATAGAAAATGAAGAAATTAATATTACAAATAGGACTAATGAAAAGTACCAAAGGAAATATTTATTTTAGAAAAAAAGACATGATTTCTGGAAAGCAAGGTGGCAGAATAAGCAATAGATAACTATCCTTGTAATGGAAAGCAAAATGGTACTTTGCTCCTTGTTTCAGCTATTCAAGTGTCTTTGAGCCTCACCTGTGATTACACCAAGTCTTTGTTGGAAATAGTATACATTGTGTTGCCCTTAATAGGCCTAAGGGAGTTTGGAGACCTCCCCTTCCTTTAATAGGTCTAATATCATCACATTGAGCCTGAGGTAGGAGGAATTTGCTGAAATGAGAGCATATAAAAACTCGAGTACAAACTTTATCAATCAGAGCTCAGAGGGAGAAACTTGTGGTGTCAGCACACTGTCCATATGTTCTTTCTGTGTTGGTGTTATTTTGTCTGATAGAAATACTCTGTTGACTTGTGTTGATTTCACAGATAGAAAATTAACTGAGATTATAGTGTGGAAAATGTGTGTGAATATGGTTGTAACTTTGCTAAGTTTAACGTGTGTAAATATTGCTGTGGCTCTATTAAGCTTTATCTTCACAGAAACAGAAACTGCAAAGGGCTTAGAGTAGACAAGTCACTGAAGAGTTTGGAGTGGACTAGTCACCTTGAGCTTTGGTATGGAATAGGAATGGATAGCTGCCTACCTATGAATCCAGGCAACAGTGGGGTGAATCTAGGCAAGAGCTGGGAGTGTGGAAGAGGAGCCATGGAGTTTGAAAGTCAGCCTCCAGTAAAGATGAAAGTAACTTTACTTAGGTGCTTAGAGCTGACTGAAAAGATTATGACTTACTGTGACCTAGGGGTGGAAGACCTCTTACTTTCCACTACCCCTTAAGGATGATTGACTTAAGGATGATCGGAAGCCAACTTCCAACCAAGATAAAAGAAGACTTTAGATGGGTACTTTATATTGATTAAGGAGATTGTGACTTACTAAATGATATGTTTTTTTAAGACTGTGACCACCTTTGTGATGAGTTGTTAAGTTATATTATTGTGAATGTTTTGCTTTAGTTTGTTGCTGAATAGAGGGTTCACTATAGTATACAATCAGAACCTCAAATTTATTCACAGAGCATCCTCAGGAGAGCTGCACATGCTTGGCTTTACAGTCCTTCTCCAATTCTTATCCCCAAACACCCACAAAATAGTACTCCAGAACACATCCCGGAATAGCAGAGCCAGCAGAAAGATGGGATGGAACAGTCTTTTGATTCATGAAACTTAGAGGATAAGCAAACAAGTTCAGTATCAGTTGGGTAAAAGGGAGATGCAGTCCAGGACTGAAGGCATCCCAGCAGATGGCAGGCTCTATTTCTTCAAATCAGTGGGACATTCTGAGCCCCAGAGCAGTGGAGTTGTGAAAGGCAAGCACCAGCACCCCCTACATGTGTTAGCACAGCCAAAAAAACCCACCATGTACACTGGTGAAGCCACAGGTATGCATCTTCCAGCAGCCAGACATTTCTGTGCTTCCAACTCCAAGCAGGCAGGCCTGCCTCCAGCAGTGGACCTCCCATGCTTCAGCAAAGCCCCAGGTGTGAAGATGTCTTTCAGCAGCTGACTTTCACATGCTTTAGTATAGCTGGGGAAATGCAGAAAAACCCACTTGACCTCAGTACACAATAAACACCAACACTAGCACCACAGCTCAGCACCAGATAAGTTGCCAGACCCCAGTAGCCAGTACCTGAGAACCCTGGGCACAAAGTCAGTGGCCAGGGCCCTACCCCTCAGATCAAGAAGTTTGGAATAGTGCCCCCTGTTCTCTAGTATGAGAGATTAATTTTAAAAGACAGAAAATAGGCAAACATCATGAGCAAGAAGCAAAAAAGAACCTTGACATAGAGAACTTTTTTGGTGACAGGGAAGATCAAAAATACAAATTCAGAAAAGGGCAACACTGTCGATATACCTACATCTGAAGACCCAAAGGGGAATAAAAATGGGTCTTTATTCCAAAAAGCCTTCTTGGGAGAGTTCAAGAAGGGTTTTCAAAGTCACATAAGAGAGGCAAAAGAAAAACTGGGCAAAGAAATGAAAGATATGCAAGAGAGTCAATGGCTTCAAAAAGGAAAAATAAAAAATGACTGGAGAAAACAACTCCTTAAAAAATAAAAATTGACCAAATTGAATAGAATGTACAAAAGATAACTAAAGAAAATACTTTAGAATTGCGTAAGTAGTATTTAATGACTCTATAAGATATCAAGAATCAGTTAAACAAAATCAAAAGTGTTTTTAAAAGCATAGAAGAAAATGTAAAATATTTCTTTGGAAAAACAATCTACCTGGAAAATAGATCCAAGAAAGCTAATTTAAGAATTATTGGACTTCCTGAAAGTCACAATCTAAAAAGAGATTGGGCAACATCTTTCAAGATATTATTAAGGAAAACTGCCCCATTGTCATATAACCAGAGGGCAAAATAGTCATTGAAAGAATCCATTGATCAGCTCCTGAAAGAGATCCCAAAATGAAAACCCCAAGGAATATTGTAGCCAAATTTCAGAATTATCAGGTCAAGGAGAAAATACTACAAGCAGCAAGAAAGAAACAATTTAAATATCATGGAACCACAGTCAGCATTATGCAAGACTTAGCAACTTCTATATCAAAGGATCATAGGACCTGCAATATGATATTCTGGAAGGCAACGGAACTTGGATTACAAACAAGAATCAGCTATCTAGCAAAAATAGGTATGCTTTTTCAGAGGATAAGATGGACTTTCAATGAAATGGGGGACTTTCAATCATTGCTGATTAAACAAACAGAACTGAAAAGAAAATTCAATTTTCAACTGCAGACTAAAGAGAAGTATAAAAAGGTAAACAAGGAAGGAGAAGAAAAGAAGTTATTCAACAAGGTTAAACTGTTTACATTCCCTACATGGGAAGATGATGCTTGTAACTCTTAAGAACTTTATCTTTGTCATGGTATTAAGAAATCTATAGTCTGAGAGTATGGGTATTAGTTGACTTTAATGTGATGATTAAAAATAAAAATAATTAATTAATCAATAAAAAAGATTGTACTGCGAGAAGAGGAAAGAAGGCAGAAAAGGGTAAATTACATAAGAGGAAGAGGCACAAAGACCTATTAGTGTAGAGGGAAAGGAGGGAGGGAGGTGAGAATTATTTCAACCTTATTCACATCTCATCAGATTTAATTCAAAGTTGGAATAACATACATTCTCAATTGGGTATAGAATCTATCTTACCACAAAGGAAGGAGGAGGGTAAAGGGGAAAGAAAAAGTAAGGGACTAATAAAAGGGAGGGCAGAATTAGGGAGGCAGTGGTCAGAAGCAAAATCCTGGTGAGGAGGAAAAGGGAGAAAGGAGAGAAAAAAAGCATACGTGGGGAGGAGGAGACTAGGATGGAGAGACAGAGTTAGTAATCATAACTGTGAAGGTGAATGGGATGAACTCTCACATAAAAAAAAAAAAATTGATAGCAGAGTGGATTAAAAACCTAATCCTACAATATGTTCTTTACAAGAAACACATTTAAAGCAGAGCAATACACACAGAGTAAAGATAAAAGCCTGGAGCAGAATATATTGTGCTGCAAATGAAGTAAAAAAAAGGAAAAAAAAACAAAGAGTAAGAATCCTGATTTCAGATAAGGCAGAAGGAAAAAAATAGAATTTAGTTAAAAGAGATAAGGAAGAAAGCTACATCCAGCTAAAAGGTATCACAGACAATGAAATAACAACAATACTAAACATACATGCACCAAGTGGCACAGCATTCAACTTCTTAGGTGAGAAGTTAAGTGAATTATGGGAAGAAACAGACAGCAAAAGTATGCTAGTGGGGGACCTCAACCTCCTTCTCTCAGTACTAGATAGATCAAACTGCAAAATAAACAGGAAAGAATCTAAGGAGGTTAATACGAATTTAGAAATTTAGATATGGTAGACTTCTGAAGTACATAGGGATAGAAAGGAATATAGCTTTTTCTTAGTGGTACATGGCACCCACACAAAAATTGACCGTGTAGTAAGGCATAACAACTTCACAATTTGATGCAGAAGAATAGAAATATTAAATGCACCATTTCCAAATCATGATTCCAGAAAATTACATGTAATAAAGGGCCATGGAAAGGTAATCTAAAAATAAATTGGAAACTAAATATTCTAATCCTAAAGAATGAGTGGGTCAAACAACAAAGCATAGAAGCAATAAATAACTTCTTTCAAGAGAATGACAATAATGAGATTACATACCAAAACTTATGAGATACAGCAAAAGAAGTTCTTATGGGAAATTTTATAACTCTAAATGTTTCCATAAATAAAATAGAGAAAGAGATCAATGAATAAAGCATGCATATAAAGAATCTAGAAGAAAAGAAAAACACGAAAATTTTCAGTTAATTATAAAATTTGAAATTATGATAATCAAAGGAGAGACTAATAACATTGAAATTAAGAAAAGCATTGAGTGTATATATGTGTACAGGTATACATATACAGAGGGCACCAGACCAATTGAATAGGAAAGGATGATACTTAAAAGGTGAAATTGAGAGGTGGAAGGGGAATATAATGAGAGGAGATGGGGAGGGACAGAATGGGGTAAATTATCTCATATAGAATAGGAAAGGAAAAACTGTTAAAATGGTGGGGGGGGGCAGGAAGGCAAAAGGGAATGAATCAAACTTACTCTCATTGAAGGTGGCTGAAGGAGGGAATGACATACATACTAAATAGGGTATCACATCCTACATGACAGAAGGGGTAAGGGAATATGGGAAGAGAGTAGGGGGGTGATGGATGGGAGGGAAGGCTGGTGGGGAAGGAAGTTGGAAGCACACACTTTTGAAAATGGTCTGGGTCAAAGTAGAGAATAGAACAAGTGGGGGTGTGTAGCAGCAAGCACCCCAACATCCCCAGGGTAGCTGCCAATATAGGTTCTTAGATCTGCTTCTCAAAAGGAAAGCAACTCAAAATGGGTTAACAAGCTTACTTTAATCAAACAAACACACATTACCTAGTTCAGGGGGAAAAGGTCAGCACCCCAAACTTCAGTTACAGAACTTACAGATCAAACAGACAGGCTTCCAAACTGTCCACCCATTATATCAATACCAAATCACAGTTACCAGAGAGGGAAGCATCAACATCTGGGTTTTCAAAGCCAGGGGCTCTCAACAACGCTTCCCAGAGTCTCATCTGGTCATATTACACAACACTTCTCAAAGTGAGCCCCAAAGCAAAGCCTCTCCTCAGGGCTTATATAGCCTTCTCTTGGCTCAGAGAATGTAACAACCTCCTTGACCCACTGCCCAATCACAAAGTATCAAGGTGTGGGCTTTCCTGAAAAACAAGCCTCCCACCACAGGCTCCAGGTGCACTTAAGCTAGGGGCAGGGAAGATCTTTAAATCTGCATTTCCATTACATTCGGCCCCAAGATCTTTCTTGCCCATAGCATACACAATTTACATTTGAATTAGCACTAAAACATCTCTTTAGGTCACATTTTCAAGGTACATCTAAAGTTACCAAAGTGGCCACTGGGTCTTAAACAAAGTACATTGCATTTTCACATCAATTCACAAAATACAAAGCATTATCACATAAAGTACTCTTGGGAGGGGGGCGGTGTCCTTCCCATAACACTGCTCCAGCCCCTGCTTCCAAATCCAGAGAGGGAACTAAGCAACAAAACCAAAGTGGGGTCCTTGGGGTCCATGGCACTTCACCCCACCCATCAGTCACAAGTCCATCCCCCCTGGGTCCCAAACTGTGGGATGCAGCAAGGAAACACATTCAGTGCCCCTGCTTTGCCTCACAGTCCTTATCTTGTCCTGTGGCTGAACTCCAAACTCCTGGGTTCCTTCTCCTCCAGCAGAAGGCAGCAGCTCCTGGCTTCTCCACAGGTCTCCATGCAGGCAGCTCACCATTCCTGCTCTCAGCTCAGTGAAGTCAGCGTGCAGGCCGTTCCTCTCTCCTGCTCCATGGCTCCACAGAATCACAGCTACCACAACTGGGAAACAAACAATTATCCCAGCCCCCATACTTTCCTTTTACTCAGCAGATCCCATCCCTCGTCGCCATTTTGTAGCGGCAAGCACCCCAATATCCCCAGGGTGACTGCCAACACAGGTTCTTAGATCTGCTTTTCAAAAGGAAAGCAACTCAAAATGGGTTAACAAGCTTACTTTAATCAAACAAACACACATTACCTAGTTCAGGGGAAAAGGTCAGCACCCCGAACTTCAGAGTTACAGAACTTACAGATCAAACAGACAGGCTTCCAAACTGTCCACCCATTATATCAATACCAAATCACAGTTACCAGAGAGGGAAGCATCAACATCTGGGTTTTCAAAGCCGGGGGGCTCTCAACAACGGCTTCCCAGAGTCTCATCTGGTCAAATCACACAACACTTCTCAAAGTGAGCCCCAAAGCAAAGCCTCTCCTCAGGGCTTATATAGCCTTCTCTTGGCTCAGAGAATGTAACAACCTCCTTGACCCACTGCCCAATCACAAAGTATCAAGGTGTGGGCTTTCCTGAAAACAAGCCTCCCACCACAGGCTCCAGGTGCACTTAAGATAGGGGCAGGGAAGATTTTTAAATCTGCATTTCCATTACAGGGTGGGATAGGAGGGGGGAAATATATAGTCAGTCTTTCACAATATATTCATTACGGAAATGTTTTGCATAACTACACATTTACAACCTCTGTTGAATTGCCTATCTTCCCAGTAAGGGTGGGTGATGACAGAGGAAGGGAAAGAATCTGAAATTCAGTTTTAAAATCAAATGTTTAAAAATATGTAATAATAGGGGGCAGAGTCAAGATGGTGGAGGAGAAACAGCTCTTCCACACAGCTCTTGCTCCCATCACCTCCAAATTTATATAAAAAGGGACTCTGAACAACCTCTGGAGCTCCAGAACCCATAAAATGACACAGAGAAGATAACCTCCCAATGAGGACAGCCCGGAAGCCAGGCAGGGAGTGGCCAGCTCAGCAATCTGGGAGCTGAGCCCAGGCCCACATGAGTCTGAGGTTTTAGCCCCAGGGCTGCCAGACCAGCAACCAGCTGGAAGGACCCAAGAACACCAGAAGCTGTGGGGTTTCCAGAGTCACCAACACATAGGTGCCAACTACAAAGTGAGAGGATAGTGCAATATGGACTTTAGGACACATTAATGGGGAAAGCACTTCAGCCTCTTTCCAAGGGGGGTGGGGGGTGAGAAGACGCTGAGAAGCTTCAGCACAGCCATAGACACAATTGGCACCTTCAGTTCCTGGCCTTCAAACTGTAGGAGGATCTGGCAATCAGTCTAGGGTGTAATTGTTCTTTCTTTACCCTTCTTGGATCTGGATTACAGTCTGGGGTGGAGGTCTTGGGGTGTGTGCCCAGCTTGTCAGAGTGTGTGGAGGCTTCACAGAGACTACCCAACTAATACTTCTGGCAGTTGGAAAAACCCCAGCATTTGGGATGGAAGCTCCCCTGGCTGCTGGCAGAGTCCTACTGTGGCAACAAGTCCAAAAGTCAAGTAATTGAGTGGCAACATGCCTAGACAAAGGAAACAAAATAAACAGAAAAATTCAACATTCAACTCCTATTTTGGGGGCAAAGAGGATCTAAGCATGGAACAGGAGGAGGACTGTGAGGTCAGGACTCCTGCACCTAAAGCCCCAAATGAAAATACGAGCAGGGTACAGGCCATAAAGGACCTTAATATCAGATAAGAGAAATGGCAGAAAAATTGGGAAGAGATATGAGAAAGATCCAAGAAAAGCATGAAATGAAAGTCAACAGCCTGACTGAGGAAAATAACACCTTAAAAAAATAGACTAACTCAAATGGAAAAAAGAGGCTCAAAAAGGAAATGAGGAGAAGAATGCTTTAAAAAGCCAAATTTGCCAGATGGAAAAAGAATCTCAAAAGCTCACTGAGGAGAATCATTCCTTCAGAATTAGACTGGAGCAAATGGAAGGTAGTGAACCTATGAGAAATCAAGATGCTGTTAAACAGATTCAAACAAATGAAAGAATAGAAGGCAATGTGAAATATCGTATGGGGAAAACCATTGACCTGGAAAATAGATCCAAGAGAGATAATTTAAAATTTATTGGACTACCTGAAAACTATGATCAAAGAAAGAACCCAGAAATCATACTTCAAGAAATTCTCCAGGAAAATTGCCCTGATATTTTAGAACCAGAGGGCAAAATAGAGGTTGAAAGAATCCACCAATCACTTCCTGAAAAAGATCCCCAAAAGATAACTCCTAGGAATATTATAGCCAGGTTCCAGAATTCCCAGATCAAGGAGAAAATATTACAAGCATCTAGGAAGAAACAATTTGAATAATGTGGAAACACAATCAGGATAACACAGGATCTGGCAGCTTCTACACTGAGGGATTGAAGGACTTGGAATATGATATTTATGGAGATCAAAGGAGCTGGGATTAAAACTAAGAATCATGTACCCAGCAAAACTGAGTATCATATTTCAGAGGAAAATATGGTCATTCAGTGGAATAGAGGACTTTCAAGCATTCTTGATGAAAAAAACCAGAATTGAATAGAAAATTTGACATTCAGATACAAGAAGCAAGAGATGCTTGAGAAGGTAAACAGGGAAAAGAAATCAAAAGGAACTTATCAAAGTTGTACTGTTTACATTCCTACATGTAAAAACAATAACTGTAACTGATGAAACTTTTCTCAGTATGAAAATAGTTGAAGAAGGGTACATGGGCATAAGAATACATATGTGAATGTGTGTATATATGTTTATGGGTATACATAGATGGAGGACACAGGTCAAATGTTATAGGAAGAAATGTTAATTAAAAAGTGAAATTAAGAGGTGAGAGAGGAATATAATGACAGGAGATGGGGAGAGACAGAATGGGATGAACTATCTCATACAGAAGAAGCAAGGGAAAATGGTTACAAGGGAGGGGAAGAACAGGAAGGCAAAAAGGCAAAACCTTATTCTCATTGAATATGGATCAGGGAGAGAATGACATACATACTAGATAGGAGATCTCACCCTACAGGGGAGTAGAGGGGAAGGGGATGAGAGGGGGGATGATGGAAGGGAGGGCAAGAGGGAGTGGGGGGTAAGTTTTAAGCACCCACTTTTGAAAAGAGACAGGATCAAAATAGGGAATAGAGCAAATGAGAGGTGGGATAGGAGGAAGGGAAATGTAGTCAGTCTTTTCTATATATTTACTATGGTAATGTTTTACATAGCTACACATGTACAACCTATACTGAACTG
Organism: Gymnobelideus leadbeateri; assembly: GCA_011680675.1. Taxonomy (NCBI): domain Eukaryota; kingdom Metazoa; phylum Chordata; class Mammalia; order Diprotodontia; family Petauridae; genus Gymnobelideus; species Gymnobelideus leadbeateri. The sequence goes on along the minus strand of WOXC01008941.1, from coordinate 276,659 downwards.
CTTGTCATTCCAGTAAGAGTGGGTGACAAGGGAGGAAAGGAATGAATCTGGAATTCAAAGTTTTAAAATCAAATGTGTAAAAATATATAAATACTATTATTAATATTATTTTACATATAATTGGGAAATAGGAGGTGCAGGCATTGGGACACGGAGATTCACCTTGCCCTACTGAAAAAGTTGAATGGGGTATAGGAGAAGATATGGGAGAGAGCAGATGGGATAAGGGGTTATCCTGTGAGACTGCTATTATGGGGTGGGGGGTAGGGAAAAATTGTAACTCAAAATCAGGCAGAAATGAATGATGTAAGTCAGAATTTAATAAAGCATTTGGGAAAAATATATATGAAAATAATATCATCATCATTATTGTTATTTATTTTTACATGCGACTGGGAAATAAGATATACAGGCACTGGGTCATAGAGATCCATGTTGCCCTACCAGAAACTCAGAGGGAAATGGGGGAGTACATAGAAAAGAGCAGATTGGGGAGGGGGTATATAGTGGGTTCATTGTTTTGGGATTGTGGGTAGGGGGAAGATGGATAAAATTTGTAACTCAGACTCTTGTGGAAAGGAATGTTGTAAACTAAAAATAAACATAAAATTTAATTTAAAAAAATAAAGGAGCCTATTACAGCCATGGGGGAATAAGTATTGAACTAATAAATAAAACTAAGAGTTGGTTTTATGAAAAAGCCAATACAATAGATAAATCTTTGGTTAATTTGCTTTAAAATAAAAAGAAGAAAACCAAATTATCAGCATCAAATTTTAAAATTTTGAATTCACTACCAATGAAAAGGAAATTTAAAAAATAGTTTCTATTTTGTCTAACTGTATCCCAATAAATCTGACAATCTAAGTGAAAAGAATGAATATGCACAAAAATATAAATTGTCCAAATTAAGAGAAGGGGAAGTAAGATACTTAAATAACCCCATATCAGAAAAAGAAATTGAACAATTGATCAACGAACACTTTAAGGAAAAATCCCCAGGGCCAGATAGATACAAAAGTGAATTTTAACAACCATTTAAAGAGCAATTAATTCCAATACTATATAAACTATTTGGAAAAATAGGTGAAGTCCTACCAAATCTTTTTTTTTAATAGAGTGCTGAAACCTAAATCAGGGAGAGACAAAAGAGAGAAAGAAAATTATAGACCAATTTCCCTAAGGAAAATAGATTCAAATAATTAAATAAAATATTAGCAAAAGGATTACAGCAACTTATAATAAGGATAATGCACTATTACAAGGTGGGATTTCTACCAGGATTTCAGGGCTGGTTCAATATTGGGGGAAAAAACAAGTATAAGCACAATCAATCATATTAATAAGAAAATTAACAGAAATCACATTATTATCTCATTAGATACAGAAAAAGATTTTGACAAAATATAACAGCCATTTCTATTAAAAAGAAAACACAAGAGAGCATAGGAATCAAAGGAGTTTTCCTTAAAATGATAAGTAGCAACTACCTAGAACGATTAAAAATCATTATATGTAATGAGGATAAACTAGAAGCTATTCCAATAAAATCAGCATTTTATTGGAAGGATGCCCACTATCATCACTGAAATTATGTTAGCTTTAGCTAAAAGAGAAGAAAAAGAAATTGAAGGAATTAGAATAGGCATTGAAGAAAATAACCTATCACTTTTTGCAGATGATATGGTGGTATACTTAGAAAATCCAAGAGAATTTAACTAAAAAACTTTTTGAAATCATAAACAACATTATCAAAGTTGCAGAATGTAAAATAAACCCACATAAATTATTGGCATTTCTATATATTACTTACAAAGCCCAGAAATAAGAGATATAAAGAGAAATCCCATGTAATGTAATTGCAGACAATATAAAATACTTGGGAGTCTATCTGCCAAGGTAAACCCAGGAACTAAAAGAACACAACTACAAAACAGTTTTCACACAAATAAAATCAAATACAAATAATTGGGGAAAGTATCAGTTTCTCATGGATAGGCTGAGCTAATATAACAAAAATGAAAATTCTACCGTAATTAATTTACCGATTCAGTGCGATACCAGTCAAACCATCAAAATATATTTTTATACAGCTAGAAAAAATAACAAAATTTATCTGAAAGAACAAAAGGAAGAGAATATCAAGGGAATTAATGGAAAGAAATACAAAGAAAGATGGCCAACCTGTACCAGATATAAAACTGTGTTATAAAGAAGCAATAATAAAAACTACTTGGTACTTACTAAGAAATAGAGAGGTAGATAAGTAGAATAGCTTAGGTATACAAGACAATAGTCAATGACTATAGTAATGTACTGTTTTATAAAAGCAAAGTCTGCAGCTATTGGTATAATAATTCACTATTTGACAAAAACTGCTTGGAAAACTGAAAAGCAATATGGCAGAAATTAGACATAGACAAACATCTTACACTGTACACCAAGATAAGGTAAAATTGGGTACACAATTTAGACATAATGAATGAAGCAATAGGCAAATTAGGAGAGCAAGGAGTAATATACTTATCAGATACATAAAGAATGGAAGAATTTATGGTAGAGCAAGAGAAAGAAAACAATAAAATGCAAAATGGACAATTCTGATTACATTAATTTTGTAAATTATATAAACAAAGCCAATGCAACCCAAATTAGAAGGGAAACAGAAAGCTGAGAAGCATTATTTATAGCCAGTAATTATAAGAATACAAGTCATTCCCCAATTGATAAATGGTGAAAGAATATTAACAGTCAGTTTTCAGATGAAGAAATTAAAGTTATCCACAGTCATATGAGAAAAATGCTTTAAATCACTGTACTTAACGAAATACAAATTAAAACAACTCTGAAGTACCACATCACACCTAATTGATAACATGACAAAATGATAAATTTTGGTGAAGATGTAGGAAAATCAGAACACTGATGCATTGTTAGCATTGTGAACTGATTCAATAATTCTGGAGAACAATTTGGAAAAATACCCAAAGGGCTATACAACTGTTAATACCCTTTGACCCAGCAGTACCACTACTCAGTCTGTATTCCAAAGACATTGTCAAAAAAGGAAAAAGAAGTACAAAAATATTTATAATATGTACAAAAATATTTATAGCAACTCTTTATGGTGACCAAGAATTGGAAATTGAGGTGAAGACCTTCAATTGGGGAATGGCTGAACAAGTTGTGGTAAATGAATGCAATGGAATACTGCTATTTCATAAGAAATGCTGAGTAGGTAGATTTTTTAAAAAATAATTTATTTTCAGTTTTTAACATTCATTTCCACAAAATTTTGAGTTACAGTTTTTTCTCCCCTTCTTTCCACTACCCCAAAATAGCAAACCTACTGAATACCCATTCTGCTAATCTGTTCTCTCTTATATCCTCCTTCATCACCCCCCCCCAATTTCCTAGTAGGACAAGATGGATATCTATACCCCAGTGCCTGTATATCTTATTTCCCAGTTGCATGTAAAAAACATTTTTTTTTAAATCTGTCTTTAAAACATTGAGTTCCAGATTGTTTCCCTTCTTCCCTCCTCACCCACCCCGACTGGGAAGATAAGCAATTCAATATAGGTTATACATGTGTAGTTACCAAAATCATTTCAAAAGGTGTTATATTGTTAAAGACTAATTATATTTCCCTCCATCGTGTCCCACCCCCCCACTTATTCTATTTTGTCCTTTGACCTTATCCCTTTTCAAAAATGTTTGCTTCTAACTATCCTCTCCCCCTATCTGCCCTCCCTTCCATCATCCCCCCTCTTCTCTCCTACCCCCTTATTTTCTTGTAGGGTTAGATATCCAATTGAATGTGTAGTCAAATTCAATGATAGAAAGGTTGTCCCATTCCCTTTCACCTTCTTTCTCTTCACCTCCATTGTAACAGTTTTCTCTTGCCTCTTTTATGTGAGATAATTTACCCTAATCTATCTCTCCCTTTCTCCTTTTCCCAATAAATTCCTCTCTGGCCTCTTAATTTTATTTTTTAGATATCATCCCCTTATATTCAACTCATCCTGTATCCTGTATCTACGTATACATGAACATACATATGCCCACACTCACATTTGTATTTATATATACATATACGCTCCTACACATACACATATGTGTATGTATACATATATACATATGTATTCCCTACAAATATCCTCATACTGAGAAAAGTTTTATGAGCTACAGTTATCATTTTTCCATGTAGGAATGTAAATAGTTCAAATTTAGTAAGTTCCTTATGATTTCTTTTTCCTGTTTACTCTCTCATGCTTCTCCTGCTTCTTGTATTTGAAAGTCAAATTTTCTGTTCAGCTCTGGTTTTTTTCATCAGGAATGCTTGAAAATCCTCTATTTCATTGAATGACCATATTTTCCCCTGAAGCATTATACTCTGTTTTGCTAGGTAGGTGATTCTTGGTTTTAGTCCTAGCTCCTTTAACCTAAAAAATATCATATTCCAAGCCTTTCGATCTCTTAATATAGAAGCTGCTAGATATTGTGTTATCCTGATTGTGTTTCCACAATACTCAAATTGTTTCTTCCTGACTACATGTGATATTTTCTTCTTGGCCTGAGAGCCCTAGAATTTGGCTATAATATTCCTAGGAGTTTTCTTTCTGGGATCTTTTTCAAAAGGTGATCAGTGAATTATTTCAATTTCTATTTTATCCTCTGATTCTAGAATATTGGGGCGATTTAGCTCAATAATTTCTTGAAAGATAGTATCTAGGTTCTTTGTTTTTTTGATCATGGCTTCAGGTAGTCCAATAATTTTTAAATTATCTCTCCTGAATCTTTTTTTTCCAGGACAGCGGTTTTTCCGATGAGATATTTCACATTAACTTCTACTTTTTCATTTGTTTGGATTTGTTTTATAGTATCTTGATTTCTCATAAAGTCATTCCAATTGCTTCAATATGATTTTGAAACAGTTACTCTCTTCAGTGAATTTTTAAAATTCCTTTTCCATCTGTCAAATTCAGCTTTTCAAGGTATTCTTCTCCTCATTGGCTTTTTGGGCCCCTTTTGCCATTTGAGTTAGTCTATTTTTTTTTAAATTAAATTTTGTGTTTATTTTTAGTTTAAGTCATTCAATTCAACAAAATTTTGAGTTACCAATTTTCTCCCCATCTTTCCCCTATCCACCACCCCAAAACAACGATCCCAATGCATACCCCCTCCCCCAATCTGCTCCTTCCTATAGTCTCCCACACACTCTCTCCAACTTTCCAGTAGGACAAGATGGATCTCTATGCACCAGTGCCTGTATATCTTATTTCCCAGTTGCATGTACAAAAAAATTATATCTATATCTACATCTATATATATCTATATCTATATTTATATCTATATCTATATCTAGGCCAGGAGCTGGAGCTGCCTCTGAAAACTACAAAATGGCATGTCTCCTCAGTGGCTTCTAGCCCCCAGGGGAGGAAGCCGACTCGTTCCCCAAATACTGGTCTCAAAGTCGATAGGGTGACACACAAATTTCAAACAATGTGAAAGAGAGCTCTGAACAACTTCTGGAGCCACAGCACCCATAGAATGCTCAGAGAAGCTAACCTCCTGCTGAGGACAGCCCAGCAGCCCTGCAGGGAGTGGCCAGCACAGCCCTCTGAGAGCAGGCAGCACAGCCTGCTGGGAACCAACAGCGAAGCACAAGGAGCCAAGCCCAGGTCAGCTGTTTTAGCCCCAGGGCGGCCGGACCTTCAGCCTGCTGGTGGAACCCCAGAACACCAGCAATTGTGGCGATTCCAGAATTATCAGCACAGATATGCCTAGGACAAAATGAGAGGCTAGTGCCCTATGGACTTTGGGACCAGTATTTGGGGAACACGTGGCTTCCTCCCCTGGGGGCAAAAAGCTGCTGAAGAAACAACTGCACAGAAGCCATTTTGCAGCCTCAGTAGTGGCTCTAGCTCCTGGTCTGTGAACTGTAGGAAGATCCAGCAATCAGTCTGGGGGTTAATCGCTTTTGCTTTAAACTGCCTGGATCTGGATTGTGGTCTGGGGGAAAGTTTGGGGTGGGTATCCAACTTGCCAGAGTGGGTGGAGGCTTTACAGAGGCCACCCAACTGGCGGAAGTTGTGAAGACCCCACGTTTGGGCGGAAGCTCCCCTGTCTGGTGGCAGAGCCCTACTGTGGCAACAAGCCCCAAAATCAAGTAATTAAGTGGCAATATGCCTAGGCAAACAAAACAAAATAAACAGAAAAGTTCAACATTGGACTCCTATTTTAGGGGCAAAGAGGCTCAAAGCATGGAGGAGGACTGTGAGGTCAGAACTCCTGCACCAAAGCCCCAAATGAAAATACAAGCTGGCTACAGGCCATAGAGGACCTTAAGAAGCAGATAAGAGAAGTGGGGGGAAATTTGGGAAGAGAAATGAAAAAGATGCAAGAAAAGTGTGAAATGACAGTCAACAGCCTGACTGAGGAAAATAACACCTTAAAAAATAGACTAACTCAAAAGGCAAAAGAGGCTCAGAAAGGCAATGAGGAGAAAAATGCCTTAAAAAGTCGAATTTGCCAGACAGAAAAAGAATCTCAAAAGCTCACTGAGGAGATTCATTCCTTCAGAGTGAGACTGGAGCAAATGGAAGCTAGTGACTTTATGAGAAATCAAGATACTATTAAACAGATCCAAACAAATGAAAGAATAGAAGGCAATGTGAAATATCTCATGGGAAAAACCACTGACCTGAAAATAGATCCAGGAGAGATAATTTAAAAATTATTGGACTACCTGAAAGCCATGATCAAAGAAAGAACCTAGAAATCATCCTTCGAGAAATTCTCAAGGAAAATTGCCCTGATGTTTTAGACCCAGAGGGCAAAATAGAGGTTGAAAGAATCCACGGATCACCTCCTGAAAAAGATCCCCAAAAGAAAACTCCCAGGAATAATATTAAGGGAAGCCAGGCCCAGAATCCCCAGATCAAGGAGAAAATACTCCAAGCAGCCAGGAAGAAACAATTTCAATATTGTGGAAACACAATCAGAATGGCACAGGGACCCTGGCAGTTTGCCATTGAGGGATAGAAGGGCATGGAATATGATATTCCAGAGGGCAAAAGAGCTGGGAATGAAGCCAAGGGTCACCTACCCAGCAAAACTGAGTATCTTGTTTCAGGGAAAATATGGTCATTCAGTGGAATAGAGGACTTTCAAGCATTCTTGATGAAAAAACCAGAGTTGAATAAAAAATTTGACATTCAGACACAAGAAGCAAGAGATGCTTGAGAAGGCAATCAAGGAAAAGAAATCAAAAGGAACTTATCAAAGTTGGACTATTTACGGTCCTACATGGAAAAACAATAACTGTGTTTGACAAAATCTTTCTCATTATGAAAATAATTGAAGAAGGGTACATGGCATATGTTCACAGGTATACATGGATAGAGGGCACAGGTTGAATTTGATGGGAAGGGATGATTATTTTTTTTTTTTTGGAGGGCAATTGGGGTTGGGTGACTTGCCCAGGTTCACGTGGCTGGGTTTCTGTTTGTGTGTTGGGTGTCTGGGGCCAGATCCGAGCCCGGGTCCTTCTGGCTCCAGGGCTGGCTCTCTGCTCGTTGCGCCACCTAGTCGCCCCAAGGAAAGGATGATTCTTAAGGGGTGAAGTCAAGAGGTGAGAGAGGAAAGTGGCAAGAGGAGATGGAGAGAGACAGGGTAGGGCAAACTACCTCATGTAGAAGAGGCAAGGGGAAGTAGTTGCAGGGGAGGGGAACAGGAAGGCAAAAAGGCAAAAGCATATTCTCATTGAAGTTGGCTCAAGGAGAGAATCACATACATACTAAATGGAATATCTTACCCTCACTCTCCTGAGTAGGGGAAAGGGGAATGAGAGGGGGGATGATGGAGGGGAGGGCATTCTGGGGAGAGGGGAGGTTAGAAGTACCCACTGTCAAAGAGGGACAGGATCAAAGTAGGGAATGGACCAGGTGGGAGGTGAGACAGGTGGGAGGGAAATATAAGCAATCTCTTACAATATATCTACTATGGTAATGTTTTGCATAGATATACATGTACAACACATACTGAATTGCTTATCTTCTCAGAGGGAGTGGGTGACAGGGGAGAAAGGGAATGGATCTGAAAATCGAAGTTTTAAAATTAAATGTTTCATAAGATGTCCAGGCAGTGGGGCTCAGAGACTCAACTTGCCCTAATGGCAAAGTCGAAGGGGGTATGGGAGAAGATATGGGAGAGAGCAGATTGGATGAGTGGATATCTGGTAGGACTGCTATTCTGGGGTGGTGGGTAGGAAAAAAATAGGGGAAAAATGTAACTCATAATCTGGTGGAAATGAATGATGTAAACCAGAAGTTAATAAAGCATTTGTTTAATTAAGTAAAAAAAAAAAAGTCGATAGGGCACTAACCTCTTACTTTGTCCTAGGCATGTCTATGTTGATAATTCTGGAATCGCCACAGCTGCTGGTGTTCTGGGGTCCCTCCAGCCAGCTGCTGGGCTGGTCGCTCTGGGGCTAAAACTGCAACTCAAGCAGACTTGTGTTCGACTCCCCATGCATTGCGCGCTGCACTGCTGGCTCCCAGAGCACTGCGCTGGTCCTTCCTGCAGGGCTGCTGGGCTGTGCTCAGCAGGAGGTTAGCTTCGCTGTGTCGTTCTGTGGGTGCTGGGGCTCCAGAGGTTGTTCAGAATCCCCTTTTACATAGTTTGGAGGTGATCTGGGGGGAGAGTGGCTTGGACATGCTATTTCTACTCTGCCATCTTGGCTCCTCCTATATCTATATCTATATCTATATCTATCTATCTATCTATCTATCTATCTATCTATCTATCTATTTAAAACTTTGAATTCCAGATTCTTTCCTTTCCTCTTTTATCACCCTCCATTACTGTGGAGATAAGAAATTTAATATAGGTAGTACATGTTATGCCATACAAAACATTTTCATAGTGAATATACTGTGAAACACTGACTATATATCCCTCCAACCCATCCCACCCCTGACTTCTTCCATTCTCTACTTTGACTACTGTCCTTTTTTAAAAGTGTGTGCTTACAACTTCATCCCCCCCAATCTGCCCTCCCCTCCATCATACCCCCCTCTCATCCCCTTCCCCCCTACTATCCTGTAGGGTTAGATGCCCTTTTTCATGTGTATGTCATCCCCTCCCTAAGCCAAATTCAATGTGAGTAACGTTGACTCATTCCCTTTTACCTTCCTGTTCTTCCCCTCCATTGTAACCATTTTACCTTGCCTCTTCTATATGAGATAGTTTACCCCATTCTGTCTCTCCCCATCTTCTCTCATTATATTCCTCTCTCACCTCTCAATTCCACCTTTTAAGTATCATCCCTTCCTATTCAATTGGTGTAATGGTAATGTAATTTGAATTTGAAGATCCCTAAGTGTTGTTAAACATAGTAGGTACTTAGTTGTTAAAGGTGGCACTTAATAATTGATAAAGCCTCTGTTGGGGAAACAGAAGATATGAACTCCTGTCTCCTGCTGCTGACATAACAGGAAGGGGTTGGCTGAAACAGGAAGTAGTTAATGCTGTGTGTATTAGAAAAGCCTCAAAGAGGCACAGTCAGAATTTCCTGGGACAAGCATCTGGTGGCAGAGCAGCTACAGAAGAGAGATTTGAGAAATGAGCCAGAATCTCTTGAGAGCCTGTGGTGGTAGAGCTTCTTCTAAGCAGGAGTTGAGGAGCCCAGGAGTCCAGGAGAAGACTGAGGAAGCATGACTGGGATGCTGAGACTTTGTGACTTGGTTAAGCCTTGAATTCCTGAAAGCACAAATTGTGAAGGATTTGAGATGGACTGGACTCTGTGAATGTCATTTTGTAGCAGAGCCTAGCCAGACAGCTGGACAAGGAACTGGGAGCTGTATGCCACTAAACTCAGGTAACAGTCTGGTGAATCCAGGTAGAATGTGGGACCATGGAAGGGGATCCAGGGAATCTGAGAACTGGCCCCAAGTCAAGAAGAAAAGACCTCTCCATGGGTACAGAGTAAAGATGAAATTGTAGTTTACAAGTGACGTAGGGGTCGAGGGTTTGTGTATGATACTTAGAAATTGATTGCTGAATAAGTGGCTGATTGAGTTAATTAACTGTGCCCCGTAAGTGGAAGACATTGACTATTGTACTTTGAGATGATTGTTTCTTGTTCTAAATATTGTGACCACTTTGGTGAAAACTACGTGGCCATTTCAATGATAAGCTGTTGTGAATACCATAGTGTGATTTTCTGTGATAAATTGTAATATTGTGAATGCTGTGCCTTGATTTTCTGGGAATGTTTTGCTTTGATTTGTTATGGAATAAATAGAGAATTCACTATATTGTATAAACAGCTTAAAAACTGTTCACACTAGCATTCTTCTGGAAAGCTGCTGTGCATGGCATTACAATAGCACCCTCTGTCTATGTATACCTACATATATACACACACTCACATATGAATTTATACTTCCATATATCCTCTTATATAGACATATATATGTATTGTGTGTGTATATGTATATGTGTATACATTCATATTCCCTTCAGCTATTCTCACAGTGAGAAAGGTTTCACAAGTTACAATAATCATTTTTCCATATAGAAATGTAAATAGTTCAAACTTGATAAGCTCCTTATTGTTCCTTTTGCCTGTTTATCTTCTCATGCTTCTCTTGCTTCTTGTATCTGAATGTCAAATTTTTTATTCAACTGTGGATTTTTCATTAAGAATGCTTGAAAGTCCTCTTTCCCATTGAATGATCATATTTTCCCATGAAACATGACACTCAGTTTTGCTGGGTAGGTGATTCTTGGTTTTAATGCAAGCTCCTTGTAATGGAAATGCAAATTTAAAGATCTTCCCTGCCCTTGGTTAAGTGCACCTGGAGCCTGTGGTGGGAAGCTTGTTTTTCAGGAACCCATACCTTGATGCTGTGTGATTGGGCAGTGAATCAAGGAGGTAGTTACATTCTCTGAGCCAGGAGAAGGCTATATAACCCCTGATGTGAGGCTTTGCTTTGGGGGCTCACTTTGAGAAGTATTGTGTTACTTGACCAGATGAGACTCTGGGCAGCCATTAAGAGCCCCCAGGTTTGAAAACCCAGATGTTGATGCTTCCCTCTCTGGTAACTGTGATTGGGTATGGATGTATATAATGGTTGGACAGTTTGGAAGCCTGTCTGCTTGATCTCTTTGTTTCTCTGTTTTGAAACTTCTGTCTGTATACTCTGAAGTTCAGGGTGCTGACCTTTTTCCCCTGAATCAGGTAAATGATACATGTTTTTTGATTAAAGTAAGCTTGTTAAGCATTTTGAGATGCTTTCCTTTAGGAAAGCAAATCTAAGAACCTGTGTTGGCAGCCACCCTGGGGATGTTGGGGTACTTGCTCCTGCACTCCTTTGACATCCAGAATAACATATTCTAAGCCCTTCAGTCCCTCAGTGTAGAAGCTTCCAGATCCTGTGTTATCCTGATTGTGTTTCCAGAATATTAAAATTATTTCTTCCTGGCTGCTTGTAATATTTTCTCCTTGATCTGGGAACTTTGAAACCTGGTTATAATATTCCTAGGAATTTTCTTTTGGGGATCTTTTTCAGGAGGTGATTGATGAATTCCTTCAACCTCTATTTTGCCCTCTGGTTCTAAAACATCAGAGCAAATTTCCTTAAGAATTTCTTGAAGGATGATTTCTTGATTCTTTTTTTTGATCATGGCTTTCAAATAGTTCAAAAATTTTTAAATGATCTCTCCTGGATCTATTTTCCAGAACAGTGGTTTTCCCAGTGAGATATTTCACATTGCCTTCTATTTTTTCATTTATTTACATCTGTTTAATAGTATCTTGATTTCTCATAAAGTCAATGGCTTCCATTTGCTCCTCTAATTCAGAAGGAATGATTCTCTTCAGTGACCTTTTGAAATTCTTTTTCCATCTGGAAAATTTGGCTTTTTAAGGCATTCTTCTCATCATTGGCATTTTGAGCCTCTTTTGCCATTTGAGGTAGTCTATTTTTAAGGTATTATTTTCTCCAGTCAGTTAGTTGACTCTCTTTCATGATTTTCTTGCATCATTCTCATTTCTCTTCCCAATTTTTCCTCTACTTCTCTTATTTGGCTTTCAAAAACCTTCTTAAGCTCCTCCATGGTCTGTAAAGAATTTGTAAAAAATGACAAGAGTCCAGAATTGAACTTAAATCTTTCTGACTCCTGGCCCACAGCACTAGGTAGGCACCTCTTTGAAGAGAATACTTTATTTCTTAAATCATTTTTGCTAAATTTACTTTAAGGAAAACCTATTCCCACCAATTCCCACCAAACCTTACCCATTAATTTCACATTTCTATTTATCTCCCCTTTCCCCATATTAGAGTTTTCTTTATCTTATTATTTTTTTCCTTTAATGTAGTTATATAATTGATTTCTTTTTTTTAAATCTTTTGTTTCCCTTTAATTTTGTTTGATGGTTTTATTTTCATTTACTGTGTGTTTTTATTTTTTAAATACATATATTTTTAGTTTTCAACTTTCACTTTTTTATGATTTTGAGTCTAAATTTTTTTCTTGGTGGTTTTTGATACAGGAGTTCTGACTTAACTGTCTTCCTCCTGCTCAATGCCTTGATCCTTTTGGTCCCCCCAAAAAGGATTTTATCATCTGTTTGTGCTTCCTGTGCTTGCTCATATTGCCAGCCATTTATTGACCCTTGAACACTTTTCATGGTAGAACTCTGCTTCCATAATAGACAGAGCCTTGTCCCAAATTGCTGGGTTTTTCACAGCTCCTGGAGCAATTAGGAGGGTGCTGTCTCTACAGCCCCCACAAGCTCTAGCTCACTGGTTATCCAACCCAGTACCACCACCCAAGACCACAATCCAGATCCAAGCAGGTTAAAGCAAGAGTGATAACCCTCTGAATGATTACTTTGACCCCCACAATCTACCAGCCAGGAGTCCTGAGGCAGCCATGCAGTGCAGCCACTTAACCTCTGCTGCTTCTCACTCTGGGGGCAGCAGCCAGACTGTGGTCTCTGCCACATACACCCCCCCCCACCCCAACAGACTTCCACATTGACCTTTTACTTTGTCTTTGGCATTTATTCATTGAGAGGTCTGGAAGCCACCACAACTGCTGGTTATTCAGTCTCCTGAAGTCTGCTCTGGCCTCTGCTGGTCAGGGCCTCCCTGGGACTGGAATTGTGCAGCTCTTGCAGGATTGTGTTCAGCTCCTAGCATGCTGCAATAGATCTTTCCTCTTTGCCTGCCAGCTATCTTCAGCAGGAGATTTGTTTCTCTCTGTCACTCTGTAGTTCTAAAATTTGTTTAGAGTGATTTTTTTTACAAGTATTAGAATTCTTTGGAGCCAGAGTCCATGCCAAGTTTGTGCTTCTACTCTGCCATCTTGGCTCAGCCCCCAAGTAGGTGGATTTTAGAAAAAAAAAACCCTGTAAATAATTGCATAAACTGATGCTGAGGGAAGTGAGCAGAACTAGGAGAACATTACACATAGTAACAGCAACATTGTTTGATGACTAACTTTGATAGACCTAGCTCTTCTCAGCGATGCAAGGGTCTAAGACAAACCCAAAAGACTCATGATAGAAAAGAGTATACATCTCCAGATAAAACAACAATAACAAACAAATCTCCCCCCTAAAATACCCCACACATCTTTGGAGTCTGAATGAAGATTGAAGCATATTACTACTCTCTTTCTCTCTCTTTCTCTCTCTCTCTGTTTTTTCTTTCTTGTGATTTTCTCTTTTGCTTTGATTTTTCTTTCACAACATAACTAAAGTGGAAATCTGTTTAATATGATCATATGTGGATATCCTGTATCAGATTGCATGTTGTATTGGGAAGGATAAAGGGGGTAGAGGAGGGAAAATTTAGAATTTGTCAGTTTTTAGCTGTATAACTTTGGGCAAGTGACTTAACCTCTGTCTTCCTCAATTTTCTCAATTAAAACCTCTGTTTTCTCAATTATAAAATGAGGAAATAATAGCAACTGCTTCTATGGTTGTTGTGAAGGTCAAATAAAATAGTATTTCTAAAGTGTTCAGTTTGGTGCCTGTGTAAAGCCATGCATGAGCAGCTTTCCAGAGGACTGCTGCTGTGAACAGCTTTCAAAGTTTTGATTACATAGCATAGTGAACTCCCTATTTATTCAATAGCAAATCAGAGCAAAACATTTACAGAAAATCAAAATGCAGCACTCATCATGTCACAATTCAAGAATTGATCACTAAAATGGTCACATAATTTTCACCAAAGTGGTCACATAGTTTTAAACAAAGTAGATTCATTTAGTCAATCACAAAATCCTTAATTCAGCCACAAAGTACAAAAGTCAAAGTTCTCCACCCATAGGTCATAGTGAATCATAATCTTCTCAGTCAATACACAGTATCCAAGTAAAGTCTTCTTTCAGCTTGACTCAAGGCTGGCTCTCAGCTTCCATTGTTCCTCTTCCATGGTCCCAGCTCCAACTGTCACCTGGTTCAAAAGCAGGCAGCTACCAGTTCCTTGTCCAGCTCCTTGTCCAGTTCTTCATCCATTTCCTGTTCCATACTGAAGTTCACAGTGTACAGTCCACCTCTAGTACTTCACAGTTCCTGTTTCTGGGAAGATAGAGTTTGACAGAGCCATTAATAATATTCATATACATTGCCAGCACCATCATCAATTCACTACCTGCCTGTGAAATCAACTCACCCCCACCAAGATCCAGGAGGTCAGCAATAATCATCAACATAGAAATTAACACAGAGCTACAAACAAAGTCCAAGGGTCAGCACAAATCATCAGCCAAGTCCCAGGACCTCCAAAACCCTCCTCTGGGACTTCTGTAAACATACAACCAGAAAATCTTTTTTCAGGGCTTCCAGTAAGGTCTCAGGGCTCCTGTACAAAGGAGCACAAACAAACATCAATACAGACAGAGCAGACAGAGTGCTGGGTTACCACAAGTTTTCTCCTTCTTGAATTTGTCACTACAAGAAAAATTTATGCTGTCTCTATGTTGGGCCTCTCCTTATATATGGTAATTAGCTCCTCCCCTTCCTGTTGCAGGAGTTCATGAGTACTAGGGTTCACAAGTTGTGGGGTTCACAAATTCACAAGTTCACATTTGGTTTCTTCTTTTTTTTTGCTTGTTGGAGGGCAGTTGGGGTTAAGTGACTTGCCCAAGGTCACTTTAGTCACTTGCCCAAGTTTTTTTTTTTGTGTTTGTGTGTCTGTGTGTGTGTTTGTGTTAAGTGTCTGAGGCTGGATTTGAACCGCAGGTCCTTCTGACTCCAGGGCTGGTACTCTATTCACTCCACCACCTAGCCACTCCCTCATGCATCTTGTTTCTTAACAGACTTGATACAAGGCTCAAAAGAAACTTGAACTGAAAGAAGGTGTTAATTCAATAGCTGAAACAATGTGTGAACTACACCTTTGCTTGCCATTACAGCCTGGTACATAGTCAGTACTTAATTAGTACCTTTGAGATATAGGTGTACTGGTGATACTGATGAAGCAAAAGGCAAACACATTTTAATAACTTTTTAAAATGAAATTTTGGTCATAGTTTCAAATTTCTTTCCAAAAATGGTTAGACTAAATTACAGTCCCACCAAGAATATATTTAATAGAATACCTTTTTACCATATCCCCTCCAGAATTTGTCATTTTCCTTTTCTGTTACTTAGCCAATCTTAGAAATAAAATGTGGTAACTCAGTCTTGTTTTAATTTTCAGTTCTCTAATCAATGATTTGGAATTTTTTCTATAAATATTGACTGCTTTTATTTCTTCCTCTGAAAACTGTCTATTCACATATTTGGCTATTAAATGAAAAATGACTATTAATCTTATACATTTGACTTAGTTTTTATATATTTGAAAATAGACATTTATAAGAGAAACTTTCTGCAAAGATAGATTTCCCAAGAATCTCATTTTTTTCTAATTTTAGCTGCACTAATTTTATTCATACAAATGCTTCTTAAATTTATGCAATCAGGATTGTCCATTTCAGCTCCCATGAACTTAACAATCTCTTGTGGTCACAAATTCTCCCCCATACCTACCCAGATATCTGACAGGTAATTTCTTTCATGAACCTCTAATTTGTTTATGATGTCACAATTTATGGATAAATTATGTGCTCATTTAGAATTTCTCTTGGTATATGTTGTGAAATGTTGTTTTATTTGTAATTTCTGCCAGTTTGACTTCTAATTTTCACAACACTTTTAGCAAATAATGGAGTCCTTACACTTACCAAATATTAGACCACTATACTCATTTGCCTTTGTGTGTTGGGTACCTAATCTGTACTTCTGATCAACCTCTCTCTCACTCAGTACCAAATTATGTTGTTGATTATTGCTTATTTTAAAAATTAATTTTTGAACTGATACTGTTAGGCCCCAATCCTTCTCACTACTTTTCATTATTTTCTTTATTACTATCAATCATTTTTTCTCCACATGAATTTAATTTTTGTTTTATTTTCTGGCTCTGTAAAGTAAAATATTACTAGTTTAATGGATGTGACACTGAATAAGCAAATTAATTTATATAGTATTTTAATTTGTATTTTATTTACTGAATCTACCCATTAGTAATTATTACTTGTCCAATTATTTATTATTCATGCAAATAGTACTTTTCCTCATTAAAAAAAAGTTTTATTGATTTTTGATTTTACATTACAAACATTTTCAGATTTTTTTCTTTTACAAATGCTTTATTAACTTCTGTTTTACATCATTCATTTCTGCCAGATTTTGGGTTACAATTATTTTTCCCCTACCCACCCTCCCAGAATAGCAGTCCCACAAGATATCACTTCCTCCAATCTGCACTCTCCCATATCTTCTCCCATACCCCCTTCGATTTTTCCATTAGAGGAAGGTGAATCTTTGTGTCCCAATGCCTGCACATCTTATCTCCCAATTACAAGCAAAAGAGTATTAATAATAGTATTTAAATATATTTGAAACATTTAATATTAAGACCTCGAATTTCAGATCCACTTCCTTCCTCCCTTGTCACCCATTCCCTCTGGGGAGAGAAGTAATTCAGTACATGTTGTACATGTCTAACTATGCAAAACATTACCATAGTAGATATATTGTGCAGGGCTGCTTATAATTCCCTCCCACTCATCCCACCCCCCCACCTGGTCTATACCCTACATGATCCTGTCCCTCTTCTAAAGTGGGTACTTCCAACATCCCCTCCCCGCAAGGATGCCCTCCCATCTATCATCCCTCCTCTCATTCCCCTTCCCCCTATTCTGCTGCAGGTTGAGATATCCCATTTAGTATGTATGCCATTCTCTCCCTGAACCAAATTCAATGAGAATGTGGTTTTGTCTTTTTGCCTTCCTATTCTTCCTCTCCCTTGCAACCACTTCCCCTTGCTTCGTCTACATGAGATAGTTTACCCTACCCTGTCTTTCCCCATCTCCTCTTGCCACTTTCTTCTCTTACCTCATAATTTGACCCCTTGAGTATCCTCCCTTCCCAACAAATACACCCTATGCCCTCTATCCATATATAACTGTAAACATATATACACACATTCGCATATGTTTTCATATGACCATACACCCTTCTTCCATTATTTTCATACTGAGAAAGATATCATCAGTCACAGCTATTGTTTTTCCATATAGGAATGTAAATAGTTCAACTTTGACAAGTTCCTTTGATCTCTTTTCCCTGACTACCTTCTCAGGCATCTCTTGCTTCTTGTGTCTGGATGTCAAATTTTCTATTCGACTCTGGTTTTTTCCTCAAGAATGCTTGAAAGTCCTCTATTCCACTGAATGACCATATTTTCCCCTGAAACAAAATACTCAGTTTTGCTGGGTAGGTGGCCCTTGGGTTCATTCCCAGCTCTTTTGCCCTCTGGAATATCATATTCCATGCCCTTCAGTCCCTCAGTGTAGAAGCTGCCAGGTCCTATGCTATCCTGATTGTGTTTCCACAATATTGAAATTGTTTCTTTCTGGCTGCTACTTGTAGTGTTGTCTCCCTGATCTGGGGATTCTGGAACCTGGCTATAGTATTCCTGGGAGTTTTCTTTTTGGGATCTTTTTTCAGGAGGTGATCTGTGGATTCTTTCAACCTCTATTTTGCCCTCTGGATCTAAAACATCAGGGCAGTTTTCCTTGAGAATTTCTTGAAGGGTGATTTCTAGGTTCTTTCCTTGATCATGGCTTTCAGGTAGTGCAATAATTTTTAAATTGTCTCTCCTGGATCTATTTTCCAGGTCAGTGGTTTTTCCCATGAGATATTTCACATTGCCTTCTAATCTTTCATTTGTTTGGATCTGCTTAACAGTATCTCGATTTCTCATAAAGTCATTAGCTTCCATTTGCTCCAATCTAATTCTGAAGGAATGAATCTCCTCAGTGAACATTTGATATTCTTTTTCCATCTGGTAAATTCGACTTTTTAAGGCATTGTTCTCCTCATTGCCCTTTTGGGCCTCCTTTGCCATTTGAGTTAGTCTATTTTTTAAGGTGTTGTTTTCCTCAGTCAGGCTGTTGACCCTCATTTCATACTTTTCCTGCATCCTTCTCATTTCTCTTCCCAATTTTTCCTCCACTTCTCTTATTTGATTTTTAAAGTCCTTCTTAATGTCTTCTATGGCCTGCAACCCACTCATGTTTTCCCCTGGGGCTTTTGGAGCAGGACTTCTGACCTCATGGTCCCCTTCCTGCTCTAATCTTGGATCCTCTTTGCCCCCAAAGTAGGAGTCTAAGGTTGCATTTTTCTGTTTAATTTGTTTCCTTTGCCTTGGCATGCTGCCACTCAATTACTTGACTTTTGGGCTTGTTGCCACAGTATGGATTTGGTGCAAGATAGGGGAATTTTCATCCTGAACGTGTGGGAGGGCAACTTCCATTTCTGGCAAGCTGGAAACCCACCCACAACCTCCACCCAAGATCACAATCCAGATCCAGGGAGGTTAAAGCAAGAGCGATCACCCCCCAAGACTGATCACTGGATCTCCCTACAGTTCGCAGGCCAGGAGCTGGTGCTGCTTCTGAAAACTACAAAATGGAGTGTCTCCTCAGTGGCTTCTAACCCCCAGGGGAGGGAGCCTATGCATTCCCCAAATACTGGTCCCAAAGTCCATAGGGCACTAACCTCTCACTTTGTCCTAGGCATGTCTATGTTGATAATTCTGGAATCACCACAGCTGCTGGTGTTCTGGGGTCCCTCCAGTCAGCTGCTGGCCCTGCTGCCCTGGGGCTAAAACTGAGACTCAGGCTTCCTGCGAGCTGCGCTGCTGGCTCCCAGAGTGATGAGCTGGTCCTTCCTGCAGGGCTGCTGGGCTGTCTTCAGTGGGAGGTTAGCTTCTCTGTGTCGTTCTGTGGGTTCTGGAGCTCCAGAAGTTGTTCAGAGTCTCCTTTTACATAGTTTGGAGGTAATCTGGGGGAGAGTGGCTTGGAGGAGCTGTTTGTACTCTGCCATCTTGGCTCCACCCCCCCATGCAAGTAGTATTTTGTATTGTGTTCATATAGAACTTTCATGCCTTGGCAAGTAGATTCCTAAGTATTTTATACTTTAATTAGAAATTCTCTTTAGATCTTTCTGTTGGATGTTATTGATAATGTGTATGTATTTTACATAATGTAATGTTACTGACATTGTTAATTGCTTGGATTAAGTTTTATTTGTTTGTTTATTTATTTTTATTCTCTAAGAATATCCAAGTTAATCATCACATCATCTGAAAAAGTGGAAATCTTGGTTGCTTTTAGAATATGTATGTTCTCTCAATTTCTTTTTCTTTTCATCTTGCTAGTGTTAATATCTCTATCACTATATTGATTAGTAATTATAAAAATGGGCATTTTTGCTTTACCCTTGTTCTTATTCAAAATGACTCTAGTTTATTCTCATTAAAGATAATGCTGGTATTTTCTGTTAAATAGATACTATTTATGATATTAAGGGAAATTCTTCTTATTTCTATGCTGGTTTCTCTGTTATTTTAAAAGGAATAAGATTATAATGTCTTTAAAAATTCTGCATCTATTGATGTAATCATATAATTTTTACTGTTATTGTTCTTAATATGATCAATTATGCTTATAGTTTTCCTAATACTGATCCAGCCCTGTATTCCTGATATAAATCTAGTCTGGTGATTGTGCATAGTTGTCATAATATTGTTTTGTAGTCTTCTTGCTAATATTTTATTAAAATTTTATATCAATATCCATCTGGGATATTAAACTATGTGTTTTTCTTTTCCTTTTCTATTTTGACTCTCCTTTAGAAATCAAGACAATATTTGTGTCATAGAATATAAAAGAATCTCATTTTTTGCTAT
The DNA here is from genome assembly GCA_011680675.1 of Gymnobelideus leadbeateri. NCBI lineage: Eukaryota > Metazoa > Chordata > Mammalia > Diprotodontia > Petauridae > Gymnobelideus > Gymnobelideus leadbeateri. Next base: position 256,335 of record WOXC01008941.1, on the reverse strand, counting down.
TTTTCAAATAATTTATATAGTATTGGGACATATCAGCATATCTGATAGACCTCCAACCCATCTGTACATTAGTGGGATGTTTACCCTAAGCATGTGAAAACCTCCCCTGGCTAAGTGCATGAATGAGAACAATTTGTTCCAACATCCATGAAGGTGATTGAAGCAGGCACTATAGAGTGCTTAGACTTGATCAGACATTGAATCCAACAAGGTCATTCACTGCATCCTGGGCCATCACCAGTCACCTTGACTTTGGTCTTGCCATTGGACTTAAATGATGATAGAAGAGAGAGTGAGGTTGATTATATTGTACAACTCTGCCTAGCTTAAATCCAATTCATACACAGGTTAAGACATTACCCTGTGATGTCATTTGTCCTCTTCAGAAATGAAGAATAAAGGGGAAGCTGGGTGGCACAGTGGATAGAACATCAGCCCTGGAGTCCAGAGGATCTGAGTTCAAATCCAGCCTCAGACACTTGACACTTATTAGCTGTGTGACATTGGGCAAGCAACTTAACCCCAATTATATCACCTCTCCCTTCCAATGGAAAATGAACAACAGTATTGATTAAGTGTGGATCTAAATGTGGATGTCATGGGCAAAAGGTACGAGGTACCTTTTCATGTCTGTTTATCTACTTAATTCAATTTAACAGTTTTGTTAGATATTTAGTATTTGTGAGTCACTTTCTTAGTCTTTGAGAGTACATCAACAAAATTGAACCAGACCCTAAAGGTTTATATTCTATTAGAGGGATATACATATAAACACACACACATACACATATACATATATGTGTGTGTGCACTCTCAAGTGAGCGCACGCTCGCGTGTGTGTGTGTGTATGTGTGTGTATACAAGAAAATGCAAATTAAAGGCAATTTCAGAGGCAAAGAGGGCCTATAATAGGAAGGATCAAGGGCCAAATCCCACAGAAGGTGGCAGCTGATTGGCATTTTGGAGCAAGCTAGAGATTCCATGAGGCCAAGGTGAAAAAAAAAAGGTGATAAATCTTCAATGGGGAAATGATCAAAAAAGTGAAAAGAGCAGAACCAAATGGTGACTTCCAAGGTAATAAATAAATCAGTGGATCTGATGGGAGTAATTCACCATCTGGTGACATGCTTCATTTTTGAATTGATAGAAAGCTTGTGGAAACTCATTGTTGCTGGAAATTAAGTATGAATCCATTAGTCAGACTATTTAAGGCTATTTATATTCAGATTATGACTTCCCCCATTTATACTGCAGCAGATCATGTTCTCTTCTCAAAATCACTTTCCTGCTCCTTACTGTGTCTGGCTAGTAGAGTCTGGCCATGAATGATATGGTAGAAAAGTTGACAGGAAGCCATCATTTCTCTCTTTCTGACACCACTAAATGAATGTGAGCCATAAGAAAAATACTCCGGGTTATGTTTACTTCAAGAGATTGAGCTTTCCTTCTGTACATATTTCTTTCCTTTCCCTTCAAAGGAGCATTCTGCCTCTTCTCATTTTCTTTAAGTTGTGGTCCATTCTTGTAGCCTCCCTGGCTGGAAATGAATGGGAAACAAACGTGAACTTTCTAGCTTAATGGGCACTTCTCAGTCTTGCTTATTTTTGAAAACAGGACAAGAACTTGACTGTGACATCAGTAGTGTTAGACTGATAAGCCTGAATTTCTCAAACCTTTAGGAATCTTACTGCTGTTGAGCACAGTTTACCTCTATGTGCAGGGAAATTTATTTTCCAGGAATATGAAAGAAAATAAGGCTTTTGCTACTTTTTTACTGGAAAGATGCTAAACATAGAGTCAGATGAGACCTACGTTCAAATCTCATTATATGATAAAATAACTTACTCCCTCTTGAGCTCTGTTATCCATATTTGTCAAATGAGGACAGCAATACCTACGTGTTACAAGTAGAAATTTTGCAAGTTGTAAGACTCAAATTAGATGATTTTTGCAAAACCTTTTGTAAACTTTTAAGTGCTAAGTTAATGTAAGTTATAATTAGTTTTTTAAAACTCTTTTCTCAGGTTTCAAAAAGCCCTGCTTAGCTCTAGCATTCTTGGATTTGGTAAATCAAGTGTGTAATTTCCCCACTAAATATCCATTGTAATTTTGTAGACTGACTATGCCTTCTTTTTGTTTCTCTTCAGTCATTTTTGACTCTTTGTAGCCGCTTTTGGAATTTTCTTGGCAAAGATACTGGAGTGGTTTGCTGTTTCCTATTCCAATTCATTTTCCAAATGAGGAAACTGAGGCAAACAGACTTAAGTAAGTTGCCCAGAATTACACAGCTAATAAGTGTCTAAGGCTGGATTTGAAATCAGGAAGATAAGTCTTCCTCTCTACAAGGCTGGTGCTCTAAAAACTGAGCCACCATCCCTTTTTAGCCTCTATCTTCTCCGTTTGAAAAGTTCTTTCTTTTTTTTATCATTGCCTTTATCTATCTATCAATCTATCTATCTATCTATCTATCTATCTATCTATCTATATATCATCTATTCATTTACCAAAGTAAAACAGGTAGTGCGAATAATAATCTGTATACTATGCCAGCCTCAATTAAGCATTGACTCTCAAATTGCAATCTAGCCTGAAGTTTCCTGAATAAAATGCCAAGCCACTTGGGCATAGCTCACAGATGTCTCCAATTTCATCATTATTCATTGACTTTTTTTTATAAAGTAATAGGGGTTAAGTGACTTGCCCAGAGCCACAAAGCTAGTACCTTTAACAATTTTTGACACTTGGGCTACTGCATGTTATCATAATGGAGTGTAACAATGACAGGGAGATGGACAGAGAAAGAGAGACAGAAAAGACAAAAATAGGGAAAAGAAGAGGAAAAGAGGAGAAAAAAAGGTAGACTAGGAAGAAAAGGGGAGACAACTACTTTAGAAGAAATTTCTTGTAGTAGAACTGGGGGAGGAAAAGGAGAATCTTTTGCTCTTAACCTCAGTCTTCTGACCCCTCCCACCTTTGATCATAGTAGGTCCTAGTGAACTTCAAAAGATTAGAAGATGTCAAATTTTCATTGTTAACCTAGCAGCTTCCCCTCCAGAGGGAATAGGCTGGCACGAGTATTTTAGTGACTGCATCAGGAGGAAAGAATAGACTGGATATAATGAATAAAGGGAGATTCACAGTTCATTGAGATGCCCAGAAGAAAACTACACTATTCCTAAAGCGAATATCTCTAGGAATGTAATAGAATGACTTTCCCAAAGACAGGTATAGTTTCCCCTTTACCAATTTGTCCTCTCTGAACTTGAGCCCACTTTCCCCTGGACATGGTCCATACTCATAGCAGGGTGTGTCAACTAACTTTTGGTGGGATGTTTTGTGTTAACTGTTTTTAACTATACTGTGTATAAACACACACATGCACACACACACACACACATATCTATACCTATCTATAGATATATAAAACCATTCTACCTTAGTAAATGTCTCCTTACAAAAGTGCTATATAAACTCTAGCCATTGTTTTTATGTTTTCAAAGGTAATACAATCTGCTTGACCAGTTGATATCAATTAATAATCACTAAAGGAAACACATTTGTGGGGAATCATGAATTATAGTATTAGAAGCAAAACTGGAATCTTTTTAGAGCTACCCGAAAGCCCTTATGAGAATTTAATGTCCCTATTGGGGAGTTAAATCATCAGGACAGTGGAGTTGGCATAGTAGCTTCAGGTCATGTGTGTAATGGTAATGGAATCTGAAGATCCCTTTGTATTGCTAAGCTGACAGGTACTTAGCACCTAGTTTGAAATTAAGCCTCTGCTTATACAAACTGAAACTGAGCAAGAAGAGCAGAATCACAAGAAATTTGTATACAATCACAAACACATCATATGTGTGATGACCAACTATGACAGACTGGTCTCTTTTCAGCAATGCAGTGATATAAGTCAATCCCAAAAGACTCATGAAAGAGAGAAATGCGACATCCAGAGATATAACTAGAAAGAACTAAGCCTGAATCCTGATGGAAGCAAACTAATTGATCATTTTCTTTTCATTGTTTGGTTTTATTTCTTCTTTATCATTTTCCATCCCACCTAGTACAGTACACCTTTGTAATTGGACTAATGTCTAATATGAATGTTATTTGCAGATCCTATACTGGACTATATGCTGTAGTGGGGGGTGGGGGAGGGAAGTAAAGGAAATTTGAAAATCAAGGAACTATGGAATTGAATCTTGTTAACTGAAACTAAACTAATATATTAATTTAAAAAAAGAAATTAATCCTCTGTTAAAGAAACAGAAGGTATGAACCCCTGTTCCAGACAACACGAAGGGGCTGAACAGGGAGAAGCTAGACCTATTTAAGGAAATCCACAAGCTGGACAGTCAGAACTCCTTGGCATGAGCACCTGAAGGATGGTGGAATGGTAATGAAATTGAAAGATCCTTTTGTACTAGAAAGCTAGGAGATACTTAGCACTTAGTTAAAACTAACCCTCTGTTAAAGAAACAGAAGGTATGAACTCCTGTTGCTGATGTATCTGGAAGGGGCTTAAAAAGGAGGAGCAATACTGTATATAAGGAAAAGCCCCAGAGAGAGAAAAGCAGAACTTCTTGGAGCAAGGTATGTGGAGGCAGAAGCAGCTGCCACTGGGGAGGGAGAAGAGGAAACATCCCCCAGGCTAGAGAGAATGATTTTAATTTTGGGATCCTGGATGAAGTGATTTTGTTTCTGGGAACCAGCTGGAGCTTCTGCTGAGGAGGTGGTGAGTCTGAGGGCCAGCTGCAGCTTCTGGGAGCTGCCAAAGACATCCAAGGGCCAACTGTATTGGCTACAGACTGAGGAAGCATGACTATGATGCTGGTATATTGTATGAACCTGTTTGCAGTTTTGTTAAGCCTTGACTTCCCAGGAACAGAGACTGAGAAGGATTGAAGGTGGACTGAACTCTGTGAGCTTCAGCATGGAACAGGAAGTACATGGAGAGCTGGAAAAGGACTTGGGAGCTGTCAGCCTTTGAATCCAGGTGAAAGTTTGGTGAATCCAGGTAGGATCTGGGACCATGGAAGGGGATCCAGGGAATCTGATAGACCGCCCCGAATATACTTGGATACTGTGTACTGACTGAGAAATTGTAATTTGGTAGTGATCTAGGGGTGGAGGGTTTGTGTATTTTCTGATAATTGAATAGTGACTGATTTGTAACTTAGTATGCCCCATGAGTGGAGAACTTTGACTATTGTATTTTGTGACCCAAGCCTCCTTAAGGATGATTGAATGATTGATGACTAAATGAATATACCTCGTTCAAAACTTTGTGACCAGTGTGGTGAAAATTATATGGCCATTTTAGTGATTAGCTGTTGTGAATGCTATATTTTGGTTTTCTGTGATAAGTTGTAATATTGTGAATGCTGTACCTTGATTTGCTGTGAATGTTTGGGTCTGATTTGTTACTGAATAGAGAGTTCACTATACTGTGTAATCAGAATCTTAAAAGCTATTCACAGCTGCAGTCCTCTGGAAAGCTGCTCCTGCTTGTCTTTACAGCTGGGTTGCTGCTGCTGGACTAGAACTTCCATGGATAAAGTGATTATATATATTTCCTTTTTGGAGGGGGAAGGTAGGGCAATTGGGGCTAAGTGACTTGCCCAAGGTCATACAGCTAGTATTTTGTGTTAAGTGTCTGAGGCCAGATTTGAACTCAGTCCTCCTCATTCCAGGGCCAGTGCTCTATTCACTGTTCCACTTAGCCTCCCCAAGTGATTTTGATTTTGAGCATGGGAGAAAGTGATTTTGATTTTGAGAACAAAGCTGCTGAATACTCCAAAGGGCCAGCTGGAGCTGCTGAAGACTTCTGAGGGTCAGCTGGAGCTTCTGAGTTGCTGAGGATTTCTGAGGGCCAGTTGGAGCTGCTGAAGACTGAGAAAACATGACTGTGGTTTTCGTATTCTGTACAAATGTTGTTGTGGCTTTGTTAATGTGTCTGAATGTTCTTGCAGCTTGGTTAAGCCTTGTCTTCCCAGGAGCATAGACTGTGAAGGATTTGAGATGGACTGGACACTGAGCTCCAATGTGGAGCAGGAACTGCACAGAGAGCTGGGCAAAGAGGTGGGAGCCATCTGACTTTTACCTCAGGTGGGAGCTGGTTAGAATAGGGTGGAAGCTGGGACCATGGAAGAGAAACCATGGAAACTGAAAGCCTGCCCTGAGTCAAGATGAAATGACCTCAGTGTGGATACTGAGAAGTGACTGAAATTGTAATTTACTAGTACCTAGGGGTAGATGGCTTGTGTATTTCCCAACTCTTAAGAGGGTACTGAATAGTGACTGATTTGTAACTTAGTGTGCCCCATGGATGGAGAACTTTGACCTTTTGCACTTTATGATTGAATGATTGAGTTACTAAACGATTGATTGACTAAATGGTTGTACTTTGTTCAAAACTGTGTGACCACTTTGGTGAAAAATATGTGGCCAACTCTGATAAGTTTTTGAGTTATTATGTCATTGTGAGTGCTATATTTTGATTTTCTATGATAAGTTGTAATATTGTGAATGCTGTAACTTGATTTTCTGTGAATATTTTGCTCTGATTTATAATTGAATAGAGAGATTTCTATACTATATAATCAGAACCTTGAAAGCTGTTCACTGCAGCCATTCTCTGGTAAGCTGCTCATGCTTGGCTTTACAATGTATTACATGAACATACATATATCCTCAGTAATGCTCTAAGTTATCATGTCCCAAAGAATTAACAGATATATCATATACTGCAAATTATGGGAAAATACTACCTGCAAAGACTAGAAGATGGCAAATAGAGGATCCACAGGTAATGGTAATTACCTGTAATTACCAATAATGGTCACCTGTTCCCTTCACTTTCCGTATTCATCCCTGCCCCAATCATGTAGAGCTGAGAATGACTTAACTCTGTAGTCTTATCATAAATCTACTTCTGAAATCTGATGGGAGACTCAGGCTGAAAATTAATCCATCCTTTGAACAAGAGTGTTACAGTATAGAAAAAACACTGGATTGGGAATCAAAGGACTTGAGATGTCATCCTAGAACTTTTATGTGCCATTTCTATGAAGTTGAGCAAAATATTTAGATTATGTCAATTTTAATTCCTTATCTATCAATTAAACCAGTAGAACAATCCTGCTTATTTTTCACTTTGTAACCTTAGCAAAATCACTTCCCATCCACAAGTCTCACTGTCCTCATCAAAAGAGTGAGAGATTTGAATGAAATGATCTTTAAGTTTCTTTCTGTCTCTAGTCAATCAATCAATATCTAAACCAGTAAACTGTTTGAAGGACAAACATTTATTAAGTGTCTGCTTTGTGCTGGCCACTGTGATAAGTGCTTTGGATACAAAAAGAGGCACCTCAAGCATCTTACAACCTAATCAAGGGAACAATATGAAAACTAATATAGACAAAACAAACTACATACAGGATAATTGGGGAGTAATTTATTAGAATTAAGAAGGCTTTCAGTAAAGAGAAGGATTTGGGTTGGGACTTAAAGGAATCCAGGGAGATGAGTAGAGAGTGGGAAAAAAGAGAACATTCAAGGCCTGGGGGAATAGCAAGAAAGAGTTCCCAGAGCCAAGAAATAGTTTGTCTTTTTCATGAAGGGAAATGTCAGAGGATCATAAAGTATTCACTGCACAATGAATTAAGAACAATGGGTCGAAGTTTCAAAGAGACAAGTTTTAATGTAAGGAAATGTAAATGAATAAATAATTAAATTAATGGATTTATAAAAAATAAATAATAAATGAAATAATAGATGAATAGATAATAAATAAATGAATGAAAAATTAATGAAAGAATGAATGAATGAGTGAATAAATGAATGAATGCATAAATACATAAGTTAATAAGTAAATAAATAGATATGTGTGAATGAATATGAATGAATGAATGGATAGACAGACAGATAAAATTAAAAAAAAACTAAGTAAATAGAATGGGCTAACCATCAAACAAATAAATTGTTGGCAATATGGTACAGGGGATTTTATATATATATATATGTATATATATATATATATATATATACATATATATATGTGTGTGTGTGTGTGTGTGTGTGTGTGTGTATATATATATTTGAATTTGTAAGAGATGGCCCCTGAAATCTTTTAGATTTCTGGGATTCCAGGTTCTGGTCCTTTCCCCCTTGCCTATGTAAAATTTGAACCGTGTTTCCTGTCTCTCAGGGTTCTTGTGAGGACAAAGTGAGATAATAATTATATAGTGCCTTGTGACCATTTAAATGCTATCCAAATCTTTGTTATTATTGTTCAGACCTTTCTAATTGTCTTAGATTATACTCCACTCACTTTGAAATTCTTATATATATTAAGCACTTAATATGTTCTCGGTACTGTACTAAGTAATAGAGATACAAATACTAAGAAACAAGTCAGTACCTGCCACCAGGGAGCTTACACATTCCACTTAGGAAAGATGTTATTTATAAAAGGGGACTAGAAAAAGAAAGAAAGACGTGGTATGGTTTGGAAATGACTGGCGGGGAATGGGGAGATGATATTGATAGAGAGGATGCAGCATGGTATGGAGTTGGCTGAATAACTTAGAAGTGGTTTAGAGATCTGGTTCTAGGGAAGATGATATGAAAACTTACCAAAGGACTACCCTAAGCTTCCAATGGTAGAATAGAGATGGAGAGAATAAAATAGAGATGACAAAATAAAAGATATCAATAAAATTTTGATGTTTTAATATATCTTACTAGATTCATTCTAACATTCTAGATTTTCAAGATGTTTTTTGGGGGGTGGGGATTCCAACTTTGTTATTCATTGTATTGGCTATCCCTCCCAGGTTTCTGTAATCTTCACATTCAATAATTTAATGAATTTAATCTTCACATCTCTGCCTTTGGAAAAATAATTAATAAACATTTTAACAGGTATATAATATGCCCTGGGCTATGTTTTGCTTGTGCTGACTTTGATTTCATTCATTCAATCAGTTCTGAAGCTATCTTTTTGAACCATCATCCAACCCATCTCTCTCCATTTTTCTATAAGAATAACATAAAAACAAAACTTTAGAAAATGCTAGTATATATCCTCTGTTGATTATCTCTAACTTTCCCTGTACATATCTTGTTTATACCTAGATTTTTCATGCTGTCTCATCCATTGGGCTATGAGTTCCTTGAGAGAGAGCTTGTTGTTATATCCTTTCTTTGTATCCCCAGCAGTCAGTACAATTCCTGTGACAGTGCAAAGGTAATAAATGCTTGCTGACTTCTTGGCTCCTTCTTCTTGTTTTTTGTATATGAGTGTGTGTGCATATGTGTATGTATGTATGTATGTATGTATATACACATATACATATATACACACAACCACACATATATACATATACATACACTTATATACAAATATACATATATAGACATACACACATACATATATACACACATTCCTAGACAAATGTATGCATACATACATAATGCATACATACATGTACACTTTTATGTGTGAGTAGATGTGTGTGTGTGGAATAGTAGATAGACAGCAGTCTCTGGAGTTAAGAAAAATGAGTTTGAGGTCCAACTTTGACGCATACTAGTTGTCTGAAGTTTTACATCTTTTGACATACTCTGAATTAGCAAAGGAGATACAAAACAAAACAAAAACCAAAGAAACAAAAGCCCCATTATGGTCAATGCCCTGCAAATGTTAACAATCTAATAGGGAGACAATGTGCAAATAACTACAGACAGTATAAATGAGAGATAATCTCTTATGGAAGGTGCTAAGTGGAGAATGAGAACATTCTTTATTTATAGTACAATTATAGACATAGTAGGTAGTTAAGAAATTATTGTTGATGGGTTGATTTAATAAGATAATCTAGAATTTTTCTGGAAATGAAAGTCAAGTTCATGGACTTTCATTCTCTTCTCTTTCTTAAATTTATGCTTTAGTTCATTTTTTTAAGTCAAGATTTTTTCTTCTTCAGTGCTATGGTATCTCTCCTAGTCTCCTCAGTCTTTTAAATTATTCTACTAGTGACTCAGCAATCACATTAGCCAAGTTTGTTGTTTTCCTTCCAATACTCCAGGTCAGGTGGTGCTAATTCATCAGGACATCCAAGAGATTTCTTACTATTTCCTTCCTTATCTTGAGGTTCAACTTGCTATTAGCCATTTTTGTTCTGTCATTTCTAGTCCAAAAATCATTCTTATTGGAGGGGCTAAAAGAAGCAGAATCAAAACTAGTTTTGCCTTCTCTGTGTTTTCACTTGCCATAGTCCATCCATCCATTCCCTTCTTTGATTCTTCTTTTCCTCTTTTCCCCAATTTAGTTATTTTATGCTTTCACTGTACTTTTCCTCCCTAGGCTCTCTACATTCTGAGCATTAGCATTCCTGACTCTATTCTTAAAGGATGATGCTAACATTTGTATTCATCCTCTATTACCTGCCCTTACTTCCATCTTCTGTGCATTTTTTAGTAATCTGTTCTGGTTGGGACATTCTTTGTGCATCTTTTTATTTCTTCAGACATTACCCATTGTTCTTCCTCATTATAATTGCTTCCTTTTGTGTCCTCAGTAATTTACCAGCCCCTTTGTGTTAGTTCATCTTGCTTATTGTCTAAACCTTGTCATTTTGGTAAGCATATTTGAGGCTTTCTGCTTTATTACTCACTTTGTTTATTCAATTTCAGTTCTTGGGAAGTTCTGGCTATCTCAATAGATATCTTTCTTCCAAAATGCAAAACACCTGATGAATATGAATGGGCAATATTTTTCCCCATTCCTCATCATTTAAAGTGTAAAGCCCATTTCGTCAAATTAGTAAGGTACAAGAAAAAAATAATTCCAGTGTTCATTAGGAACATTATATCTCTGATCAGGAATCTTACAAAGATATTTTAAGTCATGGTTCAGAAATCCAAGTCCTATTCTCAGACACTATATTCTTCACCGGCTTCCCAAAATACCTTTTATCTTCTATATTCCTTGCTGTCTTTGGGCAGCAGTGATAAAAACACCATTTGTCCTCCTGTGGTTTTTAGTTTGATGATACAGTCTTCCTACCAGTCCCTTTGATTGACAAACTTACTATCATCCTCTAGTCTTCCCCTCTCTCACTGCCCCACCTCCCCCAATCAGTTTTCAAGCCCTGTATATTCTACCTATATATCTGCCACATTTATCCCCCTTCTTTCCACTTATAGGAATATCACTTTAGTACAGGCTCTGATTATGTCTAAACTAGATTACTGAAATATTAAAATAACCTCCTGATTGATCTCTGCTCTCCCTGATTCATTCTTCACACATATGCTTAGTTTGATGTTGGCTAAAGACCAATCTAGTCATGTCATTCTCCTGTTCAAGAAGCCCCAGCATTTCCCAGTTGCCACTTGGATAAAATGCTCACTCAATTGGTAATTTAAAACACTCTTTCATTTTAAAAAAAGAAACCTGGAAATTGTCATAAATAATGAAATTTTATATTCTTCCATCCTTCCATCCATCCATAATTCAGACTTGCAGTCTTCCAGACTTGAAGTCTAGATTTCTATTCACTATGCCACAAACTTTATAAATATTTAGGGCCTAATCAAGTGAATCTTCTACCTCCTTTCCCAAGTAGAATGTAAGCTCCTTGAGCATAGGGACTATTGCATTTTTGTCTTTGTATCCTTAGTACCTAGTTCCTGGGACATAATAATGTAATTGATGAATAAATATGTTGAATTGGAATTAACTGAATGAGCTAAATATGAGGTAATCTTAGTAGCTATATAGGGGAAAACTCTGTGTCTTTTAATTCTGGTGCAGCCATTAATTGCATTACAATATTCTCGTGACTCCTCCAAAGAAAGATACTTTAATTAAATCAAACTTTAGATACTTTGGTTTTCTTCTCTGTTTGAACAACTGCTGGAACTAATGGCAACCAATTACATGTGGTATTTACCAGAAACACCTAGAGGCTTAGCAGGCAATCTCGTCTTATAGAGCTTTGCCCTTGAATGACAAGAAGCCTGATGTCAAGAAGCAAAACTGAGACCTAGCTAGCAGACAAGATCTACTTTAGGCCTAGTGTCTTTGCTGTTTTGTAAATGCTGGATGGGAAAACCAAGCCATCAAAATGAAGTAATTACTGTCTCCTGGTTTTGTGCAAAAAATGACACACTGGTGCCCCTTTTGGAAGTGTGGGACTTGGAGAAATGTACGAAAAACAAACAAACAGACCTTGATCATTGAAGAGCCGGGTGGCCTTGTGTTCAAAGAGAAATAATTCTGCCCAAAAGAAGATTAGAATGAGTAAAAAAAAAGGATTAGAACAATGCTTGGAAGAAGGTGAAGATCCTCATTCCTGGCATGTTGAAAAACTGATGGATAATTGTAATTAGCTTTCAGAATTTTTTAATTATAGAAGCGGTATAAATAATCACAAAGCACGGCTTCACTAATGAGAGTCCTTGTGCTAAGACACACAGGGAAGCATTTGTTAGGGGCCTTTGAAAACACTGCCTGTTAATTAGGTGTCTTGCAGCCAGCAGGGCTTCAAGAGAAGGAGAAACATTTATATATTTAAATCAGCCTCATTCCTAGAGGTATCCAATATCAATTGGGGGAGAGTAGGATATGAGAATGGATGCATTTTGCAGCCAGGAAGATCTATAAAAAAATAATATAGTAATAATAAAAAGAAAGGCACACAGCTTATTTTATCGATAGACTCTTACGAGGTGCGGGGGGGGTATTAGGAAGCTTAAGATTGATGAAAGGAGATGGAAAACCAGCTTTTGGGGCTGGGAAGGCAAAAAAAATGTATTTCTCCCTGTTGAGAAATTGAAGAGAGCCTTGTTATTCCTCATAGGAGCATGACTTTAGACCTTGAATGACTCTCAGAGGTTACTAGTCCAACTTCTTCCTTTTATAGAAAGGGAATCTGAGGCCCGGAGAAGGGATGTGATACAACTAAAGTATTATCATAGTAAATGAGAGTGCATGGTCTTCTTACTCTAGATTAAAATGTCCTTTTATTGCCAGGAGGATCTGGCATGTATGATAACCTGAAAATTGTGATTCAATCTTTCTGGGCCTCAGGCACCTTACTTGTTAAAGTTATAATTTTTATAAGGCTTTAAGGTTTTCAAAGGAGTTTCAAAATATTATTCCATTAGACTCTTAAAAAAAACCCTGGAGATGGGGAGAGATAGGGTAGGGTAAACTATCCCATGTAGAAGAAGCAAGGGGAAGTGGTTGCAAAGGGGGGTGGAGAATAAGGAAGGCTAAAAAGGCAAAACCACATTCACATTGAATTTGGTTCAGGGAGAAAACGACATACATACTAAATGGGATATCTCAACCTGCAGCAGGATAGGGGGAAGGGGGATGAGAGGAGGGATGATGGATGGGAGGGCATCCTTGGTGGGAGGGGAGGTTGGAAGTACCCACTATAGAAGAGGGACAGGATCATGTAGGGAATGGACCAGGTGGGGGGTGGGATGAGTGGGAGCGAATTATAAGCAGCCTTGTACAATATATCTACTATAATATTTTGTATAGCTAGACACGTACAACATATACTGAATTACTTATCTCCCAAGAGGGAATGGGTGACAAGGGAGGAAGGAAATGGATCTGAAATTCGAGGTCGTAACATTAAATGTTTCAAATATATATAAATACTATTATTAATACTCTTTTGCTTGTAATAGGGAGATAAGATGTGAAGGCATTGGGACACAAAGATTCACCTTCCTCTAATGGAAAAGTCGATGGGGGTATGGGAGAAGGTATGGGAGAAAGCAGATTGGAGGAAGCGATATCTTGTGGGACTACTATTCTGGGAGGTTGGGTAGGGGAATAATGGGGGGGAAATGATTGTAACTCAAAATCTGGCAGAAATGAATGATGTAAAACAGAAGTTAATAAAGCATTTGTTTAAAAAAAAAAAAACCCTGGAAGGAGCAGAGCCAAGATGGCGGAGTAGAAACAGTGTGTCCAAGCCACTCTGCCCCCAAATTTCCTCCAAACTATGTAAAAGGGGACTATGAGCAATTTCTGGAGCACCAACACCCACAGAACAACTCAGAGAAGCTAACCTCCCACTGAGGACAGCCCAGCAGCCCTGCAGGAAGGACCATCATAGCAGCAGCAAGCAGCTGAGCTCAGGGAGCCGAGCACAGGTCCGGTCTGCCTGAGTCTCGGTTGTAGCCCCAGGGCAGCAGGGCCAGCAGCTGGCTGAAGGGACCCCAGAACACCAGCAACTGTGGTGATTCCAGAATTATCAACATAGACATGCCTAGGACAAAGTGAGACGTTAGTGACCTATGGACTTTGGGACCAGTATTTGGGGAATGCATAGGCTTCCTCCCCGGGGGCTAGAAGCCACTGAGGAGACACGCCATTTTGTAGTTTTCAGAGGCAGCTCCAGCTCCTGGCCTGAGAACTGTAGGGAGATCCAGTGATCAGTCTTGGGGGGTAATCGCTCTTACTTTAACCTCCCTGGATCTGGATTGTGATCTGGGATGGAGGTCGTGGGTGGGCTTCCAGCTTGCCAGAAACGGAAGTTGCCCTCCCACACATTCGGGATGAAAATTCCCCTATCTTGCACCAAAGCCATACTGTGGCAACAAGCCCAAAAGTCAAGTAATTAAGTGGCAGCATGCCAAGGCAAAGGAAACAAATTAAACAGAAAAATGCAACCCTAGACTCCTACTTTGGGGGCAAGGAGGGACGAAGCATGGAGTGGGAAGAGGACTGTGAGGGCAGAAGTCCAGCTCCAAAAGCCCCAGGGGAAAACATGAGCAGGTTGCAGGCCATAGAGGACCTTAAGAAAGACTTTAAAAATCAAATAAGATAAGTGGAGGAAAAATTGGAAAGAGAAATGAGAAGGATTCAGGAAAAGTATAAAATGAGGGTCAACAGCCTGACTAAGGAAAATAACACCTTAAAAATAGACTAAATGGCAAAGGAGGCCCAAAAGGGCAATGAGGAGAAGAATGCCTTAAAAAGTCGAATTTGCCAGATGGAAAAAGAATCTCAAAAGTTCACTGAGGAGATTCATTCCTTCAGAGTTAGACTGGAGCAAATGGAAATCAAGATACTGTTAAACAGATCCAAACAAATGAAAGAGTAGAAGGAAGGCAATGTGAAATATCTCATGGGAAAAACCACTGACCTGGAAAATAGGTCCAGGAGAGACAATTTAAAAATTATTGGACTACCCGAAAGCAATGATCAAAGAAAGAACCCACAAATCACCTCTCAAGAAATTCTCAAGGAAAATTGCCCTGATGTTTTAGATCCAGAGGGCAAAATAGAGGTTGAAAGAATCCACAGATCACCTCCTGAAAAAGATCCCAAAAAGAAAACTCCCAGGAATATTATAGCCAGGTTCCAGAATCCCCAGATCAGGGAGAAAATGCAACAAGCAGCAGCCAGGAAGAAACAATTTCAATATTGTGGAAACACAATCAGAATAGCACAGGACCTGGCAGCTTCTACACTGAGGGATTGAAGGGCATGCAATATGATGTTCTAGAGGGCAAAAGAGCTGGGAATGAACCCAAGGGTCACCTACCCAGCGAAACTTTGTTTCAGGGGAAAATATGGTCATTCAGTGGAATAGAGGACTTTCACGCACTCTTGAGAAAAAAACCAGAATTGAATAGAAAATTTGACATCCAGACACAAGAAGCAAGAGATGCTTGAGAAGGTAATCAGGGAAAAGAAATCAAAAAGAACTTATGAAAGTTGAACTATTTACATTCCTATATGGAAAAACAATAACTATGACTGAGGAAATCTTTCTCACTATGAAAATAATGGAAGAAGGCTGTTTGGTCATGTGAATACATATGTGAATGTGTGTGTATATGGTTATAGTTATATATGGATAGAGGGCATAGGTTGAATTTGTTGGGAAGGGAGGACACTCAAGGGGTGAGGTTGTAAGGTGAGAGAGGAAAGTGGGAGGAGAGTGGGAGAGACAAGGTGGGGTAAACTATCTCATGTAGAGGAAGCAGGGGGAAGTGATTGCAGGGGAGGGGCAAAATAGGAAGGCAAAAAGGCGAAACCACATTCTCATTGAATTTGGTTCAGGGAGAGAATGACATACACACTAGGTGGGACATCTCAACCTACATCAGAATGGGGGGAAGGGGGAGGAGAGGAGGGATAATGGATGGGAGGGCATCCTTGGGGGGAGGGGAGGTTGGAGCTACCCACTATGGAAGAGGGACAGGATCAAGTGGGGAATGGACCAGGTTGGGGGTGGGATGAGAGGGAGGGAATTATAAGCAGCCTTGTACAATATATCTACTATGATAATGTTTTGCATAGCTAGACATGTACAACATATACTGAATTACTTCTCTCCCCAGAGTGAATGGGTGACAAGGGAGGAAGGAAATGGATCTGAAATTCAAGGTCTTAAAATTAAGTGTTTCAAATATATATAAAAAAAACCCTGGGAGAATGAAAATATTGAATAGTAGATGGATGGTTCTTGGGGGCACTCCAATGATGACCTCTCCCTCCACTGACACCACACCATGAATGATAACCCATTGGGTTCAGTCATTGAAATAGTTCCAAATGTTCTCAATTAGTTGTATAAGACAATGAGTACACAATGTTTTGAATATTTTAAATTGCTATGAAGATTCCAATCTAATAATTGAATGATTCAATAACCATAATGTTTCCAATTCAGTTTGGAAGGTCTCCAGTGGAAAACCATAGGAATCTGTCTTTGGCCCTGTTCTATTAAGCATTTCCATCAATAATTGAAGAAAATATACATAGAATGCAAAATTTTCAAATGATTAGAAATTGGGGGAAAACTATTGTTTAGTAATTTTCAATTTTATATGATTCTTAGTAACCCCATTTTTGGGAAAAGATACAGTTTGCCATTTTCTCCTCCAACTCATTTAAAAATGGGGAAACTTATAGGACAGCTAGATGGGGCAGTGAATAGAACACCGGCCCTAGATTAAGGAGGACATGAGTTCAAATCTTGCCTCAGTCACTTGACACACTTATTAGCCATATAACTTCGGGCAAGTCACTTAACCCCAATTACCCTCTAAAAAGCAAAAAAAAAAAAATTGGGAAACTGAGCCAAACAGGGGTGAGTGACTTGTCCAGGGCCACACAACTAGAGTAAATATTTGGGCACAGATTTGAATTCAGGTTATCCTGACTCTAGGCTCTCCACTCTATCTACTATGGCACCACCCAGCTGCCCTGGGGGATAATTACCGACCTATATAACAGAGTCAATATTCACAAGATTTTTTTTTTCAAATGCTTTATTAATTTCTGGTTTACATCATTCATTTCCACCAGATTTTGAGTTACAAATTTTTCCCCATTTTCCCCCTACCAACCTCCCCAAAATAGCAGTCCAACAGGATATCCCATTCTCCAATCTGCCCTCTGCTCTATTTTCTTCCATATCCCCTTTGAATTTTCCAGTGGGGCATGATGCATTTCTATGCCCCAGTGCAAGTATATCTTATTTCTCAATTACATGTAAAATAATATTAATAATAGCATATATATTTAAACATTTGGTTTTAAAACTTTGAATACCATCTTCATTCCCTTCCTCCCTTGTCAAACACGCTTACTGGGAAGATAAGCAATTCAATATAGGTTGTATATGTGTAGATAATGCAAAACATTACCTTAGTAGATATATTGTAAAAGACTGATTATATTTCCCTCTGTCCTATCCCACCTCCTGCTTGTTCTATTCTCTACTATGGTCCTGTCCATTTTCAAAAGTGGGTGCTTCCAACTTCCCTCCACCTTAGCCTGTTCTCCCTTCCCTCATCCCCCATCTCATCTCCTTTCCCACTACTCTCCTTTATGGAGAGATACCCTATTTAGTGTGTATATTATTCCCTCCCTAAGCCAAATTCAATGAGAATAAGGTTAACCCATTCCCTTTTGCCTTTCTGTTCTTCCCTTCCATTGTAAACATTTTCCCTTACCTCTTTTTTATGAGAGAGTTTACCCCCTTCTGTCTCTGCCCATCTCCTCTCATTATATTCATCTCTCAACTTGTAATTTCACCTTTTAAGTATCATCCCTTCCTATTAGATTGGTCCTGTGCCTTCTACCTATGTATACCTGTAAACATATATACACACATTCACATATGTATTCATACACTCATGTATCCTCCAATATAGACTATATATATTTTTATTCCCTTCAACTATTTTCACACTTAGAAAAGTTTCATAAATTATAATTATTGTTTTTCCGTGTATGAATGTAAATAGTTCAACTTTGATAAGTTCCTTATGATTTCTTTTCCCTGTTTACCTTTTCATGCTTCTCTTGCTTCTTGTATCTGAATGTCAAAATGTCAAATTTTCTATTCAACTCTGGTTTTTTCATCAAGAATAATTGAAAGTCCTCTATTCCAACAAATGACCATATTTTCCCCTGAAACATGATACTCAGTTTTTCTGGGTAGGGGATTCTTGGATTTAATCCCAATGCCTTAGACATCTGGAATATCATATTCCAGGCCCTTTGATCTCTCAGTGTAGAAGCGACCAGATCCTGTGTTATCCTGATTGTGTTTCCACAATATTAAAATTGTTTTTTTCCTGTCTGCTTATAATATTTTCTCCTTGATCTGGGAATTCTGAAACCTGGCTATAATATTCCCAGGAGTTTTCTTTCTTTTTCAGGATGTGATTGGTGGATTCTTTCAACCTCTATTTTGCCCTCTGGTTCTAAAACATCAGTGCAATTTTCCTTCAGAATTTCTTGGAGGATGATTTCTAGGTTCTTTCTAGTCACTTTGTCCCCCTGCAGTCTGCAGGCCCGGAGCTGAATCAATCACATGTGGCTGTGGCTGCAGATCCGAGATGTCTCAGCCACTTCTCACCCTGGGAGAAAAAGCAGACACACTCCCAACTACTGGATCCTAAAGTCCACCCCGCACTGACCTCTCAATTTGTCCTTGGCATCTATGTGTTGATAATTCTGGAAACTGCCATGGCTGATCTGAATTCCTTCCAGCTGGTGGCTAGTCAGGCAGCCCTGGGGCTAAAACCTCTGGCTCACACAAGTCTGTACTTGGCACACAGAGCACTGTGCTGGCCACTCCCTGGGCTGCCAGGCTGTCCTCAGTGGGAGGTTATCTTCTCTGTGTCATTTTGTGGTTTCTGTAGCTCCAAGGTTTGTTCAGAGTCCCCTTTTACATGAATTGGGGAAGGTGGAAGCCCAAGCCCCAAAGAAGTCATGTTTCTACTCCACTATCTTGACTCTGCCACCCACAAGAGTTTTAATAGGCTAGAACACTGATGAGATGAAATGTGAAATGGAAACACTAAAATCTTATACTTGCATTGAGAGAAAAAAAGACTTTACAAGGTTAATAGGACAAAGCATGAAAGGACAATTCTTTGACTATAAAAAGATCAGTGGATTACAGCTGATTGCAGTGTATAATGAAAAAGAACCCTGCCTCTAGAGTCAAAGGACTAAAATTTTGTTTTGTTTTTCAAAGGACTAAAGTTTAAATATGATTTCTGACATTTGCTCCTTGTTTGTCATTGGGAAAGTTAGTTGACATTTCTAAATTTTTTTCATTATGTGTGAAATGAGGGGGGTTGACTAGATTTGATGCTGATGTCCCTTGTGATTCTAGAATTATTATCTCATGAGTCTGAAGTGATATGAAAGATGAAACAGTGAAAGGATTCCAAGATTTGTTTAAAAGGGGACTAAGTAGGTAAAAGATCTGCTTGACTCAGCCCTGTCCAGATCACATTTGCAGTATTATGTTTAGAAATAGATGCCATATTTCAGGGAGAAAAATTATAAGTTGGGGTAGCAGAGCCAAGATTGTGGTGTAGAAGTAGGAAAACTATATGAGTACTCCCCATAACCACCTCAAATACCTACAAAATATGACTGAACAAATTTTAGAGCTACAGAACCCACAAAGTGACAGAGAGAAACAAATCTGCTGAAGGCATCCCATCAGGCAGACAGGAATTCTTCATCAGAGTGGGCTGGGATACCAGCCCAGCCCTGCTTGAGCCCGGGGCTTTGGCCCCAGGGTGGCTCCGACCAGTGACTGCAGCTGCCTTCAGGAGGGTGGATCACCAGCAGCAGTGGCAGTTTCCAGAATTATCGACCCATAAATGCCAAAGAAAAAAGTGAGAGGTCATTGTAGAACTCTCTTGGAACTGGGGGGGACAGAGGAGCAAGTCTGGCCCCTGACCCCAGAGCTAGAAGTGGCAGAGGTGTGGCAGCCCTGCAGCTTGCCTCCACATGGCTGCTTCAGAGCTCCTGGAATGTAGATCGTAGCCTGGTAATCCATGGCTTGCTGGGACACCTCCCATCCTGTACTGGTCCCCTTCAGCAACAGAAGAGGGACCTTTTCTGTTAATCCCCCTACTTCACAAGCTAAAAACCTACTGCACCCTGTTTTTCTGTTGGTTCCAGTGCTCCAGGATTTTTCCTGGGGTAGCATTTTCTGGCTTTTTTAAGGTCAGTAAAGGAGAGTGAAAGTGACTTACTGCTTACTCTGCCATCTTGGTTCACAGAAGTTCTTGATAATTGAAAAGCTTTTGCAGAAACAAAACCAATGAAACTAACATTTGAAGGAAAGCAGAAATCTGGGAAACAATCTATACAGCAAATGTCTCTGATAAAGGGCTCATTTCCCAAATATGTATAGAACAGAGTCAAATTTATAAGAATGCAAGCCATTCCCCTCTAGATAAATGGTCAAAGGATATGAACAGGCAGTTTTCAGATAAAGAAATCAAAGCTATCTATAGGCATATGAAGAAGACTTCTGAATCACGTTCAATTAGAGAAATGCAAATTAAAATAATTCTGAGGTACCACTTTGTACCTATCAGATTGGCTAATATAACAAAAAAAGCAAAACAAAAAATGTTGCTGAGAATGTGGGAAAATTCAACTACTAATGCTCTGTTGGTGGAGTTGTGAATTCATCCAACTATTCTGGAGAATAACATGGAACTATACACAAAGGACAATCAAACTCTGCATACACATTGATTCAGCAAGACCACTACTAGGTCTATATGCTAAAAAGGTAATAAAAAAGGGAAAAGCACCTACATTTATAAAAATATTTATAGCATACCTCTTTGTGGTGGCAAGGTATTGGAAATTGAGGTGATGCCCATAAATTGGGAAACGCTTGAATAAGCTGTGGTATATGAATGTAATGGAATACTATTTTGCAATAAGAAATGATGAAAAGACATATTTCAGAAAAAATGGAAAGATTTGTAGGAACATATGGAAATGAAATGAGCAAAACCAGGAAAATCTTGCAAATAGATTCAGCAACGTTGTGTGATGACCGACTATGAATGACTCAGCCCTTCTCAGCAACATAATGATCTAAGACAAGTACAAAGGACTCACAAAGGAAAATATTATCCACAGTCAGATAAAGAACTGATATATTCTGAATGCAGATTGAAGAATATGTTTCCCACTTGCTTTATTCTTTTTTTGTGGTTTTTTTACCTGTTTCTTCTTTCATATATGTTACTAATATGGAAATGTTTCACATGATAGCATATGTATAAACTATATGAAATATGACTGTTCCTTTTTTGAAGGGAGGAGAGTAGGAAGGGAGAAAAATTTGGCACTCAAAATCTTGTAAAAATGATTGCTTAAAATTGTCTTGATATGTAATTGGGAAAAATAAAAATCCCATCAAAATGATAATAAAAAGTTTGCATCATTAGTCTCATCAAAATTGGAAGGATTGTGGTGGGTACAGGGGAGTTTGCACACAGTGGTCCAAAGAGGGCCAAATCAAGTTCATTGATTGTTTTTGAATAGTTGATGAAGCAAGAATAGTTTTCTTTTCTTGTTATATTTTTGTTTTTAAATTTAATTATATTTTTAAAATCATTCTGTAAATTGCATTGTAAACCTCAGTGCTTTAAAAATGTTTATTACTATTGTTATAATGACATGGAGGAGGATTTCTCCATACATTTTTATATGTTTTGTGTGGCAATCTCTTTATATTTGCCATGTACTTCTCTTAGATTTTGTTAAAAGCATCATAGAATGGTTTCCAGGAAAAAGGCTTCCAGAAATAAGAAAGTGATTGCTCTTTAGTGCCCTGTCCTAGTTAAACCACATCTGGAATATTGGAGTCTGTTCTTTTAAATTTCATTTTAGTTAGGTCATTGGTAGCCTGGAGAGTGGCTAGAGGACAGTAGCTATGTGGTGAAGGGCCCAGAGTTTGTGCCACGGAAGGGACAATGAAATGTGTTGAGTACAATTGAAGTAAAAACTTCTCCAAGGGATGTGTAATAGTCATTTCTAAGTGTTTTGAGAACTTTTTCATATGAAGAAGTGTGTTTTGTTTTGTTTTGTTTTTTATTTATGAGATTCCATTAGGCATAACCAGAAAGCAGGGGTAGAAAATGAAGAGACAGAAATTTTAGTTTGATATCAAGAAAAAATGTTTCTACCAATTACATTTGATTCCTCTTAGTTTCACACTTTTCCTGGTATGATGTTTAAGCTGATGGGTCTGACATGACCTCCTAAATTCCTTGAATATGAGTATCCTAAAACATAGGGCAACTATCAGAACTGGTGATATGAGAAGCAATCTGGATCTATCCTACAATGCAGATGTCTCTTCCTTCTAGAGTTCTAACTATCTCTACATCTTTAACCAGGTGATATTTGTTAGAATCAAGATTAGCATAGGGGACCACTCTTTGACTTGTTGTGCCTTTGAAAGAATGAAATAATCATTACACAATTTATGCTCATTAGTAATATTTATTTTCATTCTATGAAAGCTGCCACAGCCTTTCACAGCATAGATGTGTCTATCATTGCTAGAGCATTGATTTCATGCAAGGCATGTGTTCTACTTCCCAAACTTCTCCATATTTTCCATATATCCAGTCCATGTGGTCTTAAAAAAGAAAACTCACCAAAATGGACACTGGGTAGTGTTGCATTTATCTTTTCCCTATCTGTTATCATACACACATTCTACACTATATCTCTGCTTAGATTTCCTCCAATGATAAACAGGTAAATATTTAACAACATGCTCTCTTGAAATTAATAATGATAATAATGAATAATAATAATAAATATGCATGACACACATTTTTTCTCTATCACTTTCTTAAGTATAGAAATCAACAAAACAATAAATCAAGTCCTGATTTGTAGTGTCTGCCAATCACTGAGGTATCACTCTGAATATTCAACAGGCTCAAGAGATTATCTTAGCTGGCAACAGTACATCTCTTCATCATATTAGTAGTGGATGCAACAAGATTTAATAAGCACCTAATACATGAAATATGTATGTGTGTATGCATATGTGTACATATGTGTGTATCTTGATTGTAATGCCTATCAACAAAATGAAGGCTTGGACTAGATGTTTGCTTTCAGTTCTTTAAACTATCCCTTATGATCTATTATGTTCCTTTTAAATAAGCTATGTCCTTTCATCACTGCATTCTAAGCATGTGTCATACTATCAAATATCACTTATAGTCATGTGGTCAAATTAGCCATTTTAGATCTGTGTCTATGTTATAGGAAATAAGATCACTTTTTAGACCAAGAAAGGACTTTTGTGATTATCTAACTGACTTTAAAGATGAGCAACCTGTGGCTAAGGTGGTTTTAAGTCATTCGCCCAAGGTAATATGGGGAATGACAGATCTCCTAACTCCAAAACCCTTATTTTTTGTATTATGCTATATTCCCTCCTCCATTTCTTCAATGCCTTCCCTCCACGTCTCATTTTATCTCTTTTCACTTAATCCATGCCCCTGAATTTTTAGCCTACTTGAGGTTCCTTATACTGACATTCAGTCCCCTGGCTTCACACCTATTATAGGGTTATAGATGCAGAACTATAGAATTCCTCACAGTCATTGGTTCCAACCCTTAAATTTAACAACATCCCTCTAAGGTTTCATCTAACTTCTTTCTGAGCATAAGTGGCAAATAATCCATCAACTTACAATATGGCTGTAAAGCCAATGATTAGTAGCTCTCCTAGGGACTGCTGCTATGAATAACTTTAAGGTTCTGATCAAATAGAATAGTGAACTCTCTATGTATTTAGCAATAAATTAAAGCAAAACATTCACAACAATTTAACATAGCAACTTATTACTAAGGTGGCCACATAGTTTTAAATAAAACATATCACTCAGTAAGTCACAATCTTCACAATCAATATAAAGCACCCATCTAATGTTTTCTTTCATCTTGATTGGAGACTGGTTACAGACTGACTGCTCTAAGCTATTGCCTAGATTAATATGTAGGTAGCTCTCCCAACTCTGACCTAGATTCACCTTACCCCTGCCTGGATTCACACATAGACAGCTCTATATCTCAGGTTCTATATCTCAGCTTACAGTTCTACATATTTCAGGTTCTATATCTCAGTATATGGGGACAGCTCCACTCCAAACTCTTTGCAGCTTCTGTTTCTAGGAAAACAAAATTTAACAGAGCTACAACAATATTTACCTATATTTTACTTAACAGGGCTACAACAATATTTACAAACATTGCCTGACACTATCATCTCAATTCACTTTCTGTCTTACAAAGTAATACAAATCAACAGACAAGGCTTCTGTCTGAGAAATCAAACACAAATCAACAATAAAGTCCCAGGACTTCTGTAATAGCAGTAAAGTCCTCTTCCAGGACCTCTATAACAACAGTAAAGTCCTCACAGGCAGAGTGCCAATATTACAAACATTCTCTCTTGTAGTTCTCAGAAAGTAACACAGATTAACAGTGTCGAAATCGAAAGCATTCTGCCTCTCAGTTTTGCTTGGTCCCAGCTCTGCTTGAGCTTTTCTCTGCTCTGCTCCTTCCAGTTCCACCCTTCCTGTTGCAAAGTTCCTGTCCCACTCTTTCACCAAGCTCCTCCCTCCATGGGCTCCATGTGTTGATGATAGGCAGGAAAGCTCTTCAAATTCTCTTAAGCCTCTTAAAGGGAGGGAAAGTCTTCAAACTCCCTTAGGAGTTTAAGTTTTAAGAATTTTAAGAGAAACACAATGTTTACAGTTCCAAACAAAGATTTTTGATACAATCAAGGGTGAGGATCAAAGGCACTTGAATAGCTAAAACAAGTAGCAAAGTACTACTTTGCTTACCATTACAAGGAGGCAGAGTCAGCAATGATTGGTGGGAGTTATAAAAACAATTAAGTTTAATGTAAAGAAAAATATTCCATCAAGCAGAGCAGCTCAAAAGCAGAATGATCTGTCTTGGTAGGCAATGGGTTCATTTTCTCTGGAAGTTTTCAGTCAGAGACTAGGGAATATTGGTTTGTTATATTGAGGATTCCTTTTGTACTTAGTATTTTATTTTTTCCCAATTATATTCAAAAACAATTTTCAACATTTATTTTAAAAATTGAGCTACAAATCCTCTCCCTTCCTGCCCAGTCCCCTAACTGGGAAGGCAAGCAATTCTATATAGTTTGTGCATGTGTAGGCAGGCAAAACAAATTTCCACATTAGTCATGTTATAAAGAAAACTTAGGCCTAGAAAAAAAAAGTTTAAAAAAATATGTTTTGATCTGTATATAGACTCCATCAATTCTTTCTCTGGATATGGATAACATTCTTCATCATAAGTCCTTCAGAGTTATCTTAGATCATTGTATTGCTGAGAGTAACTAAGTCATTCAAATTGATCATCTTACAATATTACTATTGCTGTGTGCAATTTTCACTTTCCATCAATTCATGTGAGTCTTTTCAGTTTTTTTTCTGAGACCATCTAGCTCATCAAATTTAAAAGCACAATAGTATTCCATAACAATCATATGCCACAAATTATTCAAATATTCCCCAATTGATGGGCATCCCCTTAATTTCTAATTCTTTGCCCCCAGAAAGGAAAGAACTTCTCTCTCTCTCTCTCTCTCTCTCTCTCTCTCTCCCTCTCTCTCTCTCTCTCTCTCTCTCTCTCCCTCTCTCTGTCTCTCTCTGTCTCTCTCTCTATATATATATTTATATGTGCATATACATACACACATTTATAGAAATGTATGTGTGTATGTATGTATGCATGTGTGTTTTTGTGTGTGGATGGATGGATGTGTTTATATGTACATCTTCCCATATCCCCTCCAATATTATTCATTTTCCTTTTCTATCTTATTAGTCAATCTAATAGGTGTGAGGTAGTACCTCATGTTGTTTTAACTTTCATTTCTCTAACTGATAGTGATTTAGAGCATTTTCTCATATGGCTATGTATGGTTTTGATCAGTTCATCTGAAAACTGAATATTTTCTATTTTTTATCATTTATCAATTGGCAAATGTTGGTTGTTCCCATAAATTTGATTCATGTCTCTATATATTTGAGAGATAAGGACTTTATAAGAAAAAATTCTTCAATAACTTTTTCACACTTATGATTGCTAACTGTATTTTGCTCCATTTATTCTAGCCTCTCTCTCCTTTCACCCTGTCCCTCCTCAAAAGTGTTTAGCCTCTGATTACCTCCTCCCCCAATCCAACCTCCCTCTATGAAGACTCCTTCCTTCTCTTATCCCCATTCACCATATTTTACTGTAGTGTGAGATAGATTTCTATACCCAATTGAATATGAATATTATTCCCCTCTTTGAGCCAAGTCTGATGCCAGTAAGCTTCAAGGGCTCCACACCAGCTACCCCATCCTCCCTTCCACTTTAAAAGATCTTTAATGTTACTTTTATATCAGATAATTTATCCCATTCTAATTCTCCCTTTCCATTTCTCCCAGCACATTCTTATCTCACCCGTTAATTTTATTTTTTTCAGATATCATCCCATCATATTAAATTCACACTGGTCACGTCTCTCTCTCACTCTCTTTTCTCACACACACACACACACACACACACACACACACACACACACACACACATATATACACACACATACATGCATATACACACATATATGTATATATTTATGTATATATGACTCTGTATTTACATTACACACACACTTGCACACATACACACATACACATACACATTCCTTCTAACTGTCCTAATAATGAGAAATTTCTTATGAGTTACCAGTATCACCTTCCCATCTAAGAATGTAAACAATTTAACCTTATTAAGTCTCTTATGATGTTCCTTTCCTGTTAACCTCTTAATCCTTCTTTTCAATCTTGTATTTGATAGTCAAATTTTCCTTTCAACTCTGGTCTTTTCATCAGGAATGTTTGAATGTTCTCAATTTCCTTGAATGTTCATTTCCCCCTGAAGGATTATACTCATTTTTGCTGTGTATATCATTGTTGATATATAATCTAGATCCTTTGACGTCCAGAATATAATATATCAAATGCTTCTGTTCTTTAATGTGTAAGCTTCTAAATTTTGGGTTATCCTAAGTGTGGCTCTATGATACTTGGATTGTTTCTTCATGACTGCTTGAAATATTTTCTTCTTATACTGAGAGCTCTGGAATTTGGCTATAATATTCTTGGGTGTTTCATTTGGGAATCTCCTTCCAGTGATTAGTGGATTCTTTCAATTTCTACTTTACTGTCTGATTATAGAACAACAGGGCAATTTTCTTGATAATTTTGTGAAAGATGATATTTAGGCTCTTTTTTTATCATGGCTTTCTAGAAGTCTAATAAATCTTAAATTATCTCCTCTGGATTTATTTTCCAGGTCAGTTTTTTTTTTCCAATGAAATATTCCACATTGTGTTCTATTTATTTTTTTCATTATTTTGATTTTGGTTTATTGCTTCTTGATATCTTGTAGTCTCATTAGCTTTCACTTGTTTATTTTTTATTTTTAAGGAAGTATTTTCTTCAGTGAGATTTTGTACACCCTTTTCTTATTTTATCAAGTCTACTTTTTAAGGAATTATTTTCTTCATTGAAATTTTTTGCTTCTTTTCCCATTTGGACAATTCTATTTTTCTTTTTCTTTTTTTTTTAAACAAATACTTTATTAACTTCTGTTTTACATCATTCATTTCTGCCAGATTTTGAGTTACAATCATTTTCCCCCCATTATTCCTCTACCCACCCTCCTAGAATAGCAGTCCCACAAGATATCGCTTCCTCCAATCTGCTCTCTCCCATACCTTCTCCCATACTCCCATCGACTTTTCCATTAGAGGAAGATGAATCTTTGTGTCCCAATGCCTGCACATCTTATCTCCCAATTATAGGCAAAAGAGTATTAATAATAGTATTTATATACATATTTGAAACATTTAATGTTACGACCTCGAATTTCAGATCCATTTCCTTCCTCCCTTGTCACCCATTCCTTCTTGGGATATATGTAATTCAGTATATGTTGTACATGTCTAGCTATGCAAAACATTATCATGGTAGATATATTGTACAAGGCTGCTTATAATTCCCTCCCACTCATCCCACCCCCGACCTGGTCCATTCCCTACATGATCCTGTCCCTCTTCTATAGTGGGTACTTCCAACCTCCCTCACCCCAAGGATGCCCTCCCATCCATCATCCCTCCTCTCATCCCCCTTCCCCCTATCCTGCTGCAGGTTGAGATATCCCATTTAGTATGTATGTCATTTTCTCCCTGAACCAAATTCAATGTGAATGTGGTTTTGCCTTTTTAGCCTTCCTTATTCTCCCCCTCCTTTGCACCCACTTCCCTACATGAGATAGTTTACCCTACCATGTCTCTCCCCATCTCCTCTTGCCACTTTCCTCTCTCACCTCATAATTTCATCCCTTGAGTACTCTCCCTTCCCAACAAAATCAAGCTATGCCCTCTATCCATATATAACTGTAGCCATATACACACACATTCACATATGTATTCGTATGACCACACCCCCTTCTTCCATTATTTTCATAGTGAGAAAGATATCATCAGTCACAGTTATTGCTTTTCCATATAGGAATGTAAATAGTTCAACTTTGATAAGTTCCTTTTGATTTCTTTTCCCTGATTACCTTCTCAGGCATCTCTTCCTTCTTGTGTCTGGATGTCAAATTTTCTATTCAACTCTGGTTTTTTCCTCAAGAATGCTTGAAAGTCCTCTATTCCACTGAATGACCATATTTTCCCCTGAAACAAAATACTCAGTTTTGCTGGGTAGGTGACCCTTGGGTTCATTCCCAGTTCTTTTGCCCTCTGGAATATCATATTCCATGCCCTTCGATCCCTCAGTGTAGAAGCTGCCAGGTCCTGGGCTATTCTGATTGTGTTTCCACAATATTGAAATTGTTTCTTCCTGGCTGCTTGTAGTATTTTCTCCTTGATCTGGGGATTCTGGAACCTGGCTATAATATTCCTGGGAGTTTTCTTTTTGGGATCTTTTTCAGGAGGTGATCTGTGGATTCTTTCAACCTCTATTTTGCCCTCTGGATCTAAAACATCAGGGCAATTTTCCTTGAGAATTTCTTGAAGGGTGATTTCTAGGTTCTTTCTTTGATCATGGCTTTCAGGTAGTCCAATAATTTTTAAATTGTCTCTCCTGGATCTATTTTCCAGGTCAGTGGTTTTTCCCATGAGATATTTCACATTGCCTTCTAATCTTTCATTTGTTTGGATCTGCTTAACAGCATCTTGATTTCTCATAAAGTCATTAGCTTCCATTTGCTCCAGTCTAACTCTGAAGGAATGAATCTCCTCAGTGAACTTTTGAGATTCTTTTTCCATCTGGCAAATTCGACTTTTTAAGGCATTCTTCTCCTCATTGCCCTTTTGGGCCTCCTTTGCCATTTGAGCTAGTCTATTTTTTAAGGTGTTGTTTTCCTCAGTCAGGCTGTTGACCCTCATTTCATACTTTTCCTGCATCCTTCTCATTTCTCTTTCTAATTTTTCCTCCACTTCTCTTATTTGATTTTTAAAGTCCTTCTTAAGGTCCTCTATGGCCTGCAACCCACTCATGTTTTCCCCTGGGGCTTTTGGAGCAGGACTTCTGACCTCACAGTCCTTTTCCTGCTCTATGCCCCCAAAATAGGAGTCTAGGGTTGCATTTTTCTGTTTCCTTTGCCTTGGCATGTTGTCACTTAATTGCTTGACTTTTGGGCTTGTTGCCACACTATGGCTTTAAGGCCAGCTAGAGGAATTTTCGTCCCGAACGTGTGGGGGGCAACTTCCGTTTCTGGCAAGCTGTAAACCCACCCACAACTTCCACCCTAGATCACAATCCAGATCCAGGGAGGTTAAAGCAAGAGCGATTACCCCCCAAGACTGATCGCTGGATCTCCCCAGGATTTGTAGGCTGGGAGCCGGAAATGCCTCTGAAAACTACAAAATGGCGTGTCTCCTCAGCGGCTTCTATCCCCCAGGGGAGGGAGCTGACGCATTCCCCAAATACAGGTCCCAAAGTCCATAGGACACTAACCTCTTACTTTGTCCTAGGCAAGTCTATGTTTATAATTCTGGAATCTCCACAGTTCCTGGTGTTCTGGGGTTCCTCCAGCCGGCTGCTGGCCCTGCCGCCCTGGGGCTAAAACCTCGGCTCACGTGGACCTGGGCTCGGCTCGGCTCCTGCGCTCTGTGTGCTGCCGGCTCCCAGACCACTGCGCTGGTCCTTCCTGCAGGGTGCTGGGCTGTCCTCAGCGGGAGGTTAGCTTCTCTGTGTCGTTCTGTGGGTGCTGGGGCTCCAGAAGTTTTTCAGAGTCCTTTTTTACATAGTTTGTGGAGAATCTGGGGGCAGAGAGGCTTGGACGAGCTGTTTCTACTCCGCCATCTTGGCTCCGCCCCCACAATTCTATTTTTCAAGGCATTGTTCACTTCCTTGGATTTTTCTGCCTCTTACCATGTGGCCTATTCTGTTTTTGATAAGGTGTTATTTTCTTCAGTATTTGTGTATGTACATGTGAGTGTGCAAGCAAGGACCCCTGTGATCTCTTTTTGACCATACCATACCATACCACCTTTGATCTTCAAGCTCCAAAAGCAGCTGCTGCCCCTGCTGATTCTCAAAGCATGCTCCTGGTTTTCTGGGGCCAAGTCTATGCTAGTGAGGCCCATACTGGACTGCTTACTACTCTCAGCCTGTTATGACAACCTTTACTGCCACCTTCTAAGTTGTTCTGGGTACAAAATTGTTTTACCACCATCCTTTTGTGTGTTCTACTACTCAAGAACTTGGTTTGGGGCATGACTTAAAGGTGTTCAGAAGGGTTTATTTGAGAGTTCAGTCAAGTTCCTGCCTTTTCTCCTCCATCTTGGCTTCTCCTCCTTTGAGGATTATTTTTGAGTATGGGTTAGACCAGGTCTGTGGGTTAGCTCCCCCCCTGTAATGGCAAGCAAAGTTATATTTTGCTCCTTGTTTCAGTTATTATAATGGTAAGCAAAGCTGTACTTAGCTCATTGTTTCAGCTATTCAATTGCCTTTGAGCCTTGTCTGTGATTATATCAAATCTTTGTTGGAAATAGTATACATTTGGTTGCCCTTAATAAGCCTAAGGGAGTTTGGAGAGCTTCCCTGCCCTTTAATAGGCCTAATGTCATCACATAGAGCCCACAGTGGGAGGAACTTGCCAAAATAGCAGAACAGAAAGGGTGGAACAGGGAGGAGCAGAGCATATAAAAACTTGATCATGAGCTGGTAACAAGCAGAATGGGGAGGGAGAATGCTTGCAGGGTCAGCACTCTGTCTTTGCTCTGTGTTGGTGTTACTTTGTCAGACAGAAGCATTATGTCTGTTGATGTGTTTCTGAATTGTGTTACTTTGTCAGACAGAATCACTCTGTTGACTTGATTTAGTGTTACTTTGTCAGACAGAAGCAACCTGTTTGTTGATTTGTGTTGATTTCACAGACAGAAAGTGCATTGACATAGTAGTGCTGGCAATAAGTGTGAATATTGTTGTAACTCTGCTAAGCTCAATTTGTGTAAATATTGTTGTGGCTCTTTTAAGCTTTGTCCTCCCTGAAACAGAAACTGTGAAGGGCTTGGAGTGGACTAGTAACCATGAACTTAACGGGAGCAATATGGAACAGGAGCCGAGACCTGCCTACCTGTGAATCCAGAAAGAGTTTGGTGAATCCAGGCAAGAGCTGGGACTGTGGAAGAGGAGCCATGGAGTTTAGAAGTCAATCTGGAGTCAAGATGAAAGAAGACTTTGGCTTGGGTACTTTATACTGACCAATGATATTGTTACTTACTGAATGACATGTTTTTTACCTTGTATTTTACATGTTGAAATGTGATTATGTGAAAAAAAAATGACACCAAACCCAAAGATTTTTTTCCACTGAACAATGGAGCTTTGTTTGGCAGACCTCATTGACAGATTTCTCTGAGCTCAACATGCACACCATTGGCAGAGGAAGCTAAAAACCAACACCTGCTGTGACTGAGAGGTTACTGTTTTAAGGCTCTCAGATACATTCATTTCCATCACATTCCTATAATATTTAAACCTGGCCACCAGACTTTATAGTAGTAATTGTGTTTATTCTGTATTTGGAAAAAAACTAATGAACCAGTGATAACTCAACATTTCCTTCCCTATTGAATAATGAATATTAATTAGTCTGTCAAAAAGGGGGACTGGAACTCATTACCAAATATAAAGATTGGCTCCTTTGCATGCAAAAACCTAGAAGAGCCACAACTGTTGTATGGCTAGTATGCTCAGCTGTGCTCAGGGAAGCATGGATGGTTATTAGTCCTCATTTTTTGGTTTAGTCACAGGAGCTCCAAGGGATCCATCTTTGACCATGAAAACTTGATTGAAGTCAGAGAATGCTGATGGTTTAGTGATTACATGTCCAAATTCTCAGCAGTTGCTTTGAAAATGCCCATTTTTAGGAAATGAATCACCCCTGAGCACCAGGATTTTGGGCAGGCACAACCGTCAGTGCTATTCTAGGCTTGCCAGTTCAATTCAGTAAACACTGATTAAGGACCTACTATGTTTGAGACATTCTGCCATGAACTGAGGACACAAAGACAAGACAACATGCAGTCCTCGTTCTTTAGGAGATTAAATTCTACTAGGCTTAGCGTGGGCATTATAATACAAACACAACAAATGCAAAGTAATTTGAATTGTAAGAGGAGAATGAAACTGAAGAGGCTCAAATCAAGAAAGTAGCATCTGAACTGAAGTTTGAAATATTATGAAGCAAGATGAAGAGGGACTTCATAGCAGGTGTAGAGATTGGTTATTAAAGGCATGTATATGAGAATGGGAATACCAAGTATGGTATTATCTAAAAGTCATTGGTGCAACCCTTAAGATTTTAGATCTAGCTGGAGAAAGGACATTCAAGGGCATCAAATCCAACTCCCTCATTTTAAAGAAGAGTTAAGTTGGGCAAAGGAGGTTAGGTAACTTTACCAATGACAGAGAAGTAGGCTTATAGGATCATAAAAGTACAGCTAGAGAGAGCCTTACATGTCATCAAATTTTACCCAGACATTTTAAAGATAAGGAAACTGAGACAGGAGGAAGATAGATGACTTAGCTGAAACATAATTAAGTATATGGGGTAGGATTTGAAAAAGAAGACTTCATATCTCAGGACAATGTGCTCTTTCTCCTATACCATACTTAACTTCTGCATGTCAGGCCCTAACTCTTAAGAGAAAGCCCTGAAATAGAATAAGGTATTCTCAGAAGAGCATAGGATTTTTAGGAAGGATACTGGAGAGCATACAGAGGAAGGAAATCAGCAATGGTGAAAGACATATCCTTTCACCCTTTCAAACATATATTCTAAATTGCCAAGATTGAATTTGAAAATTCATATTTTTGTTTGTCTTTTGCAAAGATCAGCACAGTATTTTAGGCATAGTAGACACTAAATAAATATTTGATTTGTTGATTTTATTTCCCCCAAATGTACCTAAAATAATTGTTTGGCTAGAATATCATCCCAAGGGTATTGGAAGCAACATTTCACTCTGGTAGTTAAATTTTCATGTGCCACTGAGATGGAGAAACCATACCTTAGAAACATTATGCTAAATACAGCCAGTCTGCGAGGGAGTTTCATAAATGACTTGAAATGTATTTGAATTATTTCCAACAACTCAATACTGATAACTTGGAATCTCAGTTTAAAATTTGTGGTCCAAGTATCTCTTATTCTATTTCCTACAACACAGTCATACCAGGACTGGGGACACCAGAAAGTTGACACTAAAAAAGATAAGGGTTTGAAACTTTCCAGTTTCTAGAGGAAATTGAAAAGGAGAATCAATTTGTGAAAGAAAATGCCAGAAAAACCAAACAAATCTTTCTTCAATTATCATGGGCATGGTGGACATAAGATACAAACCCCATTTGTACACTTATGGCTAAAATGTGCACATTCTTTAACTATGCAAAACAAAACTTAACCCCTACCTTCCTTCAATGCTTACAGTAGAGTTCATTTGTCCTCTCGTTTGGACCTGAATGAAAGAATAATTGGAGAGAGAGGAAATTAGAATTCTTGGACCACTATCTTATTGACTTAGCAGCAAGGCATATCTGACATCAGTCAACACTGGCCTTTTACCCTCTTTCAAGTGACCAAGATCTTGCCTTGTTCCAAGTGATCAAGACCTTGCCTCACACCCCAGTTTCAGTAGGTGTATCCCATTTTGTTTTCTCAACTCTTGCATCAGTTTCTCCATATATAGGATCATTCCTCCCTATGCCTAATTATTGCTCCCCAGGAGGGAGATCATTCAAAAATCAGTTCATGTACTTCCTCCTGAGAGAAAATGGTCCCACATCCCCTTGGTTGTTCATGTTCTTTCCTTCCTAAAATGATTATGTGTGCATTTATCCATTTGATGCAGTGAACCATGATGTGGGCTCATATTCCAGTCATGTCACTTACTAGCTGTGTGATTCTAGGGAAATTGTTTAACTTCTCTGGGACCTATTTTCCTCATATGTAAAATGATAAGCTTGAGCTAAATGAATTTAATTATCCTTTTCATTCTAACTCTAATGATCATATCTTGAATGCCACCAAGTAGAATATAAGCTATGAGGAAAGCCATTATCATTACTTTTGCATTTTATGCTTTGTCTTAATAAACTTAGCACATATCAGCACTAAGCAGATGATGACTTAAAGCTTAATTGGGAGATTCTGGTAACCTTCAGGTCTTCTGTGCTCTCCTTCCTCTTCTCTGTCTCATAGAATGTTTCATCTTGTTCAAGATGCATGTCAAGAACCATTATTCTTTTGTCTTAAATTTTATTTTTGTGTCTCCTTTACCAATTTGTTGACTTTTTTTTTATTATTCTGTTGACTTTTTTATGGCTTTCTTCCTCCATTGTGATTTCTTTTCCCATTTTTTCTCTCCTCTCTTTATGTTTATATTTTTTAATGAATTTATTTATTTTTAGTTTTCAATATTCATTTTTATAAGATTTTGAGTTTTAATTTTTCCCCTTTCCCAAGATGTTAAGCAATTTGATATAGACTATACACATACACATATAATACAAACATGATATTTCCACATTAATCATGTTATGAAAGAAGAAACAGAACAAAAGGGAAAAACCATAAGAAAGAAAAAGAGAGAGAAAATAATAGCATTTCCTTCAAGAGTCTTTGAGAATTGTCTTAGATAATTGCATTGCTAAGAAGAGCTAAGGATCAAAGTTGGTCATTATACAATATTGTTGTTACTGTGTATAATGTTCTCCTGGTTCTGAAGAGCCATATTATCTAAAAAGACCTTTTTGATCCAATGCATAGAGTGCTATACCTAGAGTCAAGAAAACATGGGTTCAAATTTGGTCTTAGATACTTATTGCGTGAACCTGGACAGTCAACCTCTCTCTGTCTGTTTCTTCAAACCTCCAATTTACCCTGTATATATCTTGTTTGTATATAGATTGGCTTTTGCTCATATTTTTTCTCCCACATAAAATTTTGAGGTACTTGAAAATGATTTAGTCACTGTTTTGCCTTTCTTTGAATCTCCAGTATTTAGAAAAGTACCAGGTACATATCAGGCACTTAATAAATGCTTTTTGACCCTTAAAAAAAAAGTTACTAGTAGAGTAGAATTGTATCATCTGGACAAAATTTAAATACAATTTATCTTTCCAAACTTATTAAACATTATTTCATATGAAACCCCATCATTTACTTTTATAAGAAACTTTGTATAGTTTGTTTTCATTGTTTGGTATGCCTTCTGTCCTCACTTCTGCTGCTTGGATTTCCTTTCTTCCATCAAGTCTCAATTTTAGTGTGGTCTCCTTTCCTGATATCCCCAATTGTGAATATCTTCCTGAAATTATAATAATACTTACAATAAATAAGTAAATATTGTGATAAATAGAAAAATTATAAAAAATATGATTTTATTTTCCCCAACTACATGATTCAGTTTTTAGCATTCATTTTTACAAGATTTTGCATTCCAAAATTTTCTCCCTCCCTCTCTCCCCTCTTCTCCTAAAGTGGTAGGCAATTCGATATAGGTTATACCCATGCTATCTTGTGAAACTTATTCCATATTAGTCATAGTTGTAAAAGAAGAAGCAAATTAAAATGAAAAAATGGGCACAAAAGATAATAAAGTGAATTAAATATGAAGGATGATATCTAAAAAATAAGTATCACAGAACTCACTCTATTTTCTCTGTCTATATCTATATTCCTTGAAACTATACTAATACTAACGAAGTTCTCATGAGTTAGAAATATCATTTTTCCATGTAGGAATATAAACAGTTCAATTTTAATAAGTACCTTATCTTTTCTCTTCCCTGTTTACCATTTCATGCTTCTTGTATTTGAAAGTAAATTTTTCTATTCAACTCTGATCTTTTCTTCAAGTATGCACGAAAGTTCTTTATTTCACTGAATATCCAATTTTTCCCCTGAAGGATTACACTCAGTTTTGCTAGGTAGATAATTCTTGATGTTTATCCGAGCTCCTTTGACCTCCAGAATATCATATTGCAAGCCCTTCTATCACTTAATGTAAGAGCTGCTAAATCTTGTTATCTTGATTGTGTTTCCACAACACTTGAATTGTTTCTTTCTGACTACTTGCATTATTTTCTCCTTGACCTTGGAACTCTGGGATTTGGCTGCAGTTCTCCTCAGAGTTATATTTTTGGGATCTCCTTCATGAGGTGATCAGTTATGTATATGATCAATGTCTATTTTACCATCAGGCTCTAGATTATCAGGGTACTTTTCCCTAATAATTTCTTGAAAGATGACATTTAAGATATTTTTTGATCATGACTTTCAGGTAGTTCAATAATTTCTGAATTCTCTCTCCTGGAGCTATTTTCCAGGTCGGTTCCATTTCCGATGAGATACTGTCTTCTAATATTTCATACTTTAGTTTAGATTTTTTTTAATTTCTGGATTTCTCATAGAGTCATTAGTTTTCATTTCATCCATTCCATTTTTTAAGGAATTATTTTCTTTAGTGATTGGACCTCCTTTTTCATTTGGTCAGTTCTACTTTTCAAGAGACTCTTCACTTCATGAGCTTTTTGGACCTCTTTTAACATTTGAGTTAGTTTATTTTTCAAGGTGTATTTTTTTACTAGTATTTTGGGTCTCCTTTAGCTAACTGTTTACCTGCTTCTCATGATTTTCTTGCATATCTCTTATTTCTTTTTTCCATTTTTTCCTCTACTTCTCTTACTTGATGTTCACAATAATTTTGAGTTCTTCCATGGCTTGCAACGAAATCATATTTTTCTTGGATGCTTTGGATATAGGAGCTTTGACTTTATTGTCTTCTTCTGGTTGTATGTTTTGATATTATTTGTCATTTAAAAGTTAAGATTCTATAAT
Organism: Gymnobelideus leadbeateri; assembly: GCA_011680675.1. Lineage (NCBI taxonomy): Eukaryota > Metazoa > Chordata > Mammalia > Diprotodontia > Petauridae > Gymnobelideus > Gymnobelideus leadbeateri. Next base: position 218,525 of record WOXC01008941.1, on the reverse strand, counting down.
CTGAGGGTTTTTTTTCCTGTTTACTCATTTTCCCAGTCTTTCAACTCTTTGTTAAGGTAGGGCTCTGCTTCTAGTGTGGAGGGTGTCTGTCCCAAGATTTAGAGGATTTTATGCAGCTGTTTTCAGAGAAACTTTTGTGAACCTATAAATTTTCATTTTTTCCGAGGTGGTATGATGAAAGGAGAGGTATTTATTACTCTCTTGATCTGTACTCTGCTCTGTGTGAGTGACCACAAACACTCTTTTGTGCCTTGGAACTGTGAGGAGGATTCCTTCTCCATCACTGCCACCACACTACCATTCCTTGTTGACCCAGGACTGACATCCACAACTGTTACCCAGATCCAAACACAGACAAAGCAAGAGAATCCTAACTTATTGTTAGCCAATGGATCCCTGCAATTGCCCTCTTATTAGCCACTTGATCCCCCCACCCTCAAACAGCTAAGAGCTTAGGGAATAGCAACCACAATTGCCACTGATACCCGGGGCTTTGGGCCAGACCACACTTCTCTTTCACCCAGGTCTGATAGACCTTTTCTAACCTTTTAAGTTGTCTTTGGTGGTTATGGTTTGAGAAGTCTGGAAACCACCAAAGCTACCAGTGATTCAGTCCCCTGAAGCCTGCTTCACTTTTGCTAGGGTCTGGAATTTTCTGGTGTGTTTTGTGCTGAACTGTACTCCCCAAATCAATTTTTTAATGCACAATAGTATTCCATCAAATTCGTATACCATAGCTCATTCAAACTTCCCTCAATAATGGATATCATCTCAGTTTCCAATATTTTGCCATCACAAAGATGGATGCTATAAATATTTTTACACATGTAGGTCCTTTTCCCTTTTTTGTGATCTCTTTGGGATACAGACCTAGTAGTGGTATTGTTGGATCAATGGGTATGTATAGTTTGGCTGTTCTTTCTGCCTACTTCCAAATTGTCCTCCAGAATGATTGGATTAGTTCACAACTCCACCAACTGTGCATTAGTATCCCAATTTTTCCACATCTTCTCCAGAATTTATTTTCCTTTTCTGCCATGTTAGCCAATCTATTAGGTGTGAGGTGGTAACTCAGAGTTTTCATTTGCATTTCTCTAATAAAAAATGATTTAGAGCACTTCATGTGCTTTGATTTCTTCTTCTGAAAACTGTGCATTCATATAATTTGACGATTTATCAATTGGGGAATGGCTTGCATTCTTTTACATTTAATTCTGTTATATATATATATATATATATATATATATATATATATATATATATATATATATATATATATATATATATATATATATGAGTAATGAGGCCCTTGTAAGAGACATGCAATAGCTTCTACTTCTGGTGAATGCCAACTGGAGGACGATGCTGGTGCTGCAGGAGGTGCGGGAGGCCCCGGAGGCCCCGGTGTTGGAGGCCGGGGAGGCTTCCTCAGTGGCTTCGGCAGTGGGGGACGATGTCGAGGCCGGGGCTTCAGCCTCGGGGCCCGGGGAGGAAAGGCTGAAGACAAGGAGTGGGTTCCTGTCACTAAGCTGGGCCGGTTAGTCAAGGACATGAAGATCAAGTCTTTGGAAGAGATCTATCTTTTCTCGATTCCTATCAAGGAGCCTGAGATCATAGATTTCTTCCTGGGATCTTCATTGAAAGATGAGGTTTTGAAGATCATGCCTGTTCAGAAACAAACTAGAGCTGGACAATGTGCCAGGTTCAAGGCTTCTGTGGCCATTGGTGACTACAATGGCCATGTTGGTCTGGGTGTCAAGTGCTCCAAGGATGTGGCCACAGCTATTTGTGGTGCTATCATTCTGGCCAAGCTGTCCATCGTTCCCGTGAGACGTGGCTACTGGGAAACAAAATTGGCTCCAGCTTCTTAAATTTGCTCTCTGCGTGTCTCTCTGCTTCAAGTGTTTTTCTTGTAAGCATCATATTGTAAGATTCTGGATTCTCATCCAATCTGCTTTCTGCTTCCATTTTATAAGAAAGTTCATCCCATTCACATTCATAGTTATGATTACTAACTCTGTATTTCCTCCCATCCTATTTTTCTTCTGTTTGTCCTCTCTCTCCTTTCACCATTTCCCTCCTTTACAGTGTTTTGTTTCTATCTACTGCCTCCTTTAATCTGCCCTCTCCTCTGTCACGTACTCCTTCCCTTTTATTTAATCTCTTCCCCTCCTATTTTCCTGACAGGTAAGAGAGATTTCTATATTCAACTGATAGTGTATATTATTCTCTCGTTGAGCCAATATGATGAGAGAAATGTTCAAGCAATGTCCATCATCTACCCTGCCAAGTTTTCCTCCACTGTAATAGAATATGTGGGAAAATTAGGAACCTCTTCATGTGAAATAATTTACCCCATTCTCCTCTCCCTCCCTTCTGTACCCAGTGTACTCCTCTTTCCCATCCCTGAATTATTTTAATGTAATCTACTCAAGTTCACCTCATACCCATTCCCTCTGTCTATATACATATTCCTTCTAGTTGTACAATTCTTTTGCACTTTTTAAGAATTGTAAGTATCAGCTTCCCATGAAGGGATGTAAATAGTTCAACTCCATTAAATACCTTATTTTTTTTTCTTTTCCCTTTTTAGGCTTTTCTTCTTCTTGATGATGGAGATCATTTCCTTATGTTATTGTTGTTCAATTCTTCGCCTTATGAAGAAATGAAATCCTTCTATTTCACCAAATAAGCATTCTTTTATTTTCCTTTGAAGCTCACTGGGTAAATGATGCTTGTTTGTAAACCTAGCTCCTTTGCCTTTAGGAATATCATGTTCCATGACTCTGATTGTTTAATGTTATAGCTGCTAAGTCCTGTTTAATCCTGATTGCAGTTCCCTGCTACTTGAGTTATTTCTTTCTGACCATTAGGAGTATTTTCCCCATCACTTGATAGTTCTGTAATTTGACTATAATGTTCCTTACAGTTTTAATTTTGGGAATTTTTTCCTGAGGTGTTCAGTGGATTCTTTCAATGAATAGTTCATCCTCTAGTTGCATGATAATTTCTTGAATGATGCTGTCCACGTCCTCCATTTGATTATGGCTTTGGGGTAGTTCTAAAGATTCAACATTATCTCTCCTGAATGTATTTTTCAGATCAGTCTGTTGTTGTTGTTGTTGTTTGCCAGTGAGGTAATTTACATTTTCTTCTATTTTTTTTTCATTTTTACTTTATTTGATTAGTTTTTGATCTCTCATAGTCATTAGCTTCAATTTGCCTAACTCTTAAGGAGTTTTTTTCCTAACATTTAAGGAGTCATTTTTCCTCAGTTAGCTTCTGTATTTCCTTTGCTATTTGGCCAATTGTACTTTTTAAGCAGTTTTTGTAAGCTGATGACTCTTTTTTCATAATTCTTTTGCAACACTCATTTATTTTCCCCAATTTTCTTCTATCTCACATATATGATTTTAAAACTTTTTTGAACTCTTCAATTAACTCTTTCTTGACTTGAGACCACTTCCTATTTTTCTTTGGGGTTTTGTGCATAAGTGTGGCATTGTTGTCCTCTTCTGAATTTGTGTCTTGATCTTCCCTGTCATCATAATAATTGTCCTATGGTCAAATTTTATTTTTGTGCTATTTTGTTCATCTTTTTTTGTCTTTTTCCTTTTTTTAAAATTTGAGCTCTGCTCCTGGGGTGGAAGAGGTGCTAGGTGCTTTAGGCCCTGAGATGTTTATGCAGTGCTTCACTGATGTTGCCATGAGGCCCACAGGGGAACTCTTGTATCTAGTGCTGCATTGAGGGGTGGAGGGTGGCTGCCACTGCTGGAGAATGTAGGAGTCTGGCAGTTTGAGATCACATTCCTGGTGTCTAGTGTCTGCTGAAGCTGGTGGGGTGTTTCTGAGTTTCCCCATGGTTAGACTGAAGTACATGGTGGTTTGGTTACTGGTGGCTTTCTTTTTGGTCAGAGCTATGCTAAATCACATGCTGGTCCTCTTAGGTGGCACTTTCCCATTACCTTGGCTATGCAGAAGTGCATCAGGGGCCCTGATGTTGATATTTGTCTACTCTACAACACTGGGGCTTAGGATCTCCCTCTCATTAAGTTTGAGCTTGCTACTATCTTGCTGTGGTGTTTCCTGACATAGACTGCTCTCTCCTTTTACCTGAGTAAGGCAGATCTTTCCTGACAATCTTTCCAGTTTCTTAGGCTGAACTATTGTTTCACCCTGTCTTTTTTGCTGGTTGTGCTGCTCCAGTATTTGTTTTGGGTTTCTATTTTATGGTTATGAATATGGAAGAGCTATGGTGATTTGCTGCTTACTCCACCATCTTAATTCCCAGATGCCCTTCCCACATTTATTTTAATAGATTTGTATTTTTTAATTAGTGGTCTGCTTTCATGCTGTGTTCTTCAGTTAGAATATAAGCTTCTCAAAGGCAGGGAATATTTCACTTTTGTCTTTGTATATCCAGCATCTAGAACAGGAGCTGGCATTTTGTTTTTCTTTAGTCATTTCAGTGCATCAGCTCTGCATGACTCCATTTGGGTTTCTTTTACTTTTTTCTCCTTCCTTCCTTCCTTCCTTCTTTCTTTCCTTCCTTCCTTCCTTTCTCTCTTCCTTTTTTTGCAGATACTTGTGTGATTTGTCTTTTCCAGCTCATTTTACAGATGAGTTTAATAATTAATATTTAAAGCTATATATAGCCTTATGAGAAAATATTCTAACTCAGACTAATTATATATGATTATATATATATATATACATATATATATAATTATATATAATAATATAACTAATCAATAATTGTTGTTTGAATTAAATTGAATTGAGATCCAGGTTGTTACTATATGACCCCTGGAGTCTCTTTCAACTGGGAAATTATGGAATTCTGAGAAAATTTCTGGCATAGATAAGAATCAGTCTTTGGTTCATTTTTCAGTTTGGGGATTGAGAGAATAATTTATCATAGGGACTCTTGTCTTTGACATCGTATTTCCTTATACCTAGAAAAGAGCATTGCACATGTTCGTCTGATAAGGAATATTTTAAACTAAATTGAATTTATTCATCCCTGTTTCTTAATTATCACATCCAAATGTTGCAGATGATCAAAGAATGACCTTTAGGGGATCAGGAATTAGCCAGAAAGATGCCTTTTTAAAAAAATAATGTTGATCTGAAAGGCACTCCAAGCCTTTTATCATGGGGCACACTGCTAACCTCCAGAAGACAAGAGAGGAAAGATGCTTTAAATTCACATGAGCCAACCATGCAAGAAGTTTAGCTCTCTGAATGGGTAGGGACTTGGCAGAGCTGAGGACATGGAACTTACATTCATAATAATTTGACTGTTACAACCCAATGAGTCTACAAGGAACTACAAGGTATTACTGATTAAATCTCAGCCAGCAGATTATTTCCTTGGAACTCTCTTGTGTTTCTTGGACAAAAACCCAGCAAAGCAGCCTCCTGATCAGCTAGTAATATCTCTGTTCCTCATGGATAGAAATTCAGAGCCAATATAGAGGGATATTTCCAAAAGTAATCTCCAGGGGGTGGGAGAAACAGGATATAGATAAGCAAGTGCAGGGTGGATGAGCTGCCCAAAAGTCGCAAAGGTACTTGTATTCTCTTTGTGGTAGAATTATTAATTATAAGTATAATTAAGGAATCTTAGATGCATTGTTGAAGGAAGTTTCAGATGATTATTTAAATGGAGATCAAAAGTTAGGTTAAAAAACAAGGAAGCCTAAAAATAAGTTAACTAAATTATCCAATGTGTTCCATTTATTTAACCACTAATGAAAAGTTAGGGAAAAAAAAGAAAGTACCATAAGAGGAAATATAATTACTGTTCAAGGAAATAGTTCATTATGTCTTACTTTAGATAATTAGGTTGGTGTAATTATTATTAGCTTATATTTATTATATTATTATATTATTAGCTTATAATTAGCTTTCCATTTTCTTAGCAGGACTCAAACCTGATTTGGTTGTTCCAAGGGTCATCCCATTTATTTGGTGAGCAATTCTGAGGGCAGTTTAATACCATTCAAAGCCATGTCAATTGACTGCCAGAATTTCATTTCTGTATATTTTATTTTCATATCTATGCTTTTGTTTACTAAATGGGAAGTGATAATCTCTAGCATATGGTGGTGGAACATTGAAAAAGGCTGAATGATTTTGTGTGGACACTTTTCCCTTTTCTGTCACTCTGTGTGGGTGTGTAATTAGAGATTCAATAATGACTAGATTCCTTTCATGTTGAGGGAATCAAAAAAGGCTGTTTAGTCCTGTTGGTACAATGTAGAACTTGAGGTCAGGAACTTAATTTGATGAGGATTTATTTAAGTGATTGCTATGAGATGGGAGCTGGGGATGCAAAGACAAAAAAAAAAATAAAGCAATGGCTGCCTTCAAGAAACTTACGTTTTCTTGTTAGGAAACACACACACACACACACACACACACACACACACATGCACACACATATGTAAGTACAAATATATTAAAATTCAAAAGTGGACATGTGATCTTATTAATATGGGTGCTCCAACTAAAGTAAATATAAAGTCTTTTTTTCCCCCATGGGGGAGAAAGAAGATATCATGAGCAATTCAGAGAATCAGGGAAAACACTCCATATGGAAGGTGTCACTTGGTCTGAGCTTTGAAAAGAGGTGGATTCAAGTCTTGTCTCTGACATTTGATGGCTATGGACCACAGTCAAGCGTTACTCAACCTTTATGAGACTGATACAACTCTCTAAAACTTACCTACTAAGGCACATTTGAGTTTCAATCTGTGATAGAAAGGAATCACACATTACTGACACAGATACATCATAGAAGTTTAAAGTTTTCACCTTATGAACTTTGAATGAACTTAGAGATCATTGTAGTGAAGTATAAACATTGCTGTACTTAAAGTCTTTAGAGAGTATTGGGTTCAAATTTCATGGCTGATTGTTATTAGTTGGGTGGCCATTGGCACTTTCATTCTCTTCTTTGACCTTAAGTTTTTTCATCTTTAATTGATGGTAATATACCCAATTGAAACAGAAGATACACAGAGTTAAACTAAGGACCTGGAGTGGAAGTTATTATTCATCTACTAATTAAGTAAAAAAAAAAAAAAACAAGCAAGGGTAAATAATCATGGTCTCAGAGAAAACAGAAACAGAAAGTAGATTTAGTTAAAAGATATATCAAGGAAACTACATTTTTGAACATTAATTAATTAATTTATTCTTAGTTTAGAACATTGAATGCCACAGGCTTTCTAGTTTTAAATTCCCTTCCCCTCCCCAAGATATCATGCAATCTATGTTCTACATATATATTCATATTAAGCATATTTTGAAATTAGTCATGTTGTAAAGAATTATAACTATTGGAATGAACCAAGAGAGGGAAGAAATAAAACAAAGAGAGAGAAAAGAGTATGCTTTGATCTGCATTCAGGCTCCATAATTCTCTCTCTATGTGGATAATATTTTCCAACATGAGTCTTTTGGAGTCATCTTAGAACCTTACATTGTTGAGAAGAGCCAAGTCTATCAAAGTTAATAATTGCACAAATGTTGCTATAGCTATGTGCAATGATCTCCTGGTTCTACTCCCCTCACTCACCATCAGTTCATTTAAATCTTTCCAGGTTTTTCTGAAGTTCACCTGCTCATCACTTCTTATAGCACAATAGTGTTCCATTACATTCATATATCACAACTTGTTCAGCCATTCCCCAATTGATGGGCATCCCTTCAATTTACAGTTCTTTACCACAACAAAAAGAGCGGCAGTAAATATTTTTTATACATGTGAATGCTTTTCACATTTGTATAATGTCTTTGGAATATAGCTCCAGAATTGGTATTGCTGGGTCAAAGGGAACACACATTTTATAGGCCTTTTGGGTATAGTTCCAAATTGTTCTCCAAAATGGTTGGATAAGTTCACAACTCCACCAATAATGCATTAACGCTCTAATTTTCCCACATCTCCAGCATTTATCATTTTCCTGTTTTGTAATGTTATTCAATCTAAAAGGTGTGATGTGGTACCTAAGAACTGATTTTATTTGCATTTCTACAATTAATAGTGATTTAGAGCATTTTTATATGACTATAGATATCTTTAATTTCTTCTTCTGAAAACTACCTGTCCATATCCTTTGACCATTTATCAATTGGGGAATGATTTATATTCTTATAAATTTGACTCAGTTATCTATATATTTTAGAAATGAGGCCTTTTCCAGAGACACCAGTTATAAAAATTCTTTCCATATTTTCTGCTTCCCTCCTGGTTTGCTTGCATTGGCTTTGTTTGTAGAAAAACTTTTCAATATAATAAAATAAAAATTATCCATTTTTCACTTCATGATGTTCTCTGTCACTTGTTTGGTGATAAATTCTTCTCTTCCCCATACATCTGAGAGGTAAACTATTCCTTACTCTCCCAGTTTGCTTATAATATCAGTCTTTATATCTAAATCATGAACACATTTGGACTTCATTTTAGTGTATGGTGTAAGATATTTGTCTATAACTGTTTCTATCATATTATTTTCCAGTGTTCCCAGCAGTTTTTGTAAAATAGTGAGTTCTTATCCAAGAAGCTGGAGTCTTTGTGTTTATCAAATAGTAGATTACTATAGTCTTACTTTCTATGGTGTCTTGTGTACCTAACCTATTCCACTGATCCACCACTTTCTTAGACAGGCCCAAGTAGTTCTGATTGCTGTATTATGATACAATTTAAGATCTTGTATGGCTAGGTCACATTTCCTAGCATTTCTTTTCATTAATTGTCTTGATATTCTGGATCTTTGGTTATTCCAGACAAATTTTATTATTTTTTCTAGCTCTGTAAAAATTTTTTAGTAGTTTGATTGATGTGGCACTGAATAAGTAAATTAATTTGAGCAAAATTCTTCTTTTTATTATATTAGCTCAGCCTAACCACATGCAACTGATGTTTTTTTCCAGTTATTATATCTGACTTTATTTGCATGAAAAATGTTTTGTACTTCTGTTCATATAATTTCTGGGGTTTTTTGGCAGACTCTCAAATATTTTATGATGTCTACAGTAACTTTAAATAGAATTTCTCTTTCTATCTCTTACTGTTGGGCTTTGCTAGTAATATATAGAAATGCCAATGATTTATGTGAGTTTATTTTATATGCTGCAACTTTGTTAAAATTATTATTTCAAGTAGTTTTTTACTTGATTCTATATAATTCTCTAAGTATATCATCATATCATCTCCAAAGACTGATAGCTTTTTTTCTTCTTTACCCATCTAATTTCTTTAATTTCTTTTTCTTCTCTTATTGCTAAAGCTAATGTATCTAGTAGCATATTGAATAACAGGGTGATAATGGACATCCTCATTTCACCCCTGATCTTATTGGAAATACTTCTAGCTTATCCCCATTACATATAATGCTTGCTAATTGTTTTAGGTAGATGCAACTTATCATTTTAAGGAAAACACTATTCCTATGCTGGCCAGTGTTTTCAATAGGAATGGGTATTGTATTTTGTCAAAATCTTTTTCTGCATCTATTGCTATGATCATATTGTTTCTGTTAGTTTTGTTATTGATTTGATTAGTTATGCAGAAAGTTTTCCTAATGTTGAACCAGGCCTGCATTCCTGGAATAAATCCTTCCTGGTCATAGTATATTATTCTTGTGATAAGTTGCTGTAATCTTTCTGCTAATATTTTACTTGAAATTTTTGCATCTATAGGGAAACTATATTTTGCTAAAAAAGTATCACTAACAGTTTTCAAATCAGTCTTAAAGAAGGGAAAAGCAGGGGATGTTCAAACTACAAAACATTTTTGGCTTATTTCACAAACCAATAAGACATGTTTAAGATTCTGCATGCTAGACATTAGCACTTCTAATGGTAATGCCCCTTGGTAGGCTTAAGTGAATTTGAGGACCTTTCCTGATTTGAAAATAAAGTCTGCCTCCTAATAGACTGAATGTAGTTACATGGGACCTGTGGTGGGGGACTTCCATTGAGCCCCCCTAACTTTGAAAACCTAAATGTTGGTGTCTCTCTCTCTAGTAACTAACTAGGTGTGGATGTAGTGGTTAGACAGCTGGAAGCCCTGTCTGTCTGTTTCTCCATCTGTACAATTTTTGTCTGCTTGCAACTTCTGTTTGTACTTTGTCTGAAGTTCAGGGGGCTGACTTTCCCCCCTGAATTAGGTAAATGATATATGTTTGATTAAAGTAAGATTATTAACCCTTTTTGAGTTGCTTTCCTTTATAAAAGCATATTAAATAACCTGTGTTAGCAGTCATCCTGGGCATGCTAGGGTGCTTGCTGATACAGAAATATATGAACCAAAAATTACCAGATGAACAGGATGGTTTTCAAAGAGGCAGAGAGATTAGAGACAAAATTGCCAACATTTACTGGATTATGGGGAAATCAAGGGAGGTCCAAGGAAAATAAATTCCATTTTGCTTCATTTGTTATTGTTGAGTCATTACAGTCATATCTGACTTTCTCTGACCCTTTTGTCATTTTCTTGGCTAAGATACTGGAGTTGTTTCTCATTTTCTTCTCTAGCTCATTTTATAGATCAAGAACTTGGGCAAAGTGAAGTGACTTGCCCAAGGTCACATAGTAAGTGCCTAAATTCAGATTTGAACATAGATCCTGATAAATCCAGGGTCTGCACTGCATCCACTGTACCACTTATCTGTCCTCTGCTCATTAACTGCATTAAAACCTTTAAATGTGTAGATCTTATGAATATGTGGCAAGTTTTCAGAGAGGTCACACTGTCTGATCATCTTACTTATATCCTGAGAAGCCTGTATTCAGATCAAGAAGCAAGTTATAACCCCAAATGGAACAACTGATTTATTTAACTTTGAAAAAGGAATACAACAAGACTGTGTATTGTCACTTTATTTAACTTGTATACATCAAGTGAAATGCCAGGCTGGACAAATAAAAAGCTGGAATTAAGGTCACTGAGAGTAATATCAACGCTCTCAGATATTCAGACTATACCACTCTAATGGCAGAAGAGAAGAAGAATTAAGAACCTTCTTGATGAAGGGGAAAGCAGAGAGTATAAAAGCTGACTCAAAGCTTAACATCAAAAAACTAAGATCTTGGCAAGTGGTCCCATCATTTCCTGGTAAATGGAGAAGAAACGGAAGCCGTGTCAGATTTTATATTCCTGTGCTCAAAGACCATTGTAGATGGCAGTTGCAGCCATCAAGTTAAAAGATGCTTGTTCCTTGGAAATCTTGGCAGAATACTAAAAAGCAGGCACATCACCTTGCCAACAGAAGTCCATATAGTTAAAACTATGTATTCTTTTCCAGTAGTAATGTATGGCTGGATTTTAAGGAAAGTTGAATCAATGCTTTCAGATTGTGGTGCTGGAAAAGACTTTTGAGAGTCCCTTGGACAGCAAGGAAATCAAATCATTAAATACTTAAAGAAATTAATTCAGGCTATTCACAGGAAGGTCAAATACTGAAACTTAATCTTAAATACTTTGGCCACATAATAAGAAGACAGGACTAATTGGAATAGACACTGATGTTGGGAAAGATTAAAGGCAAAAGGAGAAGGGAACAGAAGAGGATGAGATGGATAAACAATGTCATGGAAACAATGAACATGAGCTTGGTCAGACTTCAAGAGATACTAGAAGATAGAAGGTCTTGGTGTGCTATGGTAAGTGGGAATATGAAGAGTCAGACACTACTGAACAACTAAATAACAGCACTCTGGCAATAGGCTCAGAGGGCCAAGACTCTTTTCCCTAAGCAATATTGGTGTCTAAGCTCACAATGAATCCTAGGTTCTCTACATATATAAGATCATAGATCTAGAGGTTGAAGGGACCTTAGAGGTCATCTATTCCAACAGTCTCATTTTACAGAAAAGGAAACTGAGGCCCAGAGCTGTGATATGACTTGTCCACAGTAACATATCAAAGGTGAAATTTTAACTTAAGTATTATGACTCCAGGTCAATGAAATTTCTGTCACACAAACTCCCCTTACTTTCTCCAGAACCCTGAGATATAGAAAAGAGAGATTTAGGAATGAGCTAAAATCTGGTCCCTAACATAGACAGAAATAAGCATTAGAAGGGGAAAAATATTTCCTTCTTATAAGCCTTGATGTGGCATTTCTACCCTTTACATGCTCAGAGAAAGCACAAGGCCTTTGGCCAGGTTAAACTAAATTGGCAAGGGAAGGATTGATCCCACATGTAACAACCTAGAGATATTGGAAAGCAGTGATTATAATTACAGTACTTTCAAATGAGATTTCCTCAAGCCAAATTTACTATTACTGATGTAGGTCTTGGGGACATAGCATTTCCTTTTTCTTTGTAGAGTTTCTTGATAATGAGCCTTTGTCCAACTTGAATGTAGCAAATTGTGGGCGTTGGAGCAATAGCTGGGCAGTTCAGATTTGTCCTTAGTTTACTGAGTGGAGGAGATGGCACCCTGGGGCCACCAATGCAGAAGCATTGAGACAAGCTAAGACTGGCCACAGGAGTAGGAGGGCATCTTCATTGTTTTTCCAGAAAGGATCAAAAAGCTTTCCAATAAACAGACCAGGGAGGTGGGGAAGGTCTATTAAATAAGAGTTATGTATGTGGCTATAATAAAGGATTTTTGAATCTAGGTCAAGCTCATATCTACAAATAGTGTCCAGAAGTCATTTCTATGAAAATCACTTAGTTGGGAGGTACATAGGTGGATAGACAAAACCCTGTGAGAGGAGACATAAACACCAGGATATCACGAGACCCACATATTTGGCTTTCTTTCCTTTGGATAAGTGCCCAACCTTCTGGGACAAAGACCTTTGACCTTTTCTCAGGTAGGGCTCTGGCTTCTGGAGATCTGATGTTACAAAGTCTTATTGAGATAACTCACCTCTTTCTCCCCCTCTTTCCACACTCTTCATTTGTTTGCCAAGTCTTGACAATTTTCACCTCCAAATCATCTCTAGTATATTTCCCTTTCTCTTCATTCACACAGTCCTCATTCTAGTTCAGGTCCTCGTAGCTTTCTTTCTGGCTAATTGCCTTAGCCTCCCAACTGGTCTCCCTGTATTCAACTTCTCCACTCTCTAGATTATCTTCTCCACTCTCTAGTTTACCTTATCAAATTGATATTTCTATACATGCCCCTCCCCTGCTTATCTCTTTGTGATTTCTTATTTCATTGAGTTATCAACTGTTTAAAATTTACCCCCTTTAAAACCTGACTCTAGCCCATCTTTGATGGTTTATTTGATTTCATGCCTCTTCATGACCTCTGTCTAGGAAAACAAATAAACAAACACACAAACCAAAAACAAAAGCTTAACAAAACTTTGCCTACTTTCTCATCCAGTGAGAAGACATTCACTCTCCTACCTCTGGGTATTTCCATAGGCCATCTCCAAGCCTGGAATGTTCTCCATCTTCACCTTTGCCTTTTTGAATGTCTAACTTTCTTCAAGACTCATGTTAAATACCACATGCTATGAATGTCTTTCCAAATATATGTAGTTGCAAAACTGCAAAAAAATGCTCTGTAATTATTTAGAATATTTTTTGTATTTTTTATTTGTGTAGAGATTGTAAGATACTTCCCCTCTGATATGCATTAATTGGGGAATGACTGAAAAAGTTGTGGTATATGATTGTAATATATTTGTTTTTTTCTTATTAAACTTTTTCTATTCTATGGAGCCTTTACAACCTATTTAAAATGTCACATTCCAATTGCAGAATGTTTGAGAAAACAATTACCATATACAAGTACTTATAGACAAAAATTTTGGAATAAATGAATCAAACTATAGTGTGTGTGTGTGTGTGTGTGTGTGTGTGTGTGTGTGTGTATACCATGATCAAAATGCAGGTGAGAACCCTGGAGTACCTGAATTTTCAAATTATTGGCTTTTCCAGATACAGTGACTGCATTTTGACCCAGTTATGTTAAACGCAGCCCACCCCATAAAGAATGTCTTTGGTTGGTAGGCACTGTATCACCAAAGGTTAGGCAAAAGGTCCTTAGGTATGCTCAAGGTTTATCTTCAGATATTTCTTCCAAATGAAGATCAGTTTGAGTTGTAAGGAAGGACTCAAGGCACTTCTCAGGCATCTCTTGCTTCTTGTGTCTGGATGTCAAATTTTCTATTCAACTCTGGTTTTTTTCCTCAAGAATGCTTGAACGTCTTCTATTCCACTGAATGACCATATTTTCCCCTGAAACAAAATATTCAGTTTTGCTGGGTAGGTGACCCTTGGGTTCATTCCCAGGTCTTTTGCCCTCTTGAATATCATATTCCATGCCCTTCCATCCCTCAGTGTAGAAGCTGCCAGGTCCTGGGCTATTCTGATTGTGTTTCCACAATATTGAAATTGTTTCTTCCTGGCTGCTTATAGTATTTTCTCCTTGATCTGGGGATTCTGGAACCTGGCTATAATATTCCTGGGAGTTTTCTTTTTGGGATCATTTTCAGGAGGTGATCTGTGGATTTTTTCAGGGGAGGGATGATGGATGGGAGGGCATCCTTGGGGGGAGGGGAGGTTGGAGGTACCCACTATGGAAGAGGGACAGGATCAAGTGGGGAATGGACCAGGTGGGGGGTGGGATGAGTGGGAGGGAATTATAAGCAGTCTTGCACAATATATCTACTATGATAATGTTTTGCATAGCTAGACATGTACAACATATACTGAATTACTTATCTTCCCAGAGGGAATGGGTGACAAGAGAGGAAGGAAATGGATCTGAAATTTGAGGTTTTAAGACTAAATGTTTCAAACATATATAAATACTATTATTAATGCTCTTTTGCTTGTAATTGGGAGATACAATGTGCAGGCATTGGGACACAAAGATTCACTTTCCTCTAATGGAAAAGTCGAAGGGGGTATGGGAGAAGATAAGGGAGAGAGCAGATTGGAGGAAGCGATATCTTATGGGACTGCTATTCTGGGAGGGTGGGTAGGGGAAAAACGGGGGGAGGGGATAATTGTAACTCAAAATCTGGCAGAAATGAATGATGTAAAACAGAAGTTAAAAATGCATTTGTTTAATAAAAAAAAGTAAAAATAAAAAAGTAAAAAATAAATAAATTTACTTTATTAAAAATCATTTAGAACATTATTTAGGTGATTGGCAATCAATTGTTTGAATTTCATCTTTTGAAAACTGCTTTTCCATATTCTTGAAACATGTATGTATTGGGCAATGTTTCTATTCCTCATATTTTTATACACTCCCTTTTAATATTGAACATAAAACCTTTAGCAATAATGCTTCCATTGCTGATACTTCCAATTTACTGCCTCTAATTTATACTCTGCCTGCTTTGATTTTCATTTCTATAAAATCATTTCTGATTGTATATGATCAAAAATGTCTATTTTATCTTCTATTGCCAATTCTAAACATTATTTCTTAATGGAATTTTTTTGGAAATTATGTCATATCAATTTGCATTTTTTTTCTGTGTATGTTGTGGAATATACTTTGTTGGCAGAACTTCTTTTATCTTGGCTACATATTACTAAAACTGAGCACTGTACCTTACATATAGAAGTTATTTGATGGGTATTAATTTATTTAATTTTAGTGGATTTGCTTTTTAAAAGAAAGCACAAAAAAGAAATATTTCTATATTGGGAACTTTGGATAATGCAATGAAAAATAAGGCATGTTCCTTGCCCTTTGTGACCTTATAATAATACAACTTTCCTTATAAACTAGTCTGAAAGCATTTTTCATGTGATTGGTATGCAGTATATGATTGAGCATGGAATGGTAAAGAGAATGCTGAGGTTACACTCTATACCTGTATAAAGGGCAGAGTTGGTGATTCCTGAGAAATATATGTGATTCCAGAGAAAATTAGGAAAATGTCAACACCAGAGTGGAGGGAGAGGAAGAGGGACAGAGATAGAGAAAGAGACACAGAGAGAGACAGAGACAGAGAGACTGAGACACAGAGAGACACAGAGAGATAAAGAGAGACAGAGACTGACAGAGAAACAGACACAGAGAGAGAAACAAAGAAACAGAAAATTTTGGAAGCTAAAGAGATGTGGAAAAAGTAAAATCTTCAACTTGTCTATGATTTCCATACTGTCACTCTAGAAAATTTGGAGATAGAATTCTCCCCTTGGCTGAGAATGGACCTTGCTCTTTGTTGGAGTTTTGATGTCATTGCTCTGAACAGAAGATCTCATTCATCTAATTTTTAAAAATGGCCTGGAATGGGGTGGCTAGGTGGTACAGTGAATAGAGCACCAGACCTGGAATCAGGAGGACCTGAGTTCAAATCCGGCCTCAGACACTTAACACTTACTAGCTGTGTGACCTTAGGTAAGCCACAACTCCAATTGCCCTCCAAAAAAAATAAAGCAAAAAAAAATGGTCTGACATCTGAGAAACTTCTTGAATTTCTTATTGTTGTTATACTTTTTGTGTTTATATTTTGTGAAACCAGTTTTTGGTAGGAAGAAGGTAATCTTGAGAGTATAAACTACACTCGCTTGAAAGAGTGGCTTGGGAGAGACTTTTGTTCTGAACCTATTGTATTCCTAGACCACAATTTTTGGGGGAAAGGGATGCATAGATAGACAGATATCTAACCCTATATGTCTCTTGGTGATAGCTGTGTGATGCAGAAGGCACCCATATATGATCCTTTTGTGCTAAAGGTACAAATCATATTCTCCCTTGGAGAAAGATGGTCCAGATTTCATAACTCCCTACCCATGCCATTTGCAAGCTTATATATAATTTAGAAAATTTTGGAAAACCTCCATTAAGAAAATGTCCATATGGACTTAGCTATCTTAAATGAGTTTTGTGTATTTTACAAACAGAATGGGAGATTTTCCATTCTAGAATATATTAATGACAAATACAGAACTTTAGTTAGAAGGCCAATTCTAACTATAAGTCTAACTAAATATAATAATTCTAACTAACTATAAGTCTAACCTTTACCTGAAACAAGTATCTCCACTATAGCACACCCAGCAAATATTCATCGTCTACTTGAAAACCTTCAGTAAAGGGGAAACCCAGTGCCTCCAGGAGCAGCCCATTCCACTTTTGAATAGATATCATTATTAAGATTGTTTTCCTTTATATTAAGGCAAAATTGGCCTTTTTGTAACTTCCACTTATTTCTCACTTCTACTTAATTTGACTCCTTTCATAGAAGATATAATCCTTCTTAAGCACGAAAGCCATTCAAATATTTTATTACATCTGACTAGGTCATCTCTAATTCAGGATAAGCATGTTCATTCCCTTAACTTTTCTTAGAATATTAACTCAATTTTATTATATCTAAGTATTTTCCATTATCTCTGAACTCCTCAGCTTGGAAGAGATACAAATAAAATGATAGACTTTTAGAGCCAAAAGAATCATAAGATATGGACCCATTCAGATGGAAAACATATGGATGGATGGATGTGTATCTGTATACATTATGCATACACACATTTCTGGAATATATTTCATATGCATTTATGTATATATAACACATATGTATATGAATACATAGTCACACACATACATATAGAGTTTGATATGTATATGTGTGTATCTCTAGGTGTTTGTATATATGTATATGTGTGCATGTATATATATATATATATACATATACACATACATATATATGTGTGTGTGTATGTGTGTGTGTGTAGTTGGTTTTTGTCCTTCGTTCTCAAAGGGGACTAAAATGACATCACTATGTTAGAGTCAAGTTGCACTATATCTCAAGCTCATAATGCTCTACCACAGGTCAAGCACAAAGAGTCCATGAGAATCCACTTTTGGGGTGGATTCCCTAAATGTATGCATTTCACGTTTCTTTTCAGCTACTTCAATTACATTTTGTTCACAGCACCCTCTCTGATAAGGACATTCCATGTTGGGCAATCCTGTGCCAGTTTCTCTCATATAACACAATCATTTCCAAGGTTATTTTTTTAATTTAATTTATTTGTTTATTTTTAGTTTACAAGATTCAATTTCATAGGTCCTTGAGTTTCAAATTTCCCTTCCCTCCCTCTCCCCACCCCCCATGATGGCAAATAGTCCTGTATAGGATCTGTAAATACTTTCACAATAGACATTAGTTAAGGTACAAAGGCGTATTGTACTAGGTGGGATGAAAAATGGTAAAGAAGAAATAAAACCAAACAATGAAAAGAAAAAAGATCAATTAGTTTGCTTCCATCAGGATTCAAGCTCAGTTCTTTCTAGTTATTTCTCTGGATGTCGCATCTCTCTCCTTCATGAGTCTTTCGGGATTGACTTATATCACTGCATTGCTGAGAAGAGTCCAGTCTGTCATAGTTGGTCATCACACATATGTTGTGTCTGTGATTGTGTACAAATTTCTCCTGGTTCTACTCTTCTCGCTCAGCATCAGTTTGTATAAGCCTCTCCAGGTAAATATGAATACCGTCTCCTCCTCATTTCTTATAGCACAATAGTATTCCATTACATGCATATACCACAACTTTTTTAGCCATTCCTCAATTGATGGGCACCCCTTTAATTTACAATTCTTTTCAACCACAAAAATAGCTGCTATAAATATTTTTGTACATATGGGTCTTCCTCCCACTTCTATGATCTCTTTGGGATATAACCCTAGAAGTGGTATTGCTTGGTCAAACGGTATGAAATTATTTATGGGAATAATTCCAGATTACTCTGCAGAATGGTTGGATAAGTTTACAACTCCACCAGCAATGCATTAGTGTTCCAATTTGCCCACATCCTCTCCAGCATTTGTCATTTTCCTCTTTGGTCATCTTAGCCAATCTGACTGGAGAGATGTGGTACCTCAGAGTTGTTTTGATTTGCATTTCCAAAGTTCTAAAGAGAGACCTTGAGAGTGTCACTGTATCACTTTTTCTGACCATGATGTGAGCATTTGTCCTATGTGAATTCTCCACAGAATAGTCTATTTGGGAAGTGCACATTTGGCTCTTTAACAATGTGGTTAACCCATTGGAGTTGCGCTCTCTGAAGCAGAGTTGGATGCTTGGGAGTTTAGTTCGAATAAGGATCTCAGTGTCCAGTACCTTAACCTCCCCAGGTGATCTTCAGAATCTTCCTTAGATAATTCACATGGAAACATTTCAGTTTCCTGGCATGGAGCTGGTAGACTGTTCAGGTTTCATAGGCATACAACAATGAGGTCAGCACAACAGCTCTGTAGACCTTCAGTTTGATAGCTAGTCTAATAATACCTCTTCACTCCCACACTTTCCTTTGGAGCTTCCCAAATATTGATCTAGCTCTGGCAGTGCACTCATCACCCTAATTATCAATGTATACATCCCTGGAAAGTACACTGCCAAGGTAAGTGAACTTATCCATACCATTCAAAACTTCTTCATTTGCTGTAACCAGTGATTTAACATGTAGAGGTGTGGTGCTGGCTGATGGAGCACCTGTGTTTATCTTGATATAAATTATTAGGCCAAAATTAGCACAAGCAGCAGAGAATCAATCCATACTTTGTTGCATCTCACCTTCAGAGGCTGCACTGTGTGTGCAATCATGCAAACAAAAAGTCATGCACCAAAAAGCCCTCCACTTTGGTCCTGGCTTGTAGCCTTTTCAAGTTGAAGAATTTACTATCAGTGCCATACCTAACCTTGATGCCTCATTTATCCTTATTGAAGATGCTTGACAACAAGGCTTAAAACATCATGCTAAAAAGCATGGGAGCAAGCACACAGCCTTGTTTCACTCCATTGGTGACTGGGAAAGCATGAGAGCACTGTCCATTATCTGAACCAGCACAAGCATGTCATTGTCAAATTGATGTACAATGCTGAACTTCTCCGGGTAACTAAATTTTAACATAATTTCCCCTAACCCCATATGACTTACAGTATTGAAGGTCTTGGTCAGATCTACAAATGTTGTGTGCAGACCTCTCTTCTGCTCCTGGCATTTCTCCTAGAGTTGTCAGACAGCAAACATCATATTAACCATTCCTTGGCTTTTTCTGAAGTCACACTGGCTCTCAGGTAGATGAACATCTTGAAAGTGAAGGATAGGCCAATTAAGGAGGACTCTGGAAAAAATGTTGACACCAATGACTGGGAGAGAGTTCCCCCCACCCCCCTACCTGACCCATGATTGTTGCAGGACAATCTCTGTCCTTTACCTTTATTGAGATGGACAATGGAGCCATCCTTGAATTCCTGGGGCTTAACCTCCTCTTGCCATACAAACCAGAAAATTTCAATCAGCTTTTATATTAGCAATGGACCCTCACCACTCCTTGTAAATCTCACCTGAAACAAAATGAACACCAGGTGCTTTGCCACATGAAAGGAGTCTAATGGCATGCAAAAGCTCTTCTTCAGTTGGAAATTCAGCTAGGGAGGGATTATCTCCATTCAATGGCTTCAGCATTGATAGATTCTGCTATGTTGCAAACACAATGGAAGTGTTCAGCCTTTCTCTGCAAGATTATGTCTTCATCACTAATCAATGTGGCTCTATCAGCACTGAGTAGCTGAGATGCACCATAGGTCATTAGCCCATAAATATCCTTCAGGGCATCATAAAAGTATTTTAAACTATTACTATGAGCATAAAACTGAATTTCATCTGCCTTCTTATTGAGGGAAGATTCCTGCATCTCTCTAAGCTTCCCTTTTGATGGAATTAAATACTGTCTTCTTAGTAATGGAGGAATTATCCTGCGGAGTCCTCATTTTTCATCCAGTAGCTTCAGAATTTCACTATCATTTTTGTCAAATCAGTAATCATGTTTCCAAGTGTTCTGACCAAGATGAGTAAATGCAATGCTAATACACCAAATCTATGAAAACTGCCCACTCCTTTTCTGCTCCACTGTTGCCAACTGTGTGTTGGCTCAACTTTTCCTGCATGTTAGCAACAAAGTCTTCTGCCTCAGAGAAGCTCTCTAATTTATTGACATTAATTCTTCTGGTAGTCATTTTGCCCCAGGTCTACTGCATTTGTTGAATGGGAATATTTATTTGGAGAAGCTGTCTATGAGCAACTCAGCACATTGCCTTTATCATTCTCACATCCTGTCTGTCCCTTCTCTTCACAATCACAGAATCTATTAAATGCAAAAGTTTACTGCTGGTGCCCATCTATAAGTAAAGAGAAATTTTATATTTAGAGTCATTTGGACACATTAAGATTGTTGACTTTCCCTTTCCTTTACCAAGAACCTGTCTTCTCAAGCTCAATAAATTTAATTTCCTCCCTTTTTAAATCTAATCAATCAAAGCCAAAAAATTAAAACTGAGCATCCCTCATTTATTTTCTAATGTTTTATCTTTTCATTTCTTGAATACATCACAAGTGCAAGTAATTGAATATTCCCATTGTTTCACATGTGGGTATGTGTATATGTATATATGTATATTTGCATATATATGCACACACATGTATATACATATATGTATGCAGATGCACACATATATGTATACACACTTTTCAGGGCATATTGGCATTCCAGTAGGTTTATAATTTTTTTAACATTGATCTGTATTTGGGTAAGACTGATTGGGTAATTCTCAGTTATACCTGTAGACCAATGGGCTAAACCAGCCATAAATAAAGGAGAATTTGAAAGTTTTCAATTCTTGTGACCAGAATTTTCTATATAGCATACTGTCCATGGTTTCTGTTATACCACTCTTGGATACTCCTTGTCAAGAAACTCCTATAACTTATTAGAGAGGAGGACCTTTTATTTTTTCCACAAATATCTGTTGCCAGGATATTGAATGGGCCAAATGATAACCAATAACAAAATACAAAATCCTCAGATTCAGAGAGTGAAAGATCTAAACATACATGCTACATTCAAATTTTATATACTCTTACCAGCCCTTAAAAGCTAGTCTCCATAGTGAAGCTGCCAAAATATCTCCTGACAAAATTTACTGAGAAGCAACAATGAAAAATTATACACAGAGAACTATTAGATCTTATGAAAGATTAAAAAATGTTACCTGCAGAACTCAGCTAGGCCATTTCCCCAAGTCATAAATCTACCTCCACTGGAAGATTGAGTGCAGCTGTAATTAACATCTGCAGTGTGGACGAGGCCATTTCCACAAGTCCCCAGCATAGGAATAACAAAAGATTCGAGGTTCTCTGCTGAATACTTGAATTGGATGTGGAAAATACTTCATTCCAGTAGATGGATATTGAGATTTGGGGCATCATTACAAGGTACATTTCAGTGAAGTCATTGAAATTGCCAGAGGAGTCACATCTATAAGAGGGACTAGGAATTTGGGATCAGATGGAATGTCACAGACGTAATTCTTTGCCACTTTCCCCAGCAGAATATTTCCATTGGGTGCATGTGTCATTGTACCATTCCACTTAATGTTTTTCTTAAATAGTGCCAAATATGCTGCCTGGAGATGTGTGATTATTACCCAGATCTCTGAATTGGAAGATGTCTCTGATATTATTGGGACGTAAATTTAAATCTACAATGGTCATCTAACCTAAATCTCATTCTATCAATGAGGAAACAGAGGGGCCCAACAACTTTAAGTGATTTTTCCATAACTATGCAGGTATTATCAAGAAAAGAAAGGATTTGAACTCAGTCCCTGTAGTATATCTAGAATAACTCCTTATCTGTGTTATCTATAACGTCTTTCATAGAAGGTCACTTAATTTTTGTCTGAATACTTCTTGGGCACTGAAGTAAAGCCTATGTCATATTTAGTCTCTCAAGCATATCAAGGGGGATTCTAACAATGCTGTCTACTTTCCTACTTCTATGGTACAATATGAGACATTTCATAGGATTTATGATCTCACTAATAATGTTAATGGAATCTGAAGATCTTTCATGCCCCTTTGTATTGGCAAGTAAGCAGGTACTTAGCACCTTGTTTCAAGTTATCACCTTGTTTAAGCTATTTAATTAACACAGAAGTAGTTAACACCTTGGGAGGAAGTTGCTGATGTAACAGGAAGTAGCAGAATAGGGAGGAGCTAAGGCATATATAAGGAAAGGCCTCAGCTAGGAAAGGCAGAATTTCTCTCAGTGAGCATCTGGAGGCTGGAGCTTCTGCAGAAACCTTTCTTCTGGGAACTTCTGCTGAGACCTTTCCTTCAGCAATTTCTGAAGAACTTCCAAAAACCAGTCTGAGGAGCTACCATAAGTGAGAGAGGAGGATCCCTGCTTGAGAGAACCTGTTCTGTTGTGAAGGCTTGGGAATGTGGGTGTTCACTACATTAACCATGTGTATCAAATTCTTTGCTATTGCTTTCTGGTTCTGGGACTCAGTTTTCTGGTATATATTTCTGGTATATATATATATATATATACCATTATATATATATTATATACCATTATATATATTTTATATATATATATATATATATATATTATATATATATATATACCATTATATATATATAATGGCTTTGATTCCACCCTCTATTTAGAGAGTCTGCTACACTTTGTGATTCACAACTATACCAGCATATTCGTTACCACTGTGGGTGTTGTGAATATTGTATTATTGGTACACTAATGTGGGTACTTCCTTCTCTGGAGAAGATGGAAAAGCATCTATGCCTTCTCTTCCTTTGACATTCTTAACTTTCTATGAATTCTCCAACAAAATTCATCAATGAATTGAAAGCTTTCTTCTTTTTTTTTTCTTTTTGGAGAGCAGTTGGGGTTAAGTAACTTGCCCAAGGTCCCATGGCTAGGTTTTTGTTTGTGTGTGTGTTAAGTGTTTGAGGCCGGATCCGAACTCAGGTCCTTCTGACTCCAGGGCCTAAGCTCTACTGCACCACCTAGCTGCCCCGTAAGCTTTCCTCTTGATCTGTGACCTTTTCTTGTCATAGATATTATTGTAGTCTTTTGTACATAAATCAGTGCTGATTTTTATACAAATACTCTCCTCTTCCCTATTTTATCATTTATATGTATTTCTGAGGATGTATTTCCTACCATTTATCATGTGCATTGTCTCATAAACAATGGCAATATGTGGCATCTTTTTTTTTAAAACCTACTGAGTTCCTTTCCATTGTCCCTTGAGTCACTTGCCATTTTGATTTTTTGGATCCTGGTGTTCCATGATTCTCATATAGTAGCACCTTAAGATAATTATGTTTAAAATAGGTGTTTGTACTTGGAAGGTTAATAATTCTCAAGTAAAAGAAATAATAGAATCTGCAGTCCTCTCCAGAGGGAGAGAAAAACAAACTGTGAAAAATTTTGTATACATTGTCAGATGTACTCATTATATTGCATAATTTTGCTCAACTGTTTTCCCTCAATATAGATAATCTTCAATTTTTGATAGGAAACAAAAAGGGGCCTATGATCTAAAATCAAAAATCACCAATTTAAGAAAAAACTTTATTAATTCTTTTAAAAGATCACATTTAAGGGCAGAGAGAAGCTTATAATTAACTGGAAACATTGCACTATTTTCCCCTTTGCAATCAGACATGGAAACTTCTTTGTTCTATCGTGCACTATTTCTCAACTACTTTCTGGTCTTCATCTAGAGCCAAATACCAGATTACCTTTGAATTTCAATTGCCTTAAAAATAATCAGACCAATGCGTTAGCTACTTTTAGGCATAGTATTGTGTGGAGAATAACCAAATGGGCTCATTCCCTTCAATGAAGCTCAGTATCAGGTCATTTCATGTCCAAGATCTCATAATTTGGAGTATTATGGGTTCCTCTGTCTCTCTCCTCGTCATGTGAAAAATGTCTTCAATGAATGTATGGTGTAAATGTTTCCTGTGAATAGTTATTTTTTTTTCTAACTGTGATTAGAGTCCTATAGTTGAGAATCCTGTGAATATGAGCCTACTTAATAATCTAGCTACATTTATAATTGCAATGTAATGATTCATGATGGAACACAACTAAAATATATACAGATAAGTAAATTATCTAATAAATAATCCCATGAACTTTCACAGGAAAAAGGGAAGTTACTGATTAATTTTCTGTAGCGAATAATAATTAAGAAGCAGGCCTGCCACGTCTTCCTGTTTGTTCCTATGGTGTAAATCTTACATAAGTGTGCATTGCACCCACATTAGCATGAAATACATTAAGATAATCTCAATTAATTATGGTTGGTCGAATTGTTTTGGAAGATTATTTTGTGACTGGTTACCTAATAAACTAACTTCCATGAAAAGTGAGGGTAGGGTTTCTAAGCTAAACTACAACAGGATAAAGTAGTATTGTGAGAAAGTCTAGGGGTCAGGACCTGGCTGTGTTATTTAGTAGTTATGTGCCCTTAAATAATACTAATTTATGTATACATAGCACTTTGTATAGTGATAGATAGATAGATAGATAAATAGATGGATGGATAGACAGAGCAGTGCTAGATTTGGAATCAGAAAGATTTATGTGTAAATTTGTGTTCAGAACCTCATTAGCTGTGTTATTCTTATATTGACTGAATTAATTCATCTAATGAAACACACTAGCCTAGGGATAAATTTGTAGGGATCCACTTTCTTTTTGGGCCCCAAACTCATCAATGTTTGAGTCATGGCATAAAATAAAGATATATTTGGGGCAGCTAGGTGGCGCAGTGAGTAGAGCATCGGCCCTGGAGTCAGAAGGACCTGAGTTAGGATCCGGCCTCAGACACTTAATGCACACAAACTAAAACCTAGCTGTGTAACCTTGGGCACATTACTTAACCCCTATTGCCCTCCAAAAGGCAAAAAAAAAAAAAAAGATATATTTGAATGGATAGATTCAGATTCTAGTATAAATTAGTGATTTCTAATCTCTAGGTTAATGAACTTTAGAGAACCACAAGGATGTGGCAAAGGGTCTGAATATTCACAAGCACACCAACTGCCTCCTTAAATGACTAAATAATGACATATAAATTATGTTATTTATTATTTAATTTTTATTAATTAATGATTAATTAATGTTTATTTTAATAAATAAATAATAAATTTAATAAAATAAATTTATTACTTAAATTATTATATAACTAAATAATGACTTGAATAAAAAAGAGGCAAATGCTCTTTCGTGGACAAAGTAGAGATTGAAAGAGTATATTTCACAAATATGTACTATTTCCATTCAAATATATGGATATTTATTTGCAAGTAATAAATTTAAAACTCATGTAAAAGTATGACAATTCATAGCAGGTTTTTTCAGGGATTTTTCTGAATAATAAAAATAATAATAAGACCATTAACATGTGTAAACTGGGAGGAAGACGATTGAGATGTTTTAATGTTCTAAAGAGGTCTGCATACTGGCAATTTAAAAAAAAGTAATTACTGACTGGTGTCAGCCAACAAACATTTATTTTAATAGATATTTCTTGGTACGTGCTATTTTTACATCACCTGAATTTCCTTCTGTATCTTTCCACCTTCCTTCCACATCATTCCTTAGCATTGGAAGAGAAAACAAATGAGCAAAACAAATGAATGGATAGATTCCTACCCCAATCTTCATAGATCACTGCAACATAGAATTTCCAAGCTCAAGGCACCCACCAGCCTCAGCCAGGTTGACTGCTGAGATCATAAATGAATGACACTATGCCAAATCTTCATTTTCTAGATGAAGAAACTTGGGGAAAAATACATGACTTCCTTAAGGTCACAGAGGGAGAGTTACTATTTGAATCCCTGACCTTTGACTCTGACTCCAGCTGTTTTATTTTTCTGCCTTTATCTCATTCATTCAACATCAGTTCAGTCTCTGTTGGACAGAGAGAACCATGCACTAGTCAATATATATATATAAAACAATTCTGCTTTTAGAGTCATGTCCTACTTCTGCTACTAATTACCTATGTGATCTGGTTACTCCTATTAGAAAATGAAGGCATTAGATCAGATAATCTTTCTTTTTAGGGCTCTTCCACCTCTAAAACTGTGATCCTCTCATCCTGGCCCTCATGGAGATTATAGTTTAACTCAACTGAATTTTTTTACTCTTTCAGATCTCTCAACAGTTAGGAATAAAAATCATTTATTATACCAGTGTTTTCTTTTCCTTACCTACATGATTTTTTTAAAATGGGTGGACTTTTTATAGGTTTGAGGCGGCATGTATGTCTGATCAAAGGATTAACAGGCAGAGGGCTTGTGAAAGGTATTGGGCACTCCCCTGGGGCATTTTTAACATGGGAGCATGGCATTCTCTTTTCATCCTTATTCATTGCCACTCCTGGCCTTTCATCTTCCTTAATTGTCATTCTCTACTGAACACTGGTGACTTTCAGAAATGTGTGCCATGCTTTCATCTACAATTATAGCAATTCAGTTAAATAGCCTCACTATTTACCTGGACCAGAGAGATGAGCAGAGGCATCACTGAATTATATAGTGGTTTAGAAAACTCCAGGGACCATGGGATGGAGAGACTGGCTAATGAGATTACTTAATTTTCATTTTTTGCCTCTGAAGTACTTTTTAAAATTTTTTTTTTAATTTTTGGCTTTTTGGAGGGAAATTAGGATTAAGTGACTTGCCCAAGGTCACATGGCTAGCTTTTGTGTTGTGTCTGAGGCTGCATTTGAACTCAAGTCCTCCTGACTCCAGGGCTGGTGCTCTATTCACTGCACCACTTAGCCGCCCAGCATCTGAAGTTTTAAGACCTTCCTTTAAGTACCCCAAATGTAAGAAGCAAGACCAAGATACATATCTGTAGCAAAAAACATGTTATAGGGGAAAGTACTTTGGATTTGGAGTCAAAAGGAAAGGATTCGAATCCTAGTCCTGTCACTTAATACTTCAGTGATCAAGAAAACCAGAGTAATCTTAGCCTTCATTAAATAAAAAATATAGGAGGTGGCTAGGGGGCACAGTGAATAGAGTACTGGCCCTGGAGTCAGGAGGACCTGAGTTCAAATCCAGACGCAAACACTTAACACAAAACTAGTCATGTGACATTGGGTGAACCCCAATTGCCCTACCTTCCCCCCTCCAAAAAAAAAGTATAGGGTTCACAATTAAAGGAATGATTATTTTGTTTTCCCTTGCCCTTACCACAAGGTATGCTAAGAGCCATATTTTGTAAGCCCACAGATGAGTTGAAGAGAATCCAGAGCAGAGCAAATAAGATGGCAAAGGTGCTAAAGGGCATGTGATATCGTTTGCCCATTTTCAAAGAAGAGAAGTGACTTCACAATGTTGTGGGGGTTGTGTAAAGGAGCTAAGAACGTTTTAAAGGAGAGGACTCTTGGGCAACATATTACTATCTTCTAAGCATTGAAAAGGCAGTAGCACAAAGAGGGTTAGATTTCTTCTACCTAATTCCAAAGGATAGAATGATGAAAATGGTTGCAAGCTGGAGACACACTTGGCTTGAAAGGAAAATATTCCTCTTTTTTTTTTTTTTTCCGGAGGGCAGTTGGGATTAAGTAACTTGCCCAAGGTCACATGGCTAGGTTTTTATTTATGTGTGCGTTAAGTGTCTGAGGTCGGATCCTAACTCAGGTCCTTCTGACTCCAGGGCACTCACTGCACCACCTAGCTGCCCCAAAAGGAAATTATTCTTAATAGCTAGTGTTCTCAATTGGAAGGGATTACCTCCAGAGGTATGGTTTACCATCTCTGAAGGAGGAATTTTAATGGCCACTTGTTAGGGTTGGATTAGAAGGGATTTTTATTCAGGTATCATTTGGACCAATTCTCCTCTGTCCCTTTCAACTCCTGTAGTCTATTTCTGGGAACCATGACTCACTTTCACTCTTCATTGTTGCTGATATCAGCTTTCCTTTTCCCCTTGTAATTGTTCATTTCATCTATTCCTTTGAAGATTAGGGATCTACTCTCTATTTGGATGCCTAAAGCTTCACTGAAAATGCTCTTATAGTGTATGTAAAGTTTTGGATTCTTCATCTGGCATCATCACACACACACACACACACACACACACACACACTTCAACACTATATACAATACAAAGCCCAATCAGCCCTTCTCCATATTTTTTGCTCTTTCCAAGCTTCATGCCAAAGGAAAAGAAGGGTACAAAAATCACACTCCCCCAACATCAACACAATAAAAACTCAAATTGCCAGTTTTCAAAATAAATTCACTCTCCTGAGTCAACATTGTTTTGCTTTTTAGATTAGGTTTGTTTTTCTAACCCATGTTTTTCCCAAACTGATTATTTTCTGTATTTTGTATATGCTTGTGAATTTTCAGCTGAATTTTAATATAATCAACCTATTTTGCTTGGCTTTATGCATTGTACAGTTCCCTCACCATCCACTGGGACCATAAGAGATGAAAGGAGAAAAAAATATCAAGTGAATTATTCCACAGTAGAGATTCAAGCTGCCCCCCATTGCTTCCAGATTCCCAAGTTCCTTGCTGCCTTGACAGTCTCAATCTCAGTGGGTTGGTCAGGGTGCTAGATACTGATCAAGCAGCTTCAGGCACAAATAGAGCATGGGGTCTTTTATTCAGGTTTTATCACTGAATAAATAATCCATAACACTGGAATTATTCATAGGGAATTATCACTCCATTGTTCAAAGCTGATTCAGGCTATTGCACATGGCCAATTAATAATCAGAAAAGTCTGCTGAGAATTTTCCACTCTGGGGATTTCATCCACGAAACAAAGTCCATAATTAGGGGGTCAGACTTGAAGTGAGGATGACCCAGGTTCAGATCCAGCCTCTGACTCATATCAGCCTTGTGACATTGGACAAATTACTTAACCTATCCTTGCCCCAAGCAAGTGCCTAAGATTATAATTACATAGGAGTTGCTGCTCTGTATTAGTGTCCAAATTGCTACATTGGAAGATGTGGGTTTTAAAAAGAGAGATAGATAAAGATTAATTGCAAACTATACATAAGGTGAAAGAATATATTGGAGAATACATGCTTTTTACTCCAATAGGCTTAACTCTCCAAACCATAAAATTGTATCTATGTGCCTTATCTAGCAAAAATAAAAATAAAATATATCGAATGCCAGATGTGCCCACAGATTCGCTATCTTTTCTCAAGCATGAGTGCCTGAGTGGCAATAAATTTGCACTGGTATGAACTGTCTTTTCTGACACCTATTGACGTAGTTTCCAAATGGAAAGGGAAAGCATGTTGATAGGATTCTTCTAATCCTCTCCACACATGGGAAGTATTAAGTTATAGTTATTATATTGCTTCATAGAATTTATATCCATTTAAACCCCATAAAATCCAGAAAGTAATTGTTATTTTCAACCCATTTTACAGGTAGGGCAATTGAGGCTGAAAGGTGGTGAATTGCTCAGAATCACAACAGCTAATAAATGGCTGCAGGATTCAGACCTGTGTCTGCCTCACTCCAATTCCAATGTTTTATATGCATTATGTCATATAATGCTCCATAGCAAAGATAGGTTTGCTCTCTTAAAAGGGAATTGAATTTGTGGCCTTGTTTTCATTAGCTCTATATTCCAAACAGTTGCACTAACACAAGATCACAACATAGCCATCTCCTACATGAAACTGTTCCTGAGCCTTCTCCCCTGCCTCTCCTGGCCTAGTAAAATAGGACCATAGAGCCACAGATGTAGAACCAGAAGGAGCCTTAGAAGTTTTCAAATCCAACGCATCCATTCTATAGTTTTGATAACTGAAGCACAGAGATTTTAATAATTTCCCTAGTGTCACACAGATGGCAAGCATTTTAGGTAGGGTATAAAGTCAGGTCTTCTTGACTCCAAGCCCAGTGCCTCATCCACTCCAGTATTCTGGGTCTCAATGAACATACCTTCCATCTACACAGTCTGTGATTCTGTGGCCTTTGGCAAGTTTCTTTACTTCCCTGGCTTATAATCTCCTCCTCTGTTGAATGGAGATAACATATGGGTAACCTGTTGGTGTTGTTTGTCCTTCATTCTTGAAGAGGACTAATAACATCACAAGGGTGATGTCTTAACTTGCAAGTGAATTGGGCTTAAATGAGGCATGGCTATGCAATGTCATCAGCCTCACTCTCTCCTCCAGGGTCATCTGATGCCAGTAGCAAGACAAGTCAGGATTACTGCTGATGGCCCAGGATGCAGTTCTCAGGTTGTCTGAGGCAACCCCATTCTGAGAATGGAGACAAGAGATGGCCTGGTTTCCTTTCACAAAACAATCATTCTGGAAGGGGAAGACCCTCAGAGTTTCTGGCCAGAACAGAAAAAAGTTGCTATTTACACTCACTTTGAGCTGTCAACGCCCAAATAGTGAGCAAATGAAATTTGGGCTGGGATCTATTATTAGCCAATCATCGAGAGCCAAAGTGATTTGAGTTTAAAGGCACACCCACTTGATGGAATAGTGGAAAAGTGCTTTGTGCACCTTACACCATGACTTAGTGTAGAAATGTGTTTTGTTGCTATTGCTGTTTAATTACTATTTTTATCAATAGCAATATGATTAGTTCTGTGAATAGCTTGATGATGATATTCAGGGAGTTGAGGCTTCTTCATATGAGATACTGAGGGCCTCAGAGGTAGTATTTTTTGAGGAAGTGGATTGGCTGGAGGTAAAAGATGAAAAAGTCAGAAACAGCTGAAATCAGACTTGAAAGTAGATTTGGTCCCTGTAATCAAGGAATTTTGTTGCTTTGGCACACTCTTATTTCCCCACCCTTAATATCCCAGGGACTGATTGTCCATCCAACCCTTAGCCCAAGAGATGGCAGCAGTCATGGGGAAGAAGGAAGGTAAGAAAAATCAATGAATCTCATGTTTCTGGACCAAGCTATGAAGAGACAGTAGTATAAGCTCAATCCTAGAAATGGTAGTTGTAGAGAAGGGACCTTCATTGCCGAATGGCGTATTGGAAGAATATTGGCAGTTCCTTGATCAAGGATAAACCACATCACCCTGAACCTGAAAGGGTCAGCAAAGGATTATCATATATTATTATTATTATAACATCATTCAAGGAATGAACAGCTTCTAATTTTGCAATCCACAACTACTGTAGGAACTAGGTAGTACGACAGATAGTGTTGAACTTGGGGTCAGGAAGACCTGAGTTCAAATACTGCCTGAGACACTGGCTAGCTCTGTCATCCTGGCCAAGTTCCCTAACATCACTCAGCCTCAGTTTTGCCATTAGCCTATTAGAGGTAATAACCCCACCTACCCTTACAAGTGAGAGTAGATTGTGATAACACATATAAAATGTTTGTAAACCTTAAAATGTATATAAATGCTACACATTATTTCTGTGAATTGGGAAATAGAGTTCATTTTTCAAATTCAAAAATATTTTCCTCCTGTGGGAAGCCTAAGCAATTAATGTGACATGACAAGACTGTTTGGGTCCCTGGGCAGAAGTTTGGACTCACAAAAATGATAGAATTGTTTTTCTATATATAAATCAGAAGCTTCCTTTCCTTTCAAGGCATATTAAAACCACAGGGTTTTACTTTTAGTCTGGAATACAGCAGAGGTCTATAGAGTCAAGGTGAGAATTTTCAAAATGTCAGGGATTTCTTCTCTAGGAGGAAATTTTCAGTTTGCTCCAAGGTAAGATTAACCATAGAACTATAAATTTTGTCTGAAGAATTAAAGAAATCCATGGAGTAAAGTTGTGACTCACCTTTAAAAGGGATGAAAAAAAAAACATATATATATATATATATATATATATATATATATATATATATATATATATATATATATATATATTTGTTTTTTGGAGGGCAATTGGGGTTATGTAACTTGCCCCAGGTCACATGGCTAAGTTTTTGTTTGTGTGTGCATTAAGTGTCTGAGGCCGGACCTGAACTCAGGTCCTTCTGACTTCAGGGCCGACACTCTACTCACTGTGCCACCTAGCCACCCAAAATATATCATTTTTAATACAGAATTTCTATCTGTATTTTTCTGAATTTTAGGGACACAATAAAAGCCGTCCTTTGACCAATATGCAATGGTATCTTCAGTACTTGCACAGGAGTTGAGAATCTTTGATATACATGTGTAAAGATTTAGGCATAAGCTATATTCTCAGGTCCCCAGAGAATACTTTGGGGAGGTGGGAGATGATGCATTTTCCTAATTTTTGAGACTTCCCCCCAACTTGGATATAGTCTTCTGAACTTAACATTTGACATTCTTTGCCAGAGATTATATCAACAAATCATAACCTGATTTAATTTCTTTATGGATTAGAGCTGGAAATACTACTCCTGGAATGGGAAATGTGAATATTATTGAGAAGCCCTTCAAAAACAACTTTTTCTTACTGTGAACATAAATTTTATTCTCAGTCTCACTGAGGAATAATTTCAATTTCTTTTGTGGGTTAGTTCACATGCTTAATAGACAATGAGATGTGGGGCAAACTCCATAGAACTGTTTGCTTTTTGTTCCCAGGGCACCAGAGTTGATTTTATTAACATAGCCCTCATAATATTTTATATCTGCAAAAGCTCTTACATTAATGTTCAAAGATGATCTGGCCCAGTACATAGCTTGCCATGCTCCATAAAAAAATTAATGGAAAATAAAAGGTTCTATTCAGGAGATCGATACTGTTATTCTCTTTCAGCAAACTGTGAATTATTGTTTTCATAAAAGAATAATTCCATCAAATTGGTATAGAATGGAGATCAGGGATACTGGGTGGAGGGGAAGGAGTAATATTTAATTTTTCTATGCTTTCCTGAACAAGCAATAACAATGTCATCCTGGGCATCTGTTATTTAAAGACCTTGAGTACAAGTTAGGGCCTTGTGACAGTTTGAGTTATCTCTGTGGCTCTAGTGATTTCAGAAATGTGGAGCACCCTCTCCTAGATTGTGTAAGATGGAGACCACCCTAGGGTAGTCCTTAACCATGTACTTTTTCTATACCTGATTTCCATTCTTTTTACCCTTCACCTTTTTTTATCCCAGATTATCATACCTACAGTAGCTGTACTCTTCTTTGTTTCCTTTACTTGAGTCAGTCGTAATACAAGTCAATTTTATATTATCTTCTAGACCAAGGATGGGGCCTGAGGCCTCCAGGCCACATGAGGTCTTCTAGGTCCTTGGTTTTGGCCTTTTGAGTGAGCCCAAATTTTACACAACAAAACCATTTATTAAGGGGATTTATTCTGTGAAATTTGGATTTAGTCAAAGGTCTACACTTGACTTAGATGGCCACTTGTGGCCTTGAAGCCACAAGTTCCCCAACCCTGTTCTAGAACTTTGTCACTTTTTTGTGCTCTAATTAAAAATTTAATCTAGAGGGTAGAGTCGGGTTTGAAGCTGTAGCGGCGCCGCCGGGGTTTGTGTCTCTCTCCCCCTCTTCCCTCTCCCCTCGTCCCCTTTCCCCCCAGTCAGCGCGCCCCGCTCGCCCCCAGTCCCTTCTCCCCCTCCCCCATTTCCCGCCCTCTCCTTTCCACACACACGGCCCCCCCCCCCCCCCGACCATGGATCCGGGCAGCGGCGGCGGCGGCGGGAGCAGCAGCGGCAGCAGCAGCAGCGACTCGGCGCCCGACTGCTGGGACCAGGCGGACATGGAAGCCCCAGGCCCCGGCGGCGCCCCCCCGGCCGCCGCCGCCACTCCGGCAGCTGTGGCCGAGGCCCAGAACCTCAGCGCGGCCTTCAGCCGGCAGCTCAACGTCAACGCCAAGCCCTTCGTGCCCAACGTCCACGCCGCTGAGCTCGTGCCGTCCTTCCTGCGGGGCCCGGTCCAGCAGCCGCCGCCCCCGCCGCCGCCCCCAGCCGGCGCCACCGCCGCTCAGGGAGACGGAGCAGGAGGCCCCGCCGGCCCCAAGGCACCTGTGGAGCCTTCTCAAGAAGAACAGTCAGTGTTATATGAAGGTTCAAATTCAGCTGTTAGCATGGAAGTTTCAGAACCTGTTGTAGAAAATGGAGAGACAGAAATGTCTCCAGAAGAATCATGGGAGCACAAAGAAGAACCTAGTGAAGCAGAGCCGGGGGGTGGCTCTTTGGGAGACGGGGGGCCTTCAGAGGAAAGTGTGCCAGAAATGATGATGGAGGAGGAAGAAGAATTACCAAAACCTAAATCTGTGGTAGCACCTCCAGGTGCACCTAAAAAAGAACACGTCAACGTAGTATTCATTGGTCATGTAGATGCTGGTAAATCAACTATTGGAGGACAAATAATGTATTTGACTGGGATGGTTGACAAAAGAACACTTGAAAAATATGAACGAGAAGCTAAAGAAAAAAACAGAGAAACTTGGTACTTGTCATGGGCCTTAGATACAAATCAGGAAGAACGAGACAAAGGTAAAACTGTAGAAGTGGGCCGAGCCTACTTTGAGACAGAAAAGAAGCACTTCACCATCCTAGACGCCCCTGGGCACAAGAGTTTTGTCCCAAACATGATTGGTGGTGCTTCTCAAGCTGATCTGGCTGTTCTGGTAATCTCTGCCCGGAAAGGAGAATTTGAAACTGGGTTTGAAAAAGGAGGACAGACAAGAGAACATGCCATGTTGGCAAAAACAGCAGGTGTAAAACACTTAATAGTGCTTATTAATAAGATGGATGACCCAACAGTAAATTGGAGCAATGAAAGATATGAAGAATGTAAAGAGAAGTTGGTGCCATTTTTGAAAAAGGTTGGTTTCAATCCCAAAAAGGATATACACTTCATGCCCTGCTCAGGATTGACTGGTGCAAACCTTAAAGAGCAATCCGATTTCTGCCCTTGGTACATTGGGTTACCATTTATTCCATATCTGGATAATTTGCCAAACTTCAATAGATCAGTTGATGGACCAATCAGGTTGCCAATTGTGGATAAATACAAGGATATGGGCACTGTGGTCCTGGGAAAGCTGGAATCGGGCTCTATTTGTAAAGGACAGCAGCTTGTGATGATGCCAAACAAGCACAATGTGGAAGTTCTTGGAATCCTTTCTGATGATGTAGAAACTGATTCTGTAGCCCCAGGTGAAAACCTCAAGATTAGACTGAAGGGAATTGAAGAAGAAGAAATTCTTCCAGGATTCATACTTTGTGATCCTAATAATCTTTGTCATTCTGGACGCACGTTTGATGCCCAGATAGTGATTATTGAGCACAAATCCATCATCTGCCCAGGTTATAATGCGGTGCTGCACATTCATACCTGTATCGAAGAAGTCGAGATAACAGCCTTAATCTGCTTGGTAGACAAAAAATCAGGAGAAAAAAGTAAGACACGACCACGTTTTGTCAAACAAGATCAAGTATGCATTGCCCGTTTAAGGACAGCAGGAACCATCTGCCTTGAGACCTTCAAAGATTTCCCTCAGATGGGTCGTTTTACATTAAGAGATGAGGGGAAGACCATTGCAATTGGAAAAGTTCTGAAACTGGTTCCAGAGAAGGACTAAGCATTTTTCTTGATGACCCTGCACAATACTGTGAGGAAAATTGACTCTGCAAAAGCCTACTTCACACCGCCTTCTCTTATTTTCTGCCCATTGATAAACTTCTCCCCATATTTTGCAAAGACAAATTTCACAGCAAAAGTCCACATTATGTCAGCTTTCTCATATTGAGAGCCCTGCTATGCCACTGTTGAATTTCCCCCAAAGTTTTTTTTCTCCTCCCAAATTCTGCTTCCTTGGACAGATTTGGCAATAGCTTTGTAAGTGATGTGGACATAATTGCCTACAATAATGAAAACCTAAAGGAATTTTTTATTTTTAATTTTCCCCTTGGGCATATTTAGACATCTTTTTTCCAGGCAGATCATTCAGACTGTGCGAGTGTGTGTGCACATGTTACAAAGACAACTACCATGTTAATAAAATATTCAATTTGAAATCTTTTTCGGTATTTGAATTGCTTTTGAATAATGTTTTTTATCTGGATGTAACACTGTTGCATTAGCTTTTTAACTTACCAAGTAATCAGTACATTTTATTACTTGGACTTTTCTAAACTTTCCCCCCTGCTGTTTTAAATGAGGCTTTTATTTACAAACAACATTGAAGGCTGTTATTAAAGGAAAAAAAACTAGTTTTGTCCCTTTTCGGTGGTTAAGTGCGTTC
The DNA here is from genome assembly GCA_011680675.1 of Gymnobelideus leadbeateri. Lineage (NCBI taxonomy): Eukaryota > Metazoa > Chordata > Mammalia > Diprotodontia > Petauridae > Gymnobelideus > Gymnobelideus leadbeateri. Next base: position 181,526 of record WOXC01008941.1, on the reverse strand, counting down.
ATAAGACTAAAATATGTTTGTTCAAACATGACACTGCTTTATTAGCTTCATGTCAGTTTTATTTTCTGCCAAAATTAATATTTAGGTTTGTTTACTTGATTTCTTAAACACATTGTTTTGAAATTACAAACAACATCCTATGGTTTTACAGGTAAAACATGATGAAATTTTTCCCCTCTAAAAATCTAGTAACCAATCAAATCAGTGGAATTCACAAAAAAAGAAAACTTGCAAGATCTGGCATGAAGTGCCTCTATTAATATTTATAGAAGCTGCATTGAGTTTGAAAACTGCATCAGTGAAAAATGCCAGTTCTTACAAGTTACTCAGTTCACTCTCTGTTTTGGTAACTTTGAAGGCTGGATAATCCTTGCTGTTTAAAGCTAAATATGAATTGAGAAAATCAACTACCAAATATTTACGATCATAAGAATTTGCACATACTGTTATTTGGAGTGAGATAAGTATAATCAAGCACAGTTTAAATTTGTGATTGAAGCAATTTGAACATGAAAGCTGAGTTTTCTTGAATCTAAAACTGAAATTTAATTTTTTGAGCCATATGTCAGCATTGTAGTTCTTTTTAGGTTGAAGGTTAACAATCTGCCATAACTATGACTTAAAAACCAATTTAAGGTGAATGAGAAATGGAAAGAAAACTTTCAGAGTATTACTAGGAGCCTCTAATTTAATTTTTAGTGTTGCCATTTCTTCAAGAATTGACTTTTTTTAGAATGATATTTTCCCCTAATATAAGATACTATGTAATCGTGTATTTAAAAAATGGAGAGTCCCCTTCCTGTAACATCCCTCAGAAATGAAAAGGCAACAGTCCGTGATTGTATTTCCATTCAAAAAAATTTAAAACTTAAAAACATTTTAACCATTTCTGTTTCTTTGTAACTGTGGAACCTCCCATTCATTTAACTTAATAAGGCTATTTTGTATGGACAGAGCAAAATTATTGTCCTTCAGTTTCATATGATTACATCTGTAGCTACCATAATGCATGAAATTTAAATAAATTTTATTATGTCTGCAAAAAAAAAAAATTTAATCTACAGGATATGGTGTGATAGGATCAAAGGTACATGTGAAGGGACATGCCTTCGTAAGGACCAGAACCACTTCTATGTGAGATAAAGGTGAAGTAGAAGATGGAGGATAGATGTCTCAATGATATATGATGAGGAGGAAGGAAAACAAAGATGTTCTCAGTGAAGGGCCTACATTTGCAGTGGTGTAGCAGATAAGGACTTCAACTGAGGAGACAAAGGGAGAGGTACTATGGAAGACTTAAGGATTCATGCAAAATTCTGGAATAGTTACTATGATGATTGGAGAAATAAATCTATTGGGGGGATGAAAAATAATTGCCTTGCTCCAGTGAGGTCCCGATAAAGATTGCGACATGAATATATAATATATCCAGTCAGCAACAGTTTTTTTTCTACCTTTATTCAGAAACATGTGAATACAAATGAAGGCAATAAATGATGGGAACAATCTAAGGCTAGAATTCAATAGAATATGATTTTTGATATAATGAGGGGGCAAAGAATTTAATTGCCAAGGTGTCAAAATAGGAGGAAGGGCAATGTGAAGTTTTGCAAAGATGATGGTCTTAAAAAAGAAGCAAGTGGGAGAGATATTAGTAGCCACAGTGAAGATAAAAAACAGAGTTAGATATAATATAGCAGAGGAAAAGAAGTGATTATATCTGGATATCCAGCTTATAAGCATGTGGCATGGAATTTTCATCATGGGGTATGAGTGTTTCCAGAAGTTTGTAGAAAAGGACAAAGGTATATTGGGTAAGAAAAGAGAAAAAAACAACTCAAGAGTTAGTATAAACTGCTGCAAATGAGAGCAACAATGGCCCTTCTTGCTTGCCCTCCTACTACACATAAAAGAAATTCAGTGATGCTTCTTGAACTGTTATATTTACTGATTGTGACTAATCCTATTTCTTTTTTTAAAAAACAAATGCTTTATTAACTTCTGTTTTACATCATTCATTTCTGACAGATTTTGAGTTACAATCATTGACCCCCTCCTGTTTTTCCCCTACCCACTCTCCCAGAACAGCAGTCCCACAAGATATCACTTCCTCCAATCTGCTCTCTCCCCTCTCCTCTCCCACACCCCCTTCAACCTCTCCATTAGAGGAAGGTGAATCTTTGTGTCCCAATGCCTGCACATCTTATCTCCCAATTACAAGCAAAAGAGTATTAATAATAGTATTTATATATATATTTGAAACATTTAATGTTACGACCTTGAATTTCAGATCCATTTCCTTCCTCCCTTGTCACCCATTCCCTCTGAGGAGATAAGTAATTCAGTATATGTTATACATGTCTAGCTATGCAAAACATTATCATAGTATATATATTGTACAAGGATGCTTATAATTCCCTCCCCCTCATCCCACCCCCCACCTGGTCCATTCCCCACTTGATCCTGTCCCTCTTCCATAGTGGGTACCTCCAACTTCCCCTTCCCCCAAGGATGCCCTCCCATCCATCATCCCTCCTCTCCTCCCCCTTCCCCCCATTCTGCTGTAGGTTGAGATGTCCCACCTAGTATGTATGTCATTCTCTCCCTAAACCAAATTCAATGAGAATGTGGTTTCACCTTTTTGCCTTCCTATTTTGCCCCTCCCCTGCAACCACTTCCCCCTGCTTCCTCTACATGAGATAGTTTACCCCACCCTGTCTCTCCCCATCTCCTCTTGCCACTTTCCTCTCTCATCTCACAACTTCACCCCTTGAGTATCCTCCCTTCCCAACAAATTCAACCTATGCCCTCTATCCATATATAACTGTAACCATATATACACACATTCACATATGTATTCACATGACCATACACCCTTCTTCCATTATTTTCATAGTGAGAAAGATTTCCTCAGTCACAGTTATTGTTTTTCCATATAGGAATGTAAATAGTTCAACTTTGATAAGTTCCTTTTGATTTCTTTTTCCTGATTACCTTCTCAGGCATCTCCTGCTTCTTGTGTCTGGATGTCAAATTTTCTATTTTTTTTCTCTTTTTTCCTCAACAGTGCTTGAAGGGGGCGGCTAGGTGGCGCAGTGAGTAGAGAGCCGGCCCTGGAGTCAGAAGGACCTGAGTTCAAATCCGGCCTCAGACACTTAACCCACACAAAGAAAAACCTAGCTGTGTGACCTTGGGCAAGTTACTTAACCCCAGTTGCCCTAAAAGGGGCGGCTAGGTGGCGCAATGAGTAAGAGCACCGGCCTCGGAGTTGGGATGACCCGAGATCAAATCCGGCCTCATAAAATGAGCACCCACACATAAATAATGACTAGCTGTGTAACCTTGAGCAAGTTACTTAACCCCAATTGCTTAAAAAAAAAAGAGTGCTTGAAAGTCCTCTATTCCACTGAATGACCATATTTTCCCCTGAAACAAAATACTCAGTTTTGCTGGGTAGGTGACCCTTGGGTTCATTCCCAGTTATTTTGCCCTCTGGAATATCATAATCCATGCCCTTTGATCCCTCAGTGTAGAAGCTGCCAGGTCCTGTGCCATTCTGATTGTGTTTCCACAATATTGAAATTGTTTCTTCCTGGCTGCTTGGAGTATTTTCTCCCTGACCTGGGGATTCTGGAACCAGAAACTTCCATTTCTGGCAAGCTGGAAACCCACCCACGACCTCCACCCCAGATCACAATCCAGATCCAGGGAGGTTAAAGCAAGAGTGATTACCCCCCCAAGACTGATTGCTCGATCTCCCTACAGTTCGCAGGCCAGGAGCTGGAGCTGCCTCTGAAAACTACAAAATGGCTTGTCTCCTCAGGGGCTTCCAGCCCCCAGGGGAGGAAGCCAACACGTTCCCCCAATACTGGTCCCAAAGTCCATAGGGCACTGACCTCTCACTTTGTCCTAGGCATGTCTATGTTGATAATTCTGGAATTGCCACAGCTGCTGGTGTTCTGGGGTCCCTCCAGCTGGTTGCTGGCCCTGCTGCCCTGGGGCTAAAACCGAGACTCAGGTGGACCAGACCTGTGCTCGGCTCCCCTAGCTCAGCTCTGTGCTGCTGGCTCCCAGACTGCTATGATGGTCCTTCCTGCAGGGCTGCTGGGCTGTCCTCAGTGGGAGGTTAGCTTCTCTGTGTTGTTCTGTGGGTGCTGGGGCTCCAGAAGTTGTTCAGAGTCCCCTTTTACATAGTTTGGAGGAAATCTGGGGGCAGAGTGTCTTGGAGGAGCTGTTTCTACTCCGCCATCTTGGCTCTGCCACCCCCCCACACTAATCCTATTTCTACTGGAATCATATAAAATATTTTATCTGTTGAATTTGTTTTTTAAGCTATAATTCCCAAGAAAGTAAAAATGTTAATACCTCTTTTATTTTATGAAATTGGCCTTTATTATCAGTTGATACCTCTTATCAAATAACACTTGGAGTAACAACCCTAGTGATAGTCTGGGTCACAAGGGTGGGGAACCTGGGACCTCAAGGACACATGTGAACCTATAGGTCCTCAAATGTGGTCTTTTGACTAAATCCAAACTTCAAACAGATCCCCTTAATAAAAAGATCTTTTTTCTGTAAAACTTGACCTCAGTCAAAGGGCTGAATCTGAGGAACTAAAGGGTCATGAATATCCTTGAAACTGCAAGTTCCCCACCTCAAGCTCTGGCATCACAAGGAATCACACTGTTGTCTAGATAGAGGTCAGAACTGAGCTATGATAATATCTAAAATTTGTTCTGAGGAATCCAAAATATAGATATGAAAATCTAGATATTTCAAATAATAAGTTCAATTTCAATAAGTTCATGTTCATTTCAATGGCCCATGTTCATGTCAATGTTTCAAACTGCTTCTCAGTGTGGTATTTTCTTGACAAATGAATCAAAAACATGGCACCTTGCCCTGTATACTTGTTTTATGTCAGAAAAATAATTCATGATAGACAATATAAAATTATGTTATCCCATTACCCTATGTTTGTCTCAGGTACATCTCTTTGCTCCAATATCCCAAAAGTAATTTAATATAGAAATGTTTTTAAAAGTTACATATGAAATCCTGGGGCTTAGTGTAAAAAATTGAACTCTGAAATCTCAGAAAAGATGGACTCTGGAAATTTATTCTACTTTTCCAAGGTGAGTATGGTTTACAACATTTAATTGTGTAAATAATGATGCAAGTTTCCATATTGTTAAAACAAAACAATACAAAAAAAAATCTTCGATTAAGTATGAAAAGCCTCATAAATGCAAGAGTAAAAGCATTTAATAAAAAAATAAAAGCAATGTAAACTAAAAGGAATGGGATCATGTTGTATAATCATTCTTTGGCTCATATACAAATAAAAATAACCACTTGTCTCTCCTGATCTCTTTTTGGTGGGGGATCATATTAAGAACTCTCAGAGAAAAACAGGCAAGTGTCTTGGGAATCTGATTATTCTCAACTTCTTTCAATAAGTCCTTTGAGGTATTATATTATTCTATGAAGTCTGTCAGCTAAACCCTTGGATTATTTCATTTCTCAAGGAATTCTAAATTCAGAAGATTCCATGTGCTTAACTTCTGCCTTTCTTCTATTACTAACTGGTCATTAATTTCTTCTCTGTCTCAGGGTAGTTTACAAAAAATTCCAGCAAACCCCAATTCCTGAGGTCAATCGCATATCCATTTTGTTGCCATTTACAATATTTCCTTTCCCCAGTTGTTAATCCTCGATACTGGTGCTAATTCCAGTGCAAAAGTCCAGATTCTGATATCCTATGCTATTTCCAATAAGTCTAAGCTCTTCTGTCTCATAGCTGTGGGTCCAAAGTGATACTGGTGAGCATCTGTTCAGGGTAGTTCATTTGCTGCCTATATTTCGTGAGAAACTCTAATATTCTTCTTATAGTACTTGTTTTCAATAAAGAAAAAAGATTCAAGGAAGATACAAAAAATAAACAAGAAAGGAAAAAATGTTATTCTATAAGACAAAACTGTTTGCATCCATACATATGAAGATGATACTTGTAAATCTTGAGAACTGCATCTTTATTACTACATTTAAAATGGATATACATAGACAGAGAGTTCGTGTATAAATTAACTGATGTGATGATTAAAAAATAATTTAAAGGTAAAAAGGGATTGTAAAGGGAAAAGAGGAAAAGAAGGCAGAAAATGGTAAATTGCATCACACAAAGTAGCACAAAACATTACAGTAGAAGAAGAGAAGAGAGGAAGATGAGCATTATTGAACTTTACTCTCATAAGATTTGGATCAAGAAGGGAATAACATACTCAAGTATAGAAATCAAACTTGCCCTATGGGCATTAGGAGGAGAAAGGAGAAAGAAAAGGGAGGGGGTGGATGAAATGGAGGGAAGAAATAATAAAGTAAAAGGGAAAGAAAAGGGAGAGGGATGATAGAAGGCAGGGAATATTAAGGGAGGTTGTGGTCAAAAGCAAAACTCTTTTGAGGATGGAAAGGGAGAAAGGAGAAATACAAGTATAAATGGTGGGAGATAGGATAGTGAGAAAGACACAGATAATAATCATAACTCTAAATGGGAATGGTGTGAACTCTCCCATAAAACAGAAGCAGATTGCAGAATGGATTAAAAATCATAATCCTACAATATACTGTTTACAAGAAATACATTTGAGACAGAGGGATACTCACCAAGTAAAGGTAAAAGGCCAGAGTAGATTATTCTTTAGCTGAAATAAAAAAAAAATCAGGAATAGCAATCCTAATCTGAGACAAAACAAAAGCAAAAATAGATCTAATGAAAAGAGATAAGATGGAAACTATATTCTGCTAAAAGACATCATAGACAATGGAGTAATATCATTACTAAACATATATGCACCAACTGGTATAGCATTCAAATTCTTAGAGGAGAAGTGAAGGGAGTTACAGGAATAAATAGACAGTAAAACTATACTAGTAGGGGACCTTGACCCCTCCCTCTCTGAATTACATAAATCTAACCACAAATAAACAAGAAAGAAGTTAAGGAGGTGAATAGGATTTTAGAAAATTTAAATATGGTTGACCTGTGAAGAAAATTGAATGGGGATAGAAAAGAGTATACCTTTTTCTTGGTGATAAAATGATACCTACACAAAAATTGACCATGTTTTAGGGTATAAGAACCTCACAATCCAATGAAGAAGGGCAAAAAGAAACAAATGCATCCTTTTCAGACCATGAGGCAATAAAAATTTTATATGTAATAAAGGGCCCTGGAAAGATAGCATAAAAATTAATTGGAAACTAAATAATCTAATCCTAAAGAATGTGTGGGTAAAACAACAAACCATAGAAACTATCAGTAACTTCATTCAAGAGAATGACAATAATGAGACAACATACCAAAACTTATGGGATGCAGCTCAAGTGATTCACAGGGGAAGTTTTATATCTCTGAATGCTCACATGAAGAGAATAGAGAAAAATGAGATCAATGGATTTGGCATGCAACTAAAAAGACTGGAAAAAAATTAAGAATCCCTAATTAAATACCAAATTATAAATGCTGAAAACCAAAGAAGAGATTAATAAAATTGAAACTAAGGAAACTATTGAACTAATAAAATGGAGAGTTGATTTTATGAAGGAAAAGCAGCAATAACAACATAGATAAACCTTTAGTTAATTTGATTTTTTAAAAAGCAGAAAACCAAGTTAACAGTATCAAAAATGAAAAGGGTGAGTACACCACTAATGAAGAGGAAATTACAACAATAGTTAGGAACTATTTTGCCCAACTGTATGCCAATAATATTGACAATATTAGTGAAATGGATAACTATTTACAAACAATATGAATTGCTCTGATTAATAGAAGAGGAAATATAATACTCAAATAAACCCCTTTTCAGAAAAAATAAATTTAACAAACCATTAATGAATTGCCTAGGACAAAATCTGCAGGGCTAGATGGATTAAAGATACAATTATATCAGACTTTCAATCAATTCCAATACTATATAGAATATGTGGGAAAATAGTTGAAGAAGGAGTCCTATGAAATTATTTATATGATACAAATACGGTACTGATACTTAAACCAGGAAGAGTCAAAACAGAGAAAGAAAAGTATAGACCAATTTTTCTAATAAATATAGATAAAAAATTTTGAAATAAAATATTGGGGGAAATTACAATAATGTATCATGAGGATTTATACTGGGAATGCAGGGCAGGTTCAATACTAGGAAAACTATCACCATAATTAACCATATCAAAAACAAAATTAACAAAAAACATATGAATATCTCAATATATGCAGAAAAAGTTTTTGACAAAATACAACACCCCTTTCGATTAAAAATACTAGAGAATATAGGAATAAATTGAATCTTCCTTCAAATGATAAGTATCATCTACCTAAAACCATCAGCAAGCATTATATGTCATGGGGATAGGCTAGAAATATTTCCAACAAGATTGTGGGTGAAACAAGGATGTCTATTATCACCTCTATGATTCAATATGGTACTAGAAACATTAGCTTTAGCAATAAGAGGAGAAAAAGAAGTTGAAGGAATTAGAATAGGCAAAGAAGAAACTAAATTATCACTCTCTGCAGATGACATGATGATATACTTAGAGAATCCTAGAGAATGAATTAAAAAAAAAACTATTTTAAATAATAAACCATGTTAGCAAAGTTGCAGGATATAAAGTAAACCCACACAAATCCTCAGCATTTCTATATATTACTAAGAAAGCCCAACAGCAAGAGATAGAAAGAGAAAATCCATTTAAAGTTAGTGTAGAGGGGCAGCTAGGTGGTGCAATGTATACAGCACCAGCCCTGGAGTAAGGAGGATCTGAGTTCAAATTCGGCCTCAGACACTTAGCACTTATTAGGCGTGTGACCTTGGGCAAGTCACTTAATCCCAACTGCCCTCCAAAAAAGCCAAATAAACAAACAAATAAATAAATAAAAATAAATGAATGAATGAAATTAGTGTAGACCTTATAAAATATTTGGGATTCTAGCTGCCAAAACAAACCTAGGAACTATATGAACACAATTATGAAACACTAAGTCAGATCTAAATAATTGGGAAAAATATTAGTTTTTTATTGGTAGGCTGAGCTAATATAATAAAAAAGGACAATTCTACTTAAATTGATTTACTTATTTAGTGCTGTACCAATCAAACTACCAAAAATTATACCAAAAATCTATTATATAGATAAAATAATAACAAACTTGTCTGGAAGAACAAAAACTATAGCATATCAAGGGAATTAATGAAAAGAAATGCTAAATAAAAGTGACCTAGCCATACCAGATTTTGAATTGTATTATAAAGTAGCGATCATCAACACTCTTTGGTACTGACTAAAGAATAGAGTAGTGGATCCATGGAATAGGTTAGGTACACAAAACACAGAAGACAAAAACTGTAGTAATCTCCTCTTTGATAAACTCAAGGATGCCAGCTTCTGGCATAAGAACTCATTATTTGACCAAAAAAATTTTTAGGAAAACTGGAAAATAGTGTGATAGAATCTAGGTATAGGCCAACATCTTATACTGTAAATCAAAATAAAGTTCAAAGGGGCATGTTTAGATATAAAGGTTGATACTATAAGCAAACTGGGAGAGGAAGAAATGGTTTACCTTTCAGTTTTATGGCGAACAGAAGAATTTATAACCAAAGAAGTGATAGAAAACATTATGAAATGCAAAATCCATCATTTTGATTACATAATTTTTTAAGTTCTTGTGCAAGCAAAGCCAATGCAACCAAGATTAGGAAGGAAGCACAACCCTGGGATAGCATTTTTTATAGCAGTGTCTCTGATAATGACTTCATTTGTAAAATAGAACCACATGTACAAAAAGGACCCGCATGTACAAAAAAAAATATTTATAGCAACTCTCTTTCTATGGTGGCAAAGAATTGGATATTGAGGGGATGCCCATCTGTGGGGGAATGGCTGAGAAAGTTGTAGCATATGAATATAATGGAAGACTCTTGTGCTAGAAGAAATGATGAGTAGGCAGACTTCAGAAAAGCATGGAGAAACTTGAATGAACTGGTGCTGAGTGAAGTAAGCAGAACCAGGAGAACATGGGAGAGGTAACATTCACATCATGCTATGACCACTTTTTACAGACTTACCTCTTCTTAGCAATGCAAGGATCTAAGACAACTCCAGAGGACTCATGAAGGAAAATGCCATCTACATCCAGAAAAATAGCACTACGATGTCTGAATGCACATTGAAGTATATTATTTGCTGTTTCTCTCTCTGTGTCTCCCTCTCTGTGTCTCTGTCTTTGTCTCTGTCTCTCCCTCTGTCTCTATCCCCCCCCCCCTTTTATGTTTGTTTCTTCTTTCTTGTGGTTTCTCCCATTGGTTCTATTTTTTCTTTACAACGTGATTAATGTGAAAATAGATTCAGTATGAATATATGTGTAGAGCTTATATCAAATTGCTCATCATCTTGGGGTGGGGAAAGGGAGAGATGGGGAGAAAATTTGGAACACAAAATCTTATGGACATGAATGTTGAAAACTAAAAATAAATGAATTAACTAGAAAAATACTGTGAAATTTATCCCCTGATTATTTAGTTCTAATTCAGAGTATAATTTTATTGGATTGTCATAATTCCTAAAATTCTAGTTTTAACCTATGAAACAGGAAGAAATGGAATGGAGACATGTTATGAAAGGAATGCCCACCGGAATGATTAGAATCAAATGTCCAAAAAACATCAGCAGGATAGATTTTGCTTTGGAGAAGGACTATACATTAAGTCTATAGGAGCCAATTTCCCAACTAAACAAATTTAGGTCTTTTATACTAGGGGAATTCCATATTAAGGACCAAGGTGGGGCAGCAGCTTCTTTGGGAACAGACAAGTGATGGTGGGTGGGAAATTACATCTTGGTTTCAATCATATTGATACAAAAGGTGTTTGAGACCCAGTGTGGGATTTTCTCTTGAGGACACATATGTTTCTGTTACTATTCAAGCAAAGATTTGGGCAAAAGGCCTATGTGGGGGTGGCAAAGAGAAGCAGGCAATTGTGAAGGAGGGTGACTAGGTAAGAGCAGGAATCCTTCAACAGAAGCTTGTTTATGCTATGTCACACTTCCTGTTTCTAGTGGAGACACATGGTGGAGAGGGATGAGAGAGGAAGCCAGGCAGCTTCCTGGGTGTATTTTGTTTGAAATCACACCTGGAATCCATCATCAAACAGTTCTCATATGCTTTGTGTCCCTCCCACAAGCCATTTGGAGAATATGCTGATTTTTGAGGCTCCACTTTTTGTGTAGTACAGGGTATTTATTAACTCCCATCTGCTTAGAAACACTGAGCCTGATATGAAAGCATCATTCCCCCTGCAAAATCCAGTGAAGCTTCAAAAATTCCAGAGCTCTACACTGAGATTTTCTAATTTGAATTTAACTCCATTAGACAGGGATGACCAAGGGGTATGGTTGCCCTTTGGACTCTTATGTAAAAGTGCCATCAATGTCCATGAAAAGATTGATGGTGACTTCAAGGACTTGGAAAATCAGTTTCTTTGGTACTAAACATCTTCACTGTCTAAGCTGTTCCTCTGAGCTCATCCCTGACTCTGTGTGTGCTTGTGTGTGTGTGCACGCACGTGCACAGGTGTATCAGAAACCCGAAATAATAAGAAGACAGAGAACCCTTCATTTATAACCCTACTCTCTATCCCTAGAAATTTACCAATGTTCCAGAAAAAAAAAGGGGTGGGAGCTGGTGAGGACAGTCTTAGAAGCCATTGATATTAAGTTCTATTGATATTAACCATCAATTATATTTGAAAAAGTGTTTGTCTTTGAGAGTGAATAACAAAACAAGCATCACAGAGCAGAAAGACAAACAGGCAGAGAGAGAGACAGACAGACAAACGGACAGATAGAAATAGTCCTTTGACTCTCATTCTCCTCCTCAGTTACCCTCTCTGCAAACAGTATTTGATTTCTCAGATCCATAACTGATGATATCTAGAGGTAACAAGGATATTTCTTTTCCTGGGAGGAGTAACTATGATGAATCTTGACCTCATATTCCACTGGAGAAGGAAATTCTCAAAAAGGAAATTCCCTTTAGCAATGCAAATTTATAACTTTTTTTTTTTTTAAAACCAATTGGGGTTAAGTAACTTGCTCAATGTTACTCAGCTAGTTATTTATGTGTGGGTGCTAAGTACTGAGGCTGGAACGGATCCTGGGTCATCCAGACTCCCAGGCCAGTGCTTTTACTCACTGCACCAGCTAGCCACCCCTAATTTATAACTTTTCTGAAATTTCTGGTCTTTAAGAACCAACTGACAGGAGGCGGAGCCAAGATGGCGGAGTAGAAACAGCTCTTCCAAGCCTCTCTGCCCCCAGATTCTCCACAAACCATGTAAAAAAGGACTCTGAAAATCTTCTGGAGCCCCAGCACCCACAGAACGACACAGAGAAGCTAACCTCCCGCTGAAGACAGCCCAGCACCCTGCAGGAAGGACCAGCGCAGTGGTCTGGGAGCCGGCAGCGCGCAGAGCGCAGGAGCCAAGCCGAGCCCAGGTGCACGTGAGCCGAGGTTTTAGCCCCAGGGCGGCAGGGCCAGCAGCTGGCTGGAGGAACCCCAGAACACCAGGAACTGTGGAGGCGCCAGAATTATCAACATAGACTTGCCTAGGACAAAGTAAGAGGTTAGTGTCCTATGGACTTTGGGACCTGTATTTGGGGAATGCGTCAGCTCCCTCCCCTGGGGCTAGAAGCCGCTGAGGAGACACGCCATTTTGTAGTTTTCAGAGGCAGCTCTGGCTCCCAGCCTACAAATCGTGGGGAGATCCAGCAATCAGTCTTGGGGGGTAATCGCTCTTGCTTTAACCTCCCTGGATCTGGATTGTGATCTAGGGTGGAAGTCGTGGGTGGGTTTACAGCTTGCCAGAAATGGAAGTTGCCCCGCACATGTTCGGGATGAAAATTCCTCTATCTGGCCTTAAAGCCATAGTGTGGCAACAAGCCCAAAAGTCAAGCAATTAAGTGACAACATGCCAAGGCAAAGGAAACAGAAAAATGCAACCCTAGACTCCTATTTTGGGGGCATAGAGCAGGAAAAGGACTGTGAGGTCAGAAGTCCTGCTCCAAAAGCCCCAAGGGAAAACATGAGCGGGTTGCAGGCCATAGAGGACCTTAAGAAGGACTTTAAAAATCAAATAAGAGAAGTGGAGGAAAAATTGGGAAGAGAAATGAGAAGAATACAGGAAAAGTATGAAATGAGGGTCAACAGCCTGACTGAGGAAAACAACACCTTAAAAAATAGACTAGCTCAGATGGCAAAGGAGGCCCAAAAGGGCAATGAGGAGAAGAATGCCTTAAAAAGTCGAATTTGCCAGATGGAAAAAGAATCTCAAAAGTTCACTGAGAATATTCATTCCTTCAGAGTTAGACTGGAGCAAATGGAAGCTAATGACTTTATGAGAAATCAAGATGCTGTTAAGCAGATCCAAACAAATGAAAGATTAGAAGGCAATGTGAAATATCTCATAGGAAAAACCACTGACCTGGAAAATAGATCCAGGAGAGACAATTTAAACATTATTGGACTACCTGAAAGCCATGATCAAAGAAAGAACCTAGAAATCACCCTTCAAGAAATTCTCAAGGAAAACTGCCCTGATGTTTTAGATCCAGAGGGCAAAATAGAGGTTGAAAGAATCCACAGATCACCTCCTGAAAAAGATCCCAAAAGAAAACTCCCAGGAATATTATAGCCAGGTTCCAGAATCCCCAGATCAAGGAGAAAATACTACAAGCAGCCAGGAAGAAACAATTTCAATATTGTGGAAACACAATCAGAATAGCACAGGACCTGGCAGCTTCTACACTGAGGGATCGAAGGGCATGGAATATGATATTCCAGAGGGCAAAACAACTGGGAATGAACCCAAGGGTCACCTACCCAGAAAAACTGAGTATTTTGTTTCAGGGGAAAATATGGTCATTCAGTGGAATAGAGGACTTTCAAGCAGTCTTGAGGAAAAAACCAGAATTGAATAGAAAATTTGACATCCAGACACAAGAAGGAAGAGATGCCTGAGAAGGTAATCAGGGAAAAGAAATCAAAAGGAACTTATCAAAGTTGAACTATTTACATTGCTATATGGAAAAGCAATAATTGTGACTGATGATATCTTTCTCACTATGAAAATAATGGAAGAAGGGGGTGTGGTCATATGAATACATATGTGAATGTGTGTGTATATAGTTACAGTTATATATGGATAGAGGCATAGGTTGAATTTGTTGGGAAGGGAGAATACTCAAGGGATGAAATTATGAGGTGAGAGAGGAAAGTGGCAAGAGGAGATGGGGAGAGACATGGTAGGGTAAACTATCTCATGTAGGGGAAGTGGGTGCAAAGGAGGGGAGAATAAGGAAGGCTAAAAAGGCAAAACCACATTCACATTGAATTTGGTTCAGGGAGAAAATGACATACATACTAAATGGGATATCTCAACCTGTAGCAGGATAGGGGGAAGGGGATGGGAGGAGGGATGATGGATGGGAGGGCATCCTTGGGGTGAGGGGAGGTTGGAAGTACCCACTATAGAAGAGGGACAGGATCATGTAGGGAATGGACCAGGTGGGGGTAGGATGAGTGGGAGGGAATTATAAGCAGCCTTGTACAATATATCTACTATGATAATGTTTTGCATAGCTAGACATGTACAACATATACTGAATTACTTATATACCAAGAAGGAATGGGTGACAAGGGAGGAAGGAAATGGATCTGAAATTTGAGGTAGTAACATTAAATGTTTCAAATATACATAAATACTATTATTAATGCTCTTTTGCTTGTAATAGGGAGATAAGATATGCAGGCATTGGGACACAAAGATTCACCTTCCTCTAATGGAAAAGTCGATGGGGGTATGGGAGAAGGTATGGGAGAGAGCAGATTGGAGGAAGCGATATTTTGTGGGACTACTATTCTGGGAGGTTGGGTAAGGGAATAATGGGGGGAAAATGATTGTAACTCAAAATCTGGCGGAAATGAATGATGTAAAACAGAAGTTAATAAAGTATTTGTTTAAAAAAAAAAAAAAAAAAAGAACCAACTGACAGCATGAAGGGATGAGTTAAGTGATTATCCCAGGACCATATAATCATTATTTGTTAGAGGCAGGCCTTGAAGTTATATACTTCTATTCTATTGACGACTTTCTTAAAAAGATCTCTTCACTGAATGGGCATTACCTCACTCTGAGCAAGTGCATGAAAAGGCCTTTCGGCTAGAAGGGCCAGGATCTCCCATTGTATCCTGGGTCATCTTCAGTCATCCTGATGAATATCTGGCCACTGGACCCAGAGGGCTCTGGAGGTAAAAGTGAGGGTGATGACCTTGCCCAACCCTCCCTCACTAAAATTCCCTGATTCCATGGTTCTCTTTGAAAATAAATGACAAACACAATATAATACATCATGCCAGATCTCTCAACAAAAATAATCACTACATTCCTATAATAATTTAATATATAATGTATATATATGCACAATACTATTATTACTTTAAAGTTTTTAAATATATATACATATATACAAACACACATATTTGTGTATACGTATGTGCATATATACAAGTACACACATACATATGCATACATATAGAAATATACCCACCTATATGCATATACATGTATATACACACATATATACATGTATACACACATTTATATACACATGTGTGTATGTACCCCAAAATTTGGGTGCTAATTTCACCTTGATCTAATTATACAATCTTGGTGATATCAGTTCCTCTCAAGGGTTCACCAACCTATACAATTAACGGAATCAGGAATCCTGGAATGTTTACATCATACAACACTTTGACGGTCTGAGGATGCTTGGGGACCTTTTCTTAGAATTATGCTTTATCCAGATGTGCTGGTGTACACCTGAAATCACAACTACTAGGGAGGCTACCTGATTCACCTCCTTCAAGCTTACTTGAACTTGAGAGTCCTCAGTGGCATGAAGGCTAAAACCAATTAGAAGTCTAGTACTACTATGGTCAGCTTTTATCTATATGTGTATGTGCATATACACACCTATCCATGAGAATGTATGTGTGTATATGTATGCATATATGTTATATGTAAACTTTTGGTTAAATTTTACTGATTACATGAATAGATACACACATACATAAAAGCTAACTAATCCCATGTTTAAAAAAAAAAACTCTATGGTCTATATTGTCCCTAAAATTCCTTCAATCTATGAAATTCTTTGATTCTCACGGTTCCTGAAGACTCATTATGAAATACATTGCCCACCTTCACATAAAGAGGTGGTAGACTCATGTGAAGACTGAGACTCGTCTCTTCCTATTTCCTTCCCTTTCTTTCCTTTCCTCTTCTTTTTTCTTCCTTTCTTTCTCTTTTTTCCTCCTCCTCCTCCTCCTCTTCCTCCTCCTCCTCCTCCTCCTTCTCTCTCTCTCTCTCTCTCTCTCTCTCTCTCTCTCTCTCTCTCTCTCTCTCTCTTCTCTCTCTCTCTCTCTTCTCTCTCTCTCTCTCCTCTCTCTCTCTCTCTCTCTCCTCTCTCTCTCTCTCTCTCTCTCTCTCTCTCTCTCTCTCTCTCTCTCTCTCTCTTCTCTCTCTCTCTCTCTCTTCTCTCTCTCTCTCTCCTCTCTCTCTCTCTCTCTCTCTCTCTCTCTCTCTCTCTCTCTCTCTCTTTCTCCTCTCTCTCTCTCTCTCTCTCTCTCTCTCTCTCTCTCTTTCTCCTCTCTCTCTCTCTCTCTCTCTCTCTCTCTCTCTCTCTCTTCTCTCTCTCTCTCTCTCTCTCTCTCCTCTCTCCTCTCTCTCTCTCTCTCTCTCTCTCTCTCTCTCTATATATATATATATATATATATATATATGCATAAAATATAATCTAGATTTATATCTATCCAGATTCATACCTCTATCTCCATCTATGTTGATATTTATCTTATCTCTGTCTGTATCACTCAACATAGCCGATGATGAAATTTGTTTTTCTTAACTAGCTAAGTTTGGAAGAGGTTTCATTTTTCCTTGCACTATCAATGAGGGGTAGGAGAGGGAGAAAAGGGTGAGAGGGAGAAAGAAGTGGGAGAAAGAAAATTCCAACCTGAAAATTAAAATTCAAAAGAATAACAAATAAAGTCTACTTTTCTAAGTTCATATTCTATGGCACGAATATTTGATGCCCAATGGACAAAACATCACTAGAAACGAACATACCAAGTTCAATTCTCTCATGCTTGCCTTTAACTCTGCACTTCATATTCTGGGAATTGTCTCACCTTGTTTACAACTTATCTGACCTCTAATTTTGGCTGTCTATTTGCAGTGCCTATCACATTTCCTTCCCTGACCTTTGATACTTTTATGATCTTTCTGGTCTTTGTAGAGAACCTCAAATCCCAGGCTCAGTTCTCCCACATTCATATTCCCTGTCCTGTCAATGCCTGTGACTATATGCAACACTTAAGACCTATGTGTGCCTCGAAAATGCCGTGCTTATGCTGAGAGAGAGAGAGAGAGAGATCCTACAAGCCACATTTTAAATGGGTTGTTGTCTATCACTTGCTATTCTGTCCCTGACACTTTCAGTTAATGAATGCATTTAATGAAATGGGCAAAACATATTAACAAACACTTCAGTGTGCAGGTTAAAAATAGACTAATAAGGTTAAACTGTTTGCTTGTCCTGGCAGATTTCATATCCAGCAAAAATTCAGGGTTCATGAGTGGGAGATTCGAAGTTTAGGTAAAATACATTCTGTGTAGGGTGACTATTCATTAGTTAGAATTGTCACATCACTAACTTTTTTTCTTTCTTCTCTTTCTGGATGGAGGGGGTGGGTGGAGAAGGGGAGTATAGGATACTCAAAGGAGGTGGTTATTGGAAGCTGACTATACTCTAAAAGGAAATAAATCCATAAAACATTTCAATCTTAATGAAAGAAAAAAAACCACTCCCCAGCAAATATGAAATATATTAATTTAAATTGTTTTTATTTTATTGATCCATTTATTTTTACATCCTTAATTTCCAAATAACACCCTTCCTCTCCTCCTCCTCCTTCTTCTCTCTCTCTCTCTCTCTCTCTCTCTCTCTCTCTCTCTCTCTCTCTCTCTCTCTCTCTTTCTTTCTCTCTCCCCCCAATAACAGAAAATGTCACTGATTTCCATAAGGCATCAGATCCAACTTCTACATTAAAAGGTATCCCTATTCTACATAAAAAGGTTTCTAAAGCCTTAGTTTGAAGGCATCTGATGAGGAGAAAAGCCTCTACCTCCTAAGAGCCAATTCTATTTTGGATAGTATTAATTGTAACAATATATTTCTTTACAGCACATCTTCCTACAACTTTCACCGGTTTCTGCTAGTTCTGCCCTCGGAGTTCCAATGAGATATCTGATTCCTCTTCCATACAACTGCTTTTTTCCCCAAAAATAGGAAGACAGTTATTACCCCTCAAACTAAATCTTCTCTTCCTCAGACTCAACAGCCTGAATTCTTTCTACAAATGTTCATATGATGTGGACTCAAGGCTCTTTGTCATCCTGGTTGACATTTGCTGGATGCTTTCCAGTTTAATGCAATATCCTTTCTAAAAATTTGGTCCTTAGAATTAAATTAATTGTGATGGCTAGGTGGCACAGTGAATAGAGCACCAGCCCTGGAGTCAGGAGGACCTGAGTTCAAATATGTCCTCTGACACAACACCAAAAAAAAACAAAAACAAAACAACAACAACAACAACAACAAACTAGTTGTGTGACCTTGGGCAAGTAACTTAAAGTCACTTAACCCCAATTGCCCTACCTTCCCCTCTCCAGAAAGGAAAAAAAGAAAAAAGAAGTATTAAATTAATTGCCCCATATATGGTCTTACCATGGCAGAGAAATAGAGAATGGTCACCTACCTAATACTGGACACTGCTTCTCTATGTACATGCAGCTTACATTCTACTTCTTGGATGGTAATTAGAGTCGCCCAAATGACAAAAAGTTGCATCTGGTGGGCTCTCCTTAATGGACATTTTTCAAACAAAGTTTAGGTGATCTTTTACCAGGGATATTTTAGACAGGATTCTTGTCTGGGTATGCTTTGGATTGTTGGTCCTTGAGATCCAGTGATTCTTGTAGTGTTTCCACACCAAATAAAAACTTCTCCCTCTAATTTCTCCCTCTCCCCCAATATTTAGGGGGGAAGTCTTCTTTGGGTCATCATGTATTTTTAATAAAAATATTTTTCTTTTTCCTTATGCAAATACAAATAGCTTTGAGACTTGAATAAAATTATAGTTAATGGAATCTGCACTCTTAAAGAGAAAAATGATGATGAGTTTTATGAGCTCTGCTTGGTTTCGTCTCTTTGTAATGAGCTGGAGGAGGAATCTCAGACCTACGAGTTCTCCAGTTGCACAGGGCACAGCTGGATCACTTCAAAACAAAATAAATAAATGCCCTCTCACCCTGGGACATCAATCACCAGCTTTGTTCATAAGCTAAAGACAGACAGAATCCAGCAGCTGGTAAGAGAACTGGTTCCTACTGGCTACTGGTTATTAATAGCATAAGTATTGAAATCAAAGAGAATCTGAGAGATTCCAGTCAAATCATGGGGATAATTTTTGAAGAAGAGCTAGAATCAACCTCAAAAGTATTTAGCCTAACTACCCTTGTTTTAGACATGAGGAAATGGAGACTGAAAGACATTAGGTGGCTTTTTCAGAGTCACACAGATAGGAAGTATCTGAAGCAGAATTTGTCCTGTCAGATCTTCCTGATTCCACAATTCAAAGCCTTATCTACTCACATTCAATTTTCTTTTCTGTAGAATTGGGGAGGGGAAAAGGGAAAGATTATGCTTAAGATTTCTGACAGCTCTAAAACAGCAATGATTCTATGAATTATTGGGGTTTCAGAATAATATGTTGGTAAACAACTGTTCAGCGACTTAGAAAGCTTTATGATTTGTGACTGAGGAATGCACATATACAGAGGATGGTTAAGTGGAATTTAGATAAGGAGACTGAATGAGAGTAACCTTTACTACCATGGATTCTGATAGAAATGCATGATATGAAGAGGCATGGGACAATGAAAGTGAAATAAATGGTTTTTAAAAACTGGTAGAATTTTAGAGCTGGATGAGCCCTCAGAAGCCATCAAGTCAAATTCATGCCTCCCTCCCCAAAGGCCTGTGCTGAACACTCAACAGGTTGATTCTTTGGATCAACAGCTAAGCATTTTGGGATTTGTAGTTTGGACTTTTTCTCCTAGCCAAGAGTTATTGCTCAATAACTACACAACATCCAATGTATTAATACAACAAACCTTTTAAATATACATAAAAGATAAACAGTAATTATAGCATGAAAATTTAATAACATGCAAAGATACAAAATATGAATGTAGACATAGCTAGAGATCCTTTTTTGTTTGTTTCACAATGTATCTTAAAGGTCTAAAAGCCCAATAATATTTCTATATACGTGGAGTATACTTAGATGAAGTGTCTTATTCATCTAAGTTGCTTGGTAATAAGCTTTGGAAGTTGAATATATAATAACCTAATTCTCTGGATTTTCAAGGTTCCTCAGCACGTGTGTGTGTGTGTGTGTGTGTGTTAGATTTTAGATGATTAACAATGAACCAATATGATATAAGCTTAGAGGGAGAAAATCCATTAATGGAAGAGATAAGCCATTTAAAAGTTATCAAAGGAGGCAGATGGGGGGCTTAGTAGGCATTATACTTTCTAGGAATCAAGGACTCTGGGAGACCAATGTTCAAATCCTGCCTTACATGCTTACTAGGTGTGTGATATTGGGCAAGACACTTGCCCTCTAATATTCTTAGTATCTTTATTTGGAAAATGGAAATAATCATTGCACCTGCTTTCCAGGAATGTTGGGAGCATCAAATGAGTTAGCATATGTCATAGGCTTTTCAAATAACAATTTAAAAGCTAGTTAGCAGCAGCAGCCTTATCATCATCATCATCATTGGTTCCTGAGGTACAAATGGGGGTTCAGAAGCCTTTGCTTCCTAGATGTAGAAAATGGCCTTGAAAAGTCATTGATCCAATACCCTCTATTTTAGAGATAGATAAATAGATTACGGCAGATTGAATGATTTGTCCTTTGTCACAGAGCATCCTTGTTAAAATTTGAACTTAGGACCTCTGACTAGAAATCCATACCTTTTCCAAGGCACCATATGATGTGGAAAAACCAAGAAACTCATTCTTCAAGAAGCACAGCTACAATGACCCTAGAATTCAAAGAAACATGTTCTCAGGCCTTGCATAGAAATTCAGTCCCTGTTTTTTTTTTTTTTTAATTTGTAGAACACACCTGTCTGACTTATTAAGTTTCTATATAAAGAGGAATATGGGTCATAATATGAAGGCTGTAGGAATAGCACAGGTGAAACACAGAAGGTGGAGTCAGTCTCAGCTGAGAACAATGCATTCATAGTTAAATGATCACACAGTATTCCTGGAGGAGAAAGGATGGGAGCTGGTAGCAGGCATGAAATGGCAAAAAGATTGGATTACAGTTTTATTTTTATTTTATTTTTATAGTGTGTGGCATTCGAAAGAAAGCCAGAGGAGCTATTGAGAAGGAGTTTGGCAAACATCCTGTTGATATAACTGAGACTGGTTGGGAATTTTTTTTTCCTTGTGAAGGAAGAATGATTCAGAAAGTTGCTTTGGTTACTCACCCCTTGCTGTGATCATGATTGAAAATGGTTGTGGCTGATCTCACAAAGGGAAAAAAAAACAATAATGACATGCTTAAAAGCTGGTGATATTTAAAGGAACTGGGCATGAAGCTAAAGGATGGTATTTTATTATTATTATTTTACATCAAGGACTAGTTTGCTTGCTTGTTTTCCTATGGTTCCCTTCCTTCTTATTATACATCCCAGGCAATTTTTCTCGTTGTACCAAGAATATTATTATAATTACTATTGTCACAATTATTTTGATATAATTATGTTGATATATTATAATGATGATACTGTTATAATAAATTAATATAATGTATAATTAATTCTAACAATAAAAATCATAATAACATTTGACAATTTATTGTTACAAAACACCTTACATATATTAACACAACAATACTCACAACAACACTGGGAGGTAGATGGTACAATTTTCCCCATTTTACAGATGAGGAAACTGAAGCAGAGGTAGGTAAAGGAATTTGTCCACAATCACAGAGCTAGTAAGTATCTGAATCAGGATTTGAAATTGGGTCTTCCTGACACCAATTCCCAGCACTCCAGCCATTGCGCCACCTACCAGACTCATAATTATGATGACTGACATTTATATAGAACTCTAGAAAGACTATGAAATACTTTTCCTACATTTTTTGGAGACAGTATAGTGCAGGGAAAAGAGAACTAGATCTGGAGTCAAGGGACCTCAGTTCTCAGGTAAACATTTCTTGGAACAGATGGCTTCTGAGGTCTCTTGTAGATGTAAAAGAATGTGACTTTGGGAAAGACAAAGAGAAACAAAGGCACAGACAAGAGTGAAGAGGGCACCATTTATCATAGGACAGAAAAAAAAAATGAAGGAAAGAAGCTACCATGTATAAAGCACCTACTATGTACCAGGCACTATTTTAAGAATTTTACAAATGGTTGACCCTCAAAACAATCCTCCCTCAATTTTATAGTTGAGGAAATTGAGCCAAGTAAAAGTTAAGTGACTTGCTCATATGTCCACTTGCCCATATAGCTTCTAAGTAATTGAGACTGAATTTGTACTTGTCTTCCTGACAGGGCCTTGTAGTAGCAACCACATTAGCACACAAGGTAGACTGCTAGGTCAGGTTCTTTAATCTGCTTTTCTAAAGGAAAGAGCTTTAAAGGAGACAACAATCTTACTTTAATTAAACAGACAGAGAAGTAGAAAGAAGTGAGTATACAAGAAAGAATTCAACAGAAAGCACTCCAACTGTCTGAGCAAAGTAATACAACCTCCTACATACACGGCTGGATTGGGAGAACACCAACATCTGAGTAATTCGGGGTCTCTTAACAAATGGCTACTCAGAGAACCGTCCAGGGGATCAAAAGGTCCTTCTCGTGAGCAAGGCCCCAAAATATAATACCAACGTCCCAGTGTATATAGTTTTAATTAATAAGCTCAGAGCCAGAAGGCACCACAACCCTTGTGACTCAGTGCCTAATTAGCTTAGTACCAAAAGATGTGAAAGCTTTCCTACAAGTAAGCCTCCCCCTAAGCCAGCTCCTCCGTAGGCAGGTTCCTTCCCCAATGGGCTCTATGTGACTCAGGATATATCATAGCTATGAAAGCAGCAAGACATTTGTGCTAGACATGTGGTCATATAGACCTATTAGTGAGCAGGGAAGATCTTCCTATTCCATTTACATCACAATCCTCTATCTACCATGCCATTAACCTGCTTCTGACCTCCACAGGGAATTCTGCCTCTGACTCTTACTACCTGTGTGACTCTGACCAAATTATTTAACTTCTCTGGATCTCAGTGTCATCATTTGGAAAAACAAGTGGGTAGATTCAAAGGACCTGTGAGATCCCTTCCTCCTTCAGATATATGATCCCATAATATCACTTGAATGACCCAAGAATCCTTTAAGGTAAACAATAGTTCCAACATATTTATGACTATCAATCCTCTTTTATAACGAAAATGTGTAGCATTTATATACCTTTTTAAAGTTGACCAAGCAAATTAAGTATGGTACCTCATTTGATCCTAACAACAACCTTTTGAGGTAGGTGTAATTATATTCCCATTTTATAAGATAGAAAACTGAGGCAGGAAGAGGTTTAACCCAATATCTCATAGTCATTAAGTCAGGATTTGACCTGAGGTCTTCCAAACTTAGTATAGTACCTGACACATAGCAGGTGTTTAATAACTGTTTATTAAATTATAAATTCCAGATGATGAGTCCAACACTTTATCCACTATACCACCTAGATTCTCATATAATATTTCTTAGAAGACTAATGGAAAAGCCCTATTTCCAAAAGAAGACAATTTTACTGAGAGGAAGTAAATGTTAGAACATTTTTTTTTCTTATAGCAAATTTCAGTATGCTTGTTTGTGGCTTACACTCACTGCTTCAAATTCTGCCCTCTGGGACTAAATGGATCACCAGGTGATAATAATTATGATAATTACGATCATCATGTCCTAACCACCCTGACAAGGAGGTTGGCACTATCGGGTGGCACAGTGCATAGAGTGCCAGGCGTGGAATTAGGGAAACTTGAGTCCACTTAGCTAGCTTACTAGATTTATGACCCCAGGCAAATCATTCATCTATTACCTCAGTTTCTTCTTCCATAAAATGGGGAGAAAAACATTGCCTTCCCTGGGTTCTTGTAAAACTCCAATTAGATGATATTTATAAAGTGATGGAACATGACTGGCACATAATAAGCACCCTTCTTCAGTCATCCATGGGTCCTTCAACCAATTCTCATCTGGTATTAATTTGAACTTCTTCATTATTTTGGTTATTCTACTTTAGGCATAACTTAAAGCATCTCATTGTTCTTTCAAAAACGTGATGCCTAAAAATGAACATAATGATCTTAATATGATTTTCAAGTATAAATCAATTAGTAAAAATAATGAAGATATTATATGATTGGTGTGTGAGTGAGAAAGAGAGACAGAGAGAGAGAGAGAGAGAGAGAGAGAGAGAGAGAGAGAGATGGTGGTGAGATAATGCATTCTAACTCTTTCCCCACCCCCACAAGATTTTCTAAAACTTCTATTTATCAATGTATTATTATAATCCAAACAAAATCCAATTCAGTTCAATTAAATTTACTTCAAGAAATATTTACAAATAAATAATGTATTATAAAGAACTTATTACCTTGGAAATTAAACACATTCTAGTTTCAGACACCTATCAAAGTTTGTACCTCAGGGACCAATCTTTTTGCAAAATTGTGAGACTGGAGAAATTTGTCTGTGATTTTGCCTCTTGATGGTGTTTCCAGAATCACAAATGCCTAACTTAGAACAATGTTCAAAGACTATCAAACCTGCTACACAAACATATGAGAGTTCCTTGGATACTCTTTCATGATAGTCATCTATGCTCTGCTTGGTGATTTGTAGGAATAGAGAACTTAATATTGATGAGAATATATTTTACTTTTAGAAAATTATAATTATGGGAAGTTCATCTATCTGTCATTTGTTTTTTTTTATTATTATATGTTTAGGGAAGCTAGGTAGTGAAGTGGATAGAATTCTAGCTCTGGAGCCTCATACACTTACTAGTTCTTCTTACACCAATGTGATATTCACAGCACCAACAGTTGCTATGAATATGCTGGTGTAGTTGTGAATCACAAAATATAACAGGATCTCCACATTGAGGACAGAATCAAAGCATTTATTCAAATACCAGAAAACCGAGTCCCAAGTCAAGTCATTACAGTAACCACGAAGTTGGTATACATGGTCAATGCAGTGAACACCACTTCCCAAGCCTTCAAAACAAAACAGGCTCCCTCAAGCAAGGATCCTCCTCTCTCATGGTAGCTCCTCAGCCTCCACTCTGCTCACTTCCAGAAGTTCTGGCTCAGAAGAAGTTGCTCTCAGAAGAAGTTCTGGCTCTGTAGCTTGGGCTTTTCCTTATGTATGGTATTACCTCCTCCCTGTTCCACTCATTCCTATAACATCAGTAAGTTCATCCCACTGTGGGATTCACAAGTTCTGGATCTTAATACTTGACATAATCATGAACTTATAACTAGGAGCTAAGTACCTCTTTGCTTGCCAATATAAGGGGCAAGGAAGAGCTTCAAATCCCATTACCATTATAGTTGTGTGACCTGAGAAATGTCTCTTAACCCTGTTTGTCTCAGTTCCTTATCTGTAAAATAATCTGGAGAAGGAAATGGAAAATTATTCAAGTATCTTTGCCAAGAAAACCTCAAATGGGGTCAAGAAGACTCCGAAATGATTGACAAAACTCAGCTCCATTAACAACAAACAACAACAATATGATTGATATATAAGGAGTTGGAAAACTTTGGCCTTTGGGCTAAATATGACTAATTTCCTTTTATTGTATATCCCCAAAGCTAAGAATGATTTTTATGTCTTTAAATACAATAAAACTTTAATTAAAAAATTATTCTTGGTTTGTGGAGCGTATAAAACCAAATAAGGGGCTGAATTTGACCCTTGGTCCATAGTTTGCTGACTCTTGACCAAGAAAGCGAAAATGGGAGTATTTTGAGCCTGTACAATATCATTAAAAACAAGTAATGTCAGACTCAAGATCCAGAAACGGTTTTGTACTTAGGCAGACTTGGGTTCATGCAATTCCTGAGACACATAATTGGCTGAGTGACTTTGGACAAGTCACTTAAACCTTCAGTGTTACCAGGCAGCACTGTAAGATTATAAAGATCTAGGTGTTGACCATTGATGGTAGAGGGACTCTCCTCACTGAGTTTGCTACATCAAAATCAACCAAATTAGGGGGCTCACTTTGGGAAGAGTTGTGTGATTTGACCAGATGAGACTCTGGGCAGCCATTGAGAGCCCCCCAGCTTTGAAAACCCAGATGTTGATGCTTCCCTTTCTGGTAACTGTGATTTGGTATTGTTGTAATGGTTGGACAGTTTGGAAGCCTGTCTGCTTGATCTGTTTGTTTCTCTGTTTTGAAACTACTGTCTGTATACTCTGGAGTTCGGGGTGCTGACCTTTTCCCCCTGAACTAGGTAAATGATATATGTTTGATTAAAGTAAGCTTGTTAATTGAAAAAAAAATCAACCAAATTAGACTCATTATTTATTTTAATGAAGTTAAGAGACTAGTAGAATGGTAAAACTGCATAGGCATTCTAGATTTCCTCAAGGCATTTGACAATATTGATGATGGCATCTTTGGAGACAGATGATGGCTATATGCTTCTGTTAGGTAGATTTTGAAGTGGTTGGATTTTTAACTGGTTGGATTTTTGATTCCTGGATTTTAACCATGAGGGTTTCTAATGGGATCTCATAAGGATATGCCTTTGACCTTATTCTCTTCAGTGTTTTCACTGATGACCAAGATCAAAATATATAGAACAACCTTAACAAATTGGAGGGTGATACAATGATAGGAGCAGACTGTCTTCTGCAGAAGACACTTAAAAAGATTTATTCAGTATACTTTAAATTAGGAAGGATAGCTAATACATTTAGATGAAAGAATCAGAATACAAATAGGTCTAAACTAGCTAGAATGGAGGACTGAAACTAAGAAGATAAAATTATATAAGAAAACATTTCAAAAAGTCACACTTGGGTTAACTAAAATACCACCTCTATATACATGGGAGGGATGTGGCTAGATAAGATGTCGGGTAAGAAAGAAAAAAGATTTGGAGATTAAAGGGAACCACAAGGTCAATATTACTAAATACTATGATACTGTTGTTTGTTTTCAAGGAGGACCAATGACATCACAGGGTGATACCTTACTTGTGAATTGGATCTAAGTGAGGCAGAATCTAATAAAGCCATCAGACTCACTCTCTATCCTAGAGTCATCAAAGCCCAGAGGCAGTACAGAAGTCAAGATGGCAGGCAATGGCCCCAGGATGCAAGGGATGACCTTAGCATCTTCCACATTTGATCCACAACTCCACAGCACCTGTTTCTGCTGCCTTCTTGACTACTGGAACAAATTGTTCTCATCCACACATTCCACAGGAGGAAGTCTTCACACACTTAGGGTCGACATGTCCGTAACTCACTGATAGCTTTGAGGTCCACTGGTTAACCTCAATCTTTTTAGACCATTTGTTGAGATGGCTTTCTTGAAATCACAGATGAGAGTTGGGTCAAGGGGAACATTAAATGTGGATGAGCAGCCCTGAAAAGGGCTTTGCAAACCATCACAACTCTCCTTAAACTTCCCAGTATGACAGTCAAAACAAAACCAAATATGGTCATAGTATAGGAACTGGAACAAAGGAAGCACCTCAATAATGCAAGATTTCTCCTTTGGAACTCTCTCTTGGAGACTTCATATCCTTTGGAGCATCAAGAGTTTAATTGACTTCCCCATGATTAATAGGCAATAGGTGTTAGAGGCACATCTTGAATTCACATCTTTCTTCCTGGCTTTGAGGAAGGCCTTCTATGATTTACAACACCACCTACATTTTCTTTTATACAAGTCTCATCTAGCATAAGAAAATTTGTATTTCTCCAATATTCTGTCATGGTCAGACAACATCTGTAATACTGGCTAACACATTTTTGATAGAATACTGACAAGCTCTTGCATGACCAGAGAAGAGTGACAAGAATGGTGAGTGAACTTGAAGTTGTGCCAAACAAGGGTCTATTGGGACATGGAGGTGTAGGACTGCTGATCCTGTGTCTGGGAAATAGGAAGACTCAAGGGTCAAGTTGTCATTCAATATTTGAATTACTGTCACCCCGAGGAAAGGTTACAATTGGGTTTCCTTGGCCCTAACGGCAAAAATTTTTAAAATGAACAGACATATCAGGGAGACAGGGTTCATGTCAATTGAAGCAAAATTTCATAATGATTAATTTTTTTGAAAATAGAATGGGCTTCCTTTATGGGTGGGAGTGTTGAGTGGGGCATATCTGGAGGTTTTCCTGAAGAAAGCCACATGGGCATTCCCCAAAGCTGATTGAGATGATTCAGTTAGATGGATTGGACTAGGTCCTTTCAACGTCCCTTTCTATTCTGCACTCTAATAATGCTAAATAATATTGGTAACAAATTACATGCTTCTGGAAAGTCACTCTTTTAAAAACAACTGGATATTAAAGTCCCCAACTTAGGCAGTGAGTTACACTCAGGGTTGAGGAGAAAGCCAGGCCATTTGCTTTCCATTGTTCTGGGAAGATACTTTCCTCCCAGAAGCTGTGTCAGAAAGAGCTGTAAATTGGCAAGTGATGGTTTCAGCAGCTCACTTGGGAGGTCTCGGTTCTCCTTCGGGCAGTTTCTCAACTTGATTATAGCTGTTAACTGAGTGATGCTGTTTTTGAGAAGAGTCCAAAAGTTTGCACCACCTTTCTTAGAGAGAGAGTCTTCCTTGTTCCTTCTCCAAGGGGATAGTGGCTAAGATTAAAATCAAGTCCCCTTGGAAGCCAGTTAGCAGAATTCTCCTCAATCCCCAGGTTCATTTCCACTACTGTCCCAAATATACAGTATTCTAGATCACTAATTTTGATTGAAAGTAATGGTGGGGGCAAAGGTCCTGGCAGCTTTCTCATAGAAGGGGACTAAGACCTGTGCTTATCATTTGTTCACACTCTAGGCCTCTTGTGGGCTGATTTAATAATTCAATGAAGTGGAATCCCTTTGATTAAATGAATATCCCAAGGGAGGCTAGACCAAATTGTCATCTTTGAAATATCCTGAGATTGCTTGTGGGTTGATTCAGACATCCCAAGCTCCTTTCTGAAATTCAACAGAAATAGCTCCCTCAACTTTTATGGCTAGGCGGAAAACCCCATTTGGTTTCTATTCTTTCAAAGTACAAAAAAAATGAGTTGACTGTTAAATGCTATGAGGGAAATGATGGGATTTGAAATATATCTGTGAACAGGAGTCCTACTGTGAGCAATTAACCTGCTAGCCGTGGAAATTTTAACTTTATCATACTGTGTATTAATATTCCCAACGGCTCTTACCTTGATGGTCCCTAATGTTTAAAACAAAGAGAAAAAAGTCTCTGTAACCTATTAGAAACCACTGGAGCCTAATAATACATGGAGGCTCCCGGAGAGCCCTGAAATTGAAGTCGATTTGCCTTAATAAAGCTGTTTAACATTAATTTAAGGTGGACCTGAGCCAGAATTTAGAAAATTAAGAAGAATTTAGAGAACAGGCTAATTTGAATAGACTTCAGAATTGGGTGGGGTGGGGGTGGCAGGGAAGAACCCATTGCTTGTTAGGCTTTTTTAAAATGCTTAACAATTAAAGAGACAACATGCTAGTGGTTGAAGGTGAGACTTGGAATGAAAACACATGGCTTTAAAGCCTTTCTCTGATCATATTTGCCATGTGACCTTGGGCAAGTCACTTAACTTCTTATCACCCAAGGTAACTAAGCATGTAACTCACAGATGATATGTGGATCTAAGTCACTGTAGTCTCTACCTTAGGAATTCTTGAAGATCCATTCACAAACCTCAGGTCATGACAAAAACAAAACAGAATTTTTGTTTTTTGTTTTAAACTTGGTCTCCCTATTTCACTTAGGCAGGAAATGAAGTGGTAGAGTGAGATCCTGATTCTATTGGTCCTATTGTTTGTTGGCATGGGAGCTTTGGCTTGCTCCATTTCCTTCCTGGCCCCATTAACCCCTCCTTAGGCAGGTTACTAGTTTCTCATTCCCAGGGGTTTTGCCATATTAGTTTAGGATTTAGTATATGAAGAGGTTACCCACTAAGAGGGTTAGGGTTGCTCTGGAAACCCCAAAATACCAAAACACCGGGTTCTGTCAAATGAATTCAACTCAAGTCTTCTCTCAGACAAAGAAAAGGAAAGTTTAAAAGTTCACTCGTATTAGACACAGAGTAAGTCTGTGCTAGGTCATTCTACAGTGCTCTCACTATCCTATGGTGTTCTCACAAACATGAAGACAGGATGGGGTCTTATATACAGAAGGTTGTGAGAGGAATCTAGGGGTGCTGTAGGGGAGGAGTTTGGAGAGGGTCTTCAGGGGGAGTTAATGAGATCAATGAGTGATTTAGGGTGGGAAGTAGCTGGAGGCCACCTGGAAACCACAAACAATGGTGAACTAGGTCAGTTTGGGTGGGAAGTAGATGAACAATGGAGGGCTAGACTAGTAACTAGGCTAGAGTTAGTAGTTAGTAGTTAGTAACTAGTATAGAGGTCTGGGCCCAGCCACAATGTAAGGCTTATTGCCTCATGCAAATGTTTCATCAAATAGTCCAAGGGAGGCTTCCAGAGCCTGTACCTCAAGGACTCAAGGAGAGCTCTAGGGGGCTCCCAGAGTCCATACCTCATCAGTATAGATTCCCAATCAGCTTTACCTGTAGCAGCTCAGAACTCCTGAGCTCAAGCGGTAGAGCAGTCTCAGCCTTAGAGGCCTGCACAACCAAATTTAGCAATAAACCAACAAACAAAAAAATACAGAAATAAACATAAATATATCTGAGTGAATGAATAAACAAACAAATGAATGAATGAGTGAAAGAATGAATGAGTGAATGAGTTAATGAATGAATGATTAAGCAAGCAAGGAAATGCATAAAATTTGAGTATTTCAGATAGGGTCCTAGGGTTCATTCATTAAATGCAATAAATTTTTTTCCCAAATTGATTTTGTCACTTAGTATATTTTGTGGGAATTGGGGCCTGTGTATTAACAGCTAGGTGTAGTTGTCTTTAAGATATTTTAATTAAATCAACAATCAATCAATCAACAGGTTTTTCTTAGGCACTGGCTATGTGCCAGCCCCCATGTTAATTGCTGGGGATAGAAATAAAGGTATTTCAATAAACATTTAGTAAATTCTAACTGATAGGATTTGGGTTCTGGAAACACCCTTGAATCTTCTCACTTGATGAGGCATTTGCCGGGGAACATAAACCTTTCATTAAAGCTAGGCCCAAATCTCTGTTACAGTCTTAACCTATGAATTTTTATGTCACAATTTCAATTACAGTGTCATTTCTGTGATACCAAGCCACCTACCAAAAAATAAGAAACAGCATGATCTACTTGATAGTAAGATGGCCTTGGAGTTGGGCAGAGGTTTCTTCAAATTTTACCTTTGGCACTTTGTGACTGTGTAATTCTGGGTACATAGCATCAGTTCTCAGTGTCCAAAGGTACTCTCTGTGACTCCAAGTGACAGAGAAGATTCTGATTTCACTTGTCAGGGGGACATAAATTTACCAGGAACTTCTTATGACAATGAAATTGGAGTATCAGTGAAAAATGAATGATTACAAATTAGTAGATGTAAGTAATGGTGTAGTGGATAGAGAACCTACCTCAAGGCAGGAGGATCTGAGTTTAAGTTCCACCTGTTTCACAGAAATTGTGTTTTGTGACCATGGGAAAGTCATTTAACCCCTCAGGATTCTAGGCAACTCTCTAAGTATAAATTGCAGAGAAGGTACCCACCTGCATTGGTAGAAGGGGTTTCTTCATTTCAGAGTTCCCTATTCCAACAAAAATACAGATTGATTCCCTATTGGTAGTCCTATCATTGCTATTAAATTTCCAGGGAAAATGCAGTAAAACTACAACAAATTCTGCTTTCCCTGCTGTAATTCATTTTAATGAGATGCATATTTCCTATTTGCCCACTCCATGTATTCATTGTCTTAGAGATAAAGAGCATTATTCTCTGGAGGCCATCACACTTGGAAGAAAGCAACCCTCTTTAGCTGAATTCCATTTGAGACTTTTGAAATTGGCTCCTCTTCCCTTGTCTCTGAATTTCCAGGAATAGAGATGATAATCAATTGCTAACACTAAATCTTTCTTCCTTCCCAGCTATATTTCATGAATTCCTTCCAGCAAGAAAACAAAATATATTCTAAATAAGAGTTGGAGTCATTTGTATAATGCCTAAAGTGAAAACAAAGGACCCACTTTGGGGCCCTGACATAAAATAGCAGTCTTCTTTTGGGCTATAATTTCCAGAGATGCCAAGCAAGATTGTCATTTTGTTATGTAGCTCAGTGATGTTGTGACCCCTAATTCCATTAATTTGTGAGCTTCTCAAGGGCAGAGATGTCTTTTGCTATTCTCTGTCTCCTTGGAACTTAGCACAGTGCCTGACATATAAGAAGTAATTAATAAATGTTTATTGACTGACTGCCTGACATGATCACCTTGACTTTCTTGTACTCTAATGATAGGTCAAGCACCAGGGAGTTAATTACTGGATTACTGTACTTTGTCTGACACACATATTCTCATTTTCTGACCATCAGCAAGTTACTTAACTCTTTAGTGCCCTGGAGAATTCTGTAAGATGATTAGAGAATTGCCAATCTGCCTTGGTGGAAGGATTTTTCAAACCAGAAGATATTCACACCAATAAAACCAAAGGTCTGGATCACATTTTTTAAAAAATATTTTCCTGTCTTAGAAAAAGAAAGAAATTATTCTATTTTATCTGGATGGGAATAAAACTTTTTCAAAACTCTCAGATATGATACCATCAACTTCCTGTGGAAAATCAGGAAAATGGCAGATTTTTTTGGTCACATCTTTTCTCTGTAATAGTGGGTGCATCACCACTGCCACCTTCGTCATCACCAGCATAGTATTTTCCCTGTTTGAAAACTCAAAGGGAATCAACACTGCATAAAAAGTGAGTGCTTCTTAAGATAAAAAGTTAGTCATACCCTCACAACACACCTGAATAGATTTAGGAGTTCAGTCATGGAAGGGGTTTGGAGGTCATGTTGTCCAACTCTTTCATTTTATAGATAAAAAAAAGAAAGGGTCAGAGAAAGAACCCCTCCAATCCTTATATATACTAAGACCAGAGATGGAATTTGAACAGGGCAAGAACTATCTCTTGTAAGTTTGGGGCAAGCAGCACTAAACATGAACTCCTATTAATTATTTTTTTTCTTTAGGATAAGTGCACATGAATTGAGGAACTTAAATGGGGCATGGCCACCAAGGGAGAAAAGATGCCATCTGGATTCTTTTCTATTTTACTTACCATTAATTAATTAAAATTATTGTAAATTTCTCTTGTTTCTGTATTGATCTAGGTTCACTAATATCAGGGTCCCTCTATATTTAGATACCCTAGAAAATGTTCCTACCTCTCAGTCCTAGTTATAGCTATGAATCTTAGCTTTGGTATTCTGGCTTCAAAGTCTCTACCAAGAACAGAAGAACAAGATGATGATGATGATGATGATGATGATGATGATGATGATGATGATGATGATGATGATGATGGTGGTGGTGATGATGACGATGACGACAACAAAGGTGGTGGTGATTCAGGCAGATAGGTCAAAAAGTCTGATTACATGCCAGTTATCCCACGTGCCTAGAATGCACTCACTCCCTTTAGAATCTCTAGGTTCCTTCCCATCTCAGCTTAAAGGACATCTGCATGAAGTCTTTCCTGATATTCCCTGCTCCTTGTCCTTTTACCAAAATGAATTTCCATCTATATTCTTGGTATATATTTTGTATATTCATTTAGAAAGACACACTGTCTCCCCAAAAGAATGTAAGTTGCTTTCAAGTGGGTACTAGGGCTATTTTGTCTTGGTATAAGCCAACACAGTGCCTGACACCTAGTAAGTGCCTAATAAATTCTTGTTGGTTGGTATAATTATATTCATTTAGGACTGTATGGGACCTTAAAGACCATTGAGTTCATTCAACCCTTAAGAAGCCAATGAGTAACATTAGGCCCATGCACACATATATCCAGAGTCACTCCACTGGCAAGTGTCTGAGACAGACCTCCAACCCAGTTCTCTCCTGACTATAATTCTAAAGTTATATCTTTTATTTCATGCTATCTTAATGAATTAACTATATGGTTGTCCAGGAATGTTAAACATCTAGGGAAGGGTTTAACAGTGAAAATAATACTTGAAGAAACGGGAGGAAATAAACATTTATACCATGCCTATTATGTTCCAGGCCCTTTACAAATATTATCTCCTTTGATCCTCACAACAACTCTGGGAGCTAGGTGCTGTTTTTACCCCTATTTTACAGTTGAGGAAACTGAGTCAAACAGAGTTTAAGTGACTTGCCTAAGGTCACACAGCTGGAACATTTTGAATTCAAGTCTAAGAACTCAGGTTTTGCTCATAGAATGAGAGAATTGAACTGTATGGCTTTGAAGTTTCCACCCATCCCTAGCTCTAGTGTCCCATGAATGACCATTCCATAGTCTTTCCCAATAAACCACAAGAAAGAAAGAAAGAAAGAAAGAAAGAAAGAAAGAAAGAAAGAAAGAAGGAAGGAAGGAAGGAAGGAAAGAAAGAGAAAGAAAGAAAGAAAGAAAGAAAGAAAGAAAGAAAGAAAGAAAAAGAAAGAAAGAAAGAAGTGAATGAATACATAAATAAATAAATATATATATATATATATATATATATATATATATATATATATATATATATATATATATATATACACACTTAAAAAACAAACGTTTATTGTTGCTGGTGAGTCATTCCCATCATATGCCTTGGCATTTCCTTCTCCAGTTCATTTTATAGATGAGGAAACTGAGGCAAACAGGGTTAAGTGACATGCCCAGAGTCACATAGCTAGTAAATGTCTAAGGTCAGATTTGAACTCAGGAAGATGAGTCTTCCTGATTTCAGGCCTGGAACTTTACCCACTGTTCTACCTACCTGCCCCAAAACAAGAATATAAACACACAAAAGCAACTTGATATAAAGCAGAAAGTTTGTGCTTAGTGCCCAAAGATGTAGGTTCAGATCTTGACTTTGACCCCCTATTACTTATGTTGCTTTGAACAAGTCACTTTACTTCTCAGACTCAGTTTCCTAATTTGTAAAATAAAGTTTTATTATATTATTCCTAAGGTCTCATCTAGCTGTATCTGTGATCCTTTCTGTGTGTGTATGTGTGTGCACATACATGGTTTTCATTTCCAAGGCAATTTCCACCTATAAATGTGTAATCCTATGTCTTTTCCCATGTAAAAGATATGCTAAACTCAATTTAGTTCTTAGAAACGCTCTCTCTCTATGCCTCCAGAAAAAGGTGCACAGTATAGTTCAAATGGAATTGAAATTGGAGTCATAAGACTGGACTTCAAATCCCAGCTCTTTTAATTCCTCCTTTGGACGAATTTTCTCTGGGCCTCAATTTCCTCCTTTGTAAAACAAAGGCAATTGGCTTTGATGACCTACTTTCCAGTGCCATCCCAGCTTGGCATCCTCCCATCTCCTCTATGGCTAAGTTACCTCTTCCTACGAGCAGACCTGGCTCCTTGCTTTGGTTAGAACGAGAAGAGAAGGAACCTTTGGGAGGCACGGCAAGCATGAGGTGAAGGTGAGCCAGCGGGCAGCCCCAGCTCCCTCAGGTCCACTTAGAAAGCAAACAGCAAACCCAAATTGTGCTGTCTTGTCATTCCTTTTTCAGCTGAATAGGTAAACTTTGCTGTGTGGGGCTGACTGGCCAGATGCCCAATAGCAACCCAGTGTCCCTATGGGCCCCCGTTATGAATGCTTAAGCAAATTAGCTCTAAATAGAAAATGTAACATATGGATCAGTAGATAATGTTTCATTATAAATGATAGAAGTCTCAGGAGGGAGGGGGGAAGGGAGAAGAATACTGCTTCCCTTCAGACTAAAAGCATTCTGTTCTGTTTGCTTCCATTCCAGCCTTACTGTCTGCTCTGGTTCCTTCAGACAGTCAATGCCAATGACCAGCTCCTTCCCAACTAAATAATCAATGTAGCTGTTTTTTTAGTTGTTCTGTTTTTATTTTATATATTTTTAAACTGCTTTTCTTGGTTGCATCTCTGAGTTGTCAGTCTGTCAACAGAGACACTTCAGAGTTTACAAAGGTTAGCAGCTCACTGAGTTTGCTATTCTGAAAGAAAGGGCACTGAGTTTCCAAAAAATCTGCTTGAAGCTGTATCCCTCAACAGTGTGAAGTATGACTCAAGAGTCGGTTCTCCTTTCCTGTTCACCCATAGAAATGTTTTGTCTTACCCCTTGTACACTAATGCAATCTCAGTGTTGGAAAATCCATCAAGGGTCATAGATTTCAGTTTGTCTCCCACTGCATGGTTGTTCTCAATACTATGGTTAGCACACGGTTCTTTGACCACCGTTTGAGGCAACGCAATGTCATGAATAAGGAATTAGATTCTAATCAGGAAGACAGGTTCAAATCCTGCTTCAGACATATAGTAGGATCTCTGTGATTCTAAACAAGTCTCTGAACCTCTATGGGCCTCAGTTTCCACATCTGTAAAAGGAGAGGGCTGGATTTGATGACTACATAGATTTCTTCCAGTTCTAAATCCATGATATTAGGATCCTTTGACCTCCAGGGTGGAAATGTTCACTATGGTTCCCAAAAGTTTTATCTCTGAACTTTAACTGGAAACCTTTCCACGGGAGGAGGCTTTAAAAAAACTTGAGTTCATAGCAATATTGGGGTAGAGGAACAGAGAATCAGTAGTACCTAAGAAAAGCTGCATTTACAGAGACACAGTATACTTTCTGAATAGAGAAAATGCTACTAAGCATCACTCATGTGATGCTTCTTTGTTGTATGAAGGTGATCCTGCTTCTTCAAAATTCCAAAGCAGCACATCCTTACCTTTGAGATTCTGATTCTCAGAAATCTAATGTTGTTTTTAGGAACTAGGGCTGGAAGTCACCTCAGAAGCCTTCTAGTACATCCTTCTCACTTAACAAATAAGAAAACTGAGTCCCCAAAGGTAATAGCCTCATAAATGTTACCAGATGATTGATTAAGATCCAGAAAGGGGCTGGGATCATCTAATTAAGCTCCTTCACTTTTCAGATGAGGAAATTAGCATTTAGACACTTGTCCAGAGTCCAAATGCTACAAGACAATCCAGGCACTCATTTTCCTGAAGGTGGGCGTGGGGGAAACTTTTTCGAACTTCTTACCCCAATGGAACCTTAAACATTCAGGAACTCCTTATTCCATACGTGACAAAGGCCATTTTTTTCTTCCTCCTCCTTTTGGTTCTCTGGTCTCAGCCATGAACCTGCTTATAGGCTCCTCCATCAATAGACCAGCAACAGAAATTCCACTCCTAAAGAGTACTTCAGTCTTCTAGTCAACTGCTCTGAGAAAAAAAAAATAGATCTACTTTGAAAGAGGTTAAAACTGGAATATTAGGGGCAGCTAGGTAGCACAGTGAGTAAAGTGTCGGCCCTGGAGTCAGAAGGACCTGAATTCGGTTCTGGCCTCAGAGACTTAACGCACCCACAAACAAAAAAACCTAGGGCAAGTTACTTAACCCCGATTGCCCTCCAAAAAAACAAAACAAAACAAAACAAAAACTGGAATACTATAAATACTGAACCAGAGGGACATCATAGACTACCCAGTATAACATTCATTTTAGAGAAAAGAAATGGAGACTTGGGTGGTTAGGTCATGAAATGAATAGAGGATTGGCCCTGTAATTAGGAAGACCTGAGTTCAAATCTGGTCTCAGACACTTAACATTTACTTAGCTATGTGACCTTGGGCAAGTCACTTAATTCCACTTGCCTTGCCTTCCCCCGTCCAAAAAGGAAAAAAAAAAAGAAATGGAACCTCTAAGCTGGTGAGATGGGAACAAAATTACATTTGGACTCCCGGGAACTGAATTTTTATCCTGCCATTTGTGTGACCTTGGCCCAATTAACTAACCAC
Source organism: Gymnobelideus leadbeateri (assembly GCA_011680675.1). NCBI lineage: Eukaryota > Metazoa > Chordata > Mammalia > Diprotodontia > Petauridae > Gymnobelideus > Gymnobelideus leadbeateri. Next base: position 143,064 of record WOXC01008941.1, on the reverse strand, counting down.
TCTGGATCTTACTGTTTTTAATCTAAGAGGAGAAAGTTGCACTGCACTGCTTCTAAGGTCCTTGACATCTAACATTATTATTCTCAGAAGCATTCCAAGGTCAAAGAGAAGACAGAACTAAGACATGATTGTAGAATCTGATGTGACCTACATGCATGTGTCATAATGACTGAAAGTTGTGACTTGGCTCTGTTTTGATTAGCACAATTAATGATAGAATTATATGAAAATGATCTTTTTTTCTCCTAAATAAGCATAACTTCCTGACAGTGTGTGGCTTCCATAAAAGATTCTCATAGGAATACAGAAATAGAGGAACAGAGAATTAGGACATAAGAAGAACCACATTTGCATAGATCCGACGTCCTTTCTAAATAAAGGGGACTCCATTATGGTCTTCCTTGGATGCCCCACTGTTGTATAAATGTGACCCTGCTTTCTCAAAGTTCATGCTACTTGAACTCGAGGTGTGTCAAGGCCTTCTGAACTGGAATGCTGAGCAGTTCATACTCAGAGATAGAGTGCATAGCCTTCTGAGATTAAGTGTAAGTAAACTGGAAAGACTTATCACAAGATTGGCCTCATAAATTATTTAGACCACAGCCACTCTTGTAGTAACACTCAAGTTTTATGAGTTATAATTATATCACTCAGTTTCCAATGCATGTTCCAACAACAACTCTTCGAAGTAGGTAATTATGTAAGTATTATTCACATCATTACAGATTAAGAAATTGAGGATCAAAGTAAATACATTTTAAAAAAAGAAACTGAATTTGTGATTTCACTGGTATAGGTAACTCCCAGTAAGACATCTCTCTGTTCCAAAGCTGATTGACACTTCCTCCTTAAATTATAATATCCCATGAGAGGGTGGGTGACTTGCTCAGGGTCACATGGTGAATAATTCTCAGAGTCTTACTTGAACCCAATTATTCCTGATAGTTAGATCAGCTCTCTCTGCTAAAACATTCTGGCTTCCACACCAATGAGTCCACCTGTTTCCTTGATTTCCTTATCTATAAAAGTGAAGGTTCTCCAGTTTTCATAGATTAGATTAGAAGAGATCACAGTAGCCATTTCTCCTAATCTGTTTATTTTCCAAATGAAGAAACCAAGGCCAAGAGATATGAACTAACAATCCTGGTATCACATAAGTTCTAGGATTCGGACGAAATTCAATTTGAACTGACTTCAGAAATCCAGGCCCAGGGAGGCAGAGTCAAGATGGCAGAGTAATGAAAGGGACCCACCTGACCTCCCCCCAAAACTTCTCCAAATACCTGTAAAAAATGACTCTAAATTCTAGAGCAGCAGAACCTGCAAAAGGATGGGGAGAAACAAATTTGCAGCCCAAGAAGACTTGGAAAGTTGGCAGGGAAGGTCTGTTGTACCAGGGTGAGAAAAGAGTGTAGACTACTGCAGAGTGTGCCTGTGCAGGCCAGGCCCCAGTAAATCCAGAGCAAGCCTTGGGATTGACTGAATCAGCAGTGGCAGTGGCGGCTTCTAAAGTTCTCAGCCCACAGATGACCACAAGGGGGTCAAACAACTCATCAGATGATTAAAAGGGATTCTTTGCTAGCACTGAGGCAGGGCTATGTTGCTTTGGCCATACTCAGTTCTGGGTTTAGGTTCTGGGTGGTAGTCCCAGGGTGAAGAGGAGCACTAGCATAGCAGAGCTTGTTGAAGCAGCAGCAGGGAGGGGGGACTTCTTCACAGTTCCAAGATAAAAAGTGTTTGTGGTTGCTCACAGACCAGGAGAGGAATAAACACCTCTTCTTAGACCATACCACCTTGGAAGAACTGAAAACTGGAAGTATCTCTGAAAACAGCTGCACAAAACAAGATTGGGACAGTGTGGAAGTAGAGCCCTACTTTTTTTTTTTTTTTTTTGCTTTTTGGAAGGCAGTTGGGGTTAAGTAACTTGCCCAAGGTCACATGGCTAGGTTTTTGTTTGTGTGTGCATTAAGTGTCTGAACTCAGGTCCTTCTGACTCCAGGGCTGACGCTCTACTCACTGCACCACCTAGCAGCCCCTAGAGCCCTACTTTACCAAACAGAAGTCAAGTAATAGTCTGGGAAAATGAGCAAACAATAGGGAAAAAATAAAACTGATTACAGAAAGTTACTATGGTGACAAGGAAGATAAATACACACTCAGAAGAAGACAACAAAGTCAAAGCTGTGATATCCAAAGCCTCCAAGAAAAAATATGAATTGATCTCAAGCCATGGAAGAGCTCAAAAAGGATTTTGAAAATCAAGTAAGAGAAGTAGAAGAAAAATTAGTAAGAGAAATGAGAGAGTTGCCGGAAAATCATGAAAAATGAGTCAATAGTTTGGGAAAGGACACACAAACACAAACACATACATACACACATATACTGAGGAAAATAATACCTTGAAAAAAAACGAGGTCAAATGGTAAAAGAGGTCTAAAAGACCAACAAGAAGATGAATGCCTTTAAAAGCAGAATTGGGCGGCAGGTAGGTGGTGCAGTGAATAGAGCACCGGCCCTAGTGTCAGGAGAACCTGAGTTCAAATTCGGCCTCAGACACTTAACACAAAAACTAGCCGTGTGACCTTGGGCAAGACACTTAACCCCAATTGCCCTCCAAAAAGCAAAAAAAAAAAAAGAAAAGCATAATTGTCCAATTGGAAAAGAATTTACAGAAGCTCAATGAAGAAAATAATTCCTTAAAAATTGGAATGGAGAAAATGAAAGCTAATGATTACATGAGAGATCAAGAAACAACAAAACCAAACCAAAAGAATGAAAAAAAAAAAACAGAAGACAATGGGAAATATTTCCCTGGAGAAATCAGGGCCTTAATTACCCCCACACAGTTGTCCTGAGCAATGTGCTTAATAGCTCAGATGCCATAGAAACAAGAGTTATTATCTATCAATCCATTCATCAAGCAATCTGCATTTATTAATCTCCTACTATATGCTAGTTACTTTATTAGCTGGGAATCCAAGGATCATAAATGGAAAAAATACTCTAAAGAACTTAGAGAAAACATTTCTATATGTACATATTATCTGTATAATAGCAAGATCACAGATGTCCAGGTAAAGGGGAACTTAGCAACCAGTAGCTATTTTAGTATACCAGAAGATAATATGCAAATATAGAAGTACTTGTGTGTGTGTATCTATCTATCTATCTATCTATCTATCTATCTATCTATCTATCTATCTATCTGTCTATCTGTTTGTCTATCGATATGTTTATGTATATAAATTTACATTAAATTATATATATATATATATAGGGAAATGCAAATAATGCATGTTTACTTACATGAATACTTAAGTGCATATATGTATATGGAATAAATATAAAATAACGTTGCTGTTCAGTCATGTCTGACTCTTTATCACCCTCTTTGGGCTTTTCTTGGCAAAGACACTGGAGTGGTTTGCCATTTCTTTTTTCCATCTCATTTCATGGATGAGGAAATGGAGGCAAACAGGGTTAAGCAACTTGCCCAGGGTCACACAGCTAGTAAGTGTCTGAGGCCATATTTGAACTTGCATCTTCTTGACTTTGGATCTGGTGCTCTGTACATTCTGGCACCACCTAGCCCATTTACAGATTAGTTAAATAAAAGGTAGTTAGAGTTGGAGGATGATAGCATCTGTAAAGATCAGGAAAGTCTTCATGTCAAAAGTAGTGCATGAGCTGAACTTTGAAGAAAAAAGGGATTTATGAGGCTGAAATGGGGATGGAATTCCAGGCATGGGGCACAGCCAATGCTAAGGGGTGGAGATAACAGATGGAGTGCTATATGGGATAGAAAGACAGGATGCCAAGGGCAGGGAAATAATGCATAATGAAGATAGAAAGATAGTTTGGGGTCAGGTTATGATAGACTTTACAAGACTAAAAGAGGATGCTCTATTTGATCTCAGAGGCAATAGAAAGCCACTGGAGTTTATTGAGTAGGGGGTCAGTTTGAATTAAAGGAAAAATCTTGTTGGTCCCTTTGTGAACAATAGTTTGGAGTTGTTAGGAGACTTTCTGCGGAGAGCCCAATGAGGAAGTTTTTGTACTAGTCTAGGAGAGAGGGAGGCACTAGTCTAATCGGAGAAAGGGCCTGAACTGTGGTGGCAGTTCTGGAGTCAAGAGAAATGGTCAGATGAAAAATATTGTGTGAGGTGGAAATGGAAAAATTTGGAAACTAATTGGGAATATAGAATAAGTGAGAGTAAGGGATAGAGAATACTATCAAGGTCATGAATACGGGAGATTGTTATATTAGTATCTTTGGTAGAAATAAAGAGGTTTAGAAGAGAGGGGGATGTGAGGGGAAAGATGAGGTTTTTTCTTTTTGTAAATGTTGAGTTTAAGATGTCTCTGGGACATCCAAATGCCAGATGCCAACCAGAGGCCAGAGGATCCAACAGGAACAATTCTTGCAGTAGGTAGAGGGGTGTGTGTGTATGTGTGTGTGTGTGTGTGTGTGTGTGTGTGTGTGTGTGTACACAGGCAGGAGTGCATGCTCGTGCGCGCACACACACACACATACCCTATCACCACCACCAAATCTAGACCCCACCATTAACTACTTCCTGATGGATGCTGGATTGCTGCTCCTAGTTGGATACTAGATACTGATCTCACTATTCCTAAACTCTACCTGAGGTAATGAATGAGTCCTGCCTCACTCTACTCCCTAGGCATTATTCCTTTTTCTCATTAGTCATTGGGCAGATATACCTTCTGCCTTGCCATTGCTTCAAAATCCATAGGGCCCTTATCATCTACCCTGCATATTTGCTCTGTGGATTGCTGGGCTTTTCCACCTATCCTGAAGCTAAACCCTCCTATGTTGTATTGTTTCCCCAGATAAAAATAGGAACTTCTTGAGAGCAAAAACTGTTTCACTTCTCTATTTGTATCCCAGCATTTGTCACAGTCTTTGGGATAGTGAGCTCTTAGTATTTTTTTCCCATTCTATTCTATCTAATTGAACATGTTTAGTAGGACCACAGGATCACAGATGTCCAGGTAAAGGTGATCTTAGGGGCCAGTAGCTGATTTAGTAATGGTGTAACAATAATTCACTCTCTTTCCTTCAGAAACTTATATTCTACAGGTGAGAAATAACAGGTATCCAAAACATATACATGGTTAAACACTCCAGTGTCCCAGTGGATGGAGATAGTCAAAGGTTGGACCATAGAACTGTCAAAAAATAAAAATCAACATGATGTGCAGCCTAAGTGTTTTCTAGGAGGTGGCAAGATGAGGACATGTAAAAGAAGATGGTTTGCCCCTGCCTTAGATCCCAATAGAGCCAACCACATATAGCCCGGCAATGCTTCAGCCATATAGACACTCTTTGTTGGGGTCAAGAGAAATAACTAGCAAAAGGCACAAGCATTCTGGGGATTTCTGCAGCTTTACACAGATAAGAAAATGTATGTTGAATGTTGTCCCTATATAAAGCATGTTAAGTGTTTTGGACACACTTTAAATGAGATTATTATAGACTGAGAAACTGTGCCTGCCTTAATTAGAAAAAATCTTGGCACTCATACCGGGAAGCTAATTGGCACCATCAAAGCATTGAATGATTCCTAATTTTGCTAGTTAGAGGCACACCTGGTGCCTCTGCCTTTCAATAATATCCAAAGACTTAGGGAGAGAGGATATAAAAAGTAACAGCTGCTGCAGAACAAACATTGTAGGCACACACAGTGTCAGGGAGATATATGTGTGTATCTATGTGTGCATATATTATTATGCACATATATGGTACATACATGTCATATACATATGCTTGCAGGCATATATATGTGTATGTATTCATAGGATAGGATTTGTTATAGTAGAAAAAAGGAGCATTTATAGTCAAAGCACATAGGTTTTAAATCCAATTCTGCAACTTATTAATTATGCCATTTTCCTTCTGTGGGTGTATGTTTCTTCCTCTTTAAAATGAAAGGGTTGGATTTATATGATTCTTGAGGGCACTTGCCACTTCTGGCATTCTAGGTTATAAGATCCCTTATGACCTGGATCTTCTTTATTCTAAGACCCCTCCTCACTCTGATATTCTGTGTTCTAAAGCCTTTCCTAGCTCTGACATTCTGTTCTAAGGCTTCTCCGAGCTCTGACATTGTGTTCTAAGGTCCCTCATAACTCTGATATTCAGTGTTAGAACTCTGACATTTTGTGCTCTGAAGTCATTAAGAACCCAATGAACTTTGGTATTTGGCATTCTCTGGTCCACCGTTTGCCTCAGTTTCCTGATCTTTAAAATGAAAGAATAGCCTCTACAAAGGATTTTTTTGAGCCTAAAATGAGATGCTTTTAAAGTGTTTTGTAAAACTTAGAGCCATATATAAAAGCTTGCCATACAGGTCCCTTCTAGCTCAGATATTCTGTGTTCTAAGGTCTCTGACATTCTGTTCTAAGATCTTTCTGAGCTCCTCGACTTAATCTATTGTCTCTTTTAGCTCTTTCATAATAGGAACCAGGTTTCCTAGAAGCCAAGTCTCCTCTCTGAAATTGGATCCAAAGATTTAGCTCTAAAAGGGACACAATTTCACTTCTAGTCCAGCTCCCTCATTTTACAACTATGGAAACTTAAACCAAGAGCAGAAGAGGAACTTGTTCCTGGTCACACAGCCATTAAATAGTAAAGGTAAGATTGGAACCCAGATCAACCACCTTCCAATTTAGGGTCTGTTTTACATCAGAGGGCTTCTTCTTTCCCTTCTCTATGAAGCAGAAAACTTGAACTTTATATTTTCTAAGCTTCCTTTAGCCTCTGATACCTGTGGCTCTATGTGGGCAGTTCTAATATCTGAACCATTATTGTTGTTGTTCATTCATTTCAGTAGTGTCTGACTCCCCATGACCCCATTTGGGGTTTTCTTGCCAAAGATACTGGAGTGGTTTCCATTTCCTTCTTCATATCATTTTACATGTGAGGAAATAGGAAAACTGGGTTAGGTGACTTGCCTAAGGTTACACATCTAGGAAGTGTCTGAGATCAAATCTGAACTCATAAAGATGATTCTTCCTGAATCCAAGCCCAGTTCTCTATACACTATGCCACCTAGCTGTCCTTTGAACTATTCTAACTCCCAAAAAGTAAAATGGACTCTTTTGAGTCAGAGTAGGTCCTTAGTTATTAGATGAGAGGCCAGACAGCCATTCGTTGGAGTCTGTTTTTTTCAGTTCTACTATGTCATGAAAATTATTTTTTTTAATTTCTTAAATACATAATGAAATAAATACAATTGGGAAAAAAAGTAAAAAAATAAACAACACTTACTGTGTGACCATGTACAATTCATTTATCTCTGCTATAACTCATTTTTCTCATCTGTAAAAGGAAATTAACCATCTTTTTCTTCATCTACCTTACAGGCAAAAGCAATACTTTTCCTCCACTTATTTCCACTCTAATAGGTGAGACAGCAGGTGCATAAACTATTATCCACACAGTAAATACAGAGTAAATGGAAGGTTCCGTTTAAAGAGAAGGTTCTAATTACCAAGGAAACTAGGAAAAGAAGGGAGAATTTGGAGCCAAGATGGCGGAGTAGAAACAGCTCATCCAAGCCACTCTGCCCCCAGATTCCCCCCAAACTATGTAAAAAGGGACTCTGAACAACTTCTGGAGCCCCAGCACCGACAGAATGACACAGAGAAGCTGACCTCCCACTGAGGACAGCCCAGCAGCCCTGCAGGAAGGACCAGCACAGCGGTCTGGGAGTTGGCAGCACACAGCACGCAGAGCACAGGGAGCCGAGGAGCCCAGGTCCGCGTGAGCTGAGGTTTTAGCCCCAGGGCACCAGGGCCAGCAGCTGCCTGGAGAGACCCCAGAACACCACCAGCTGTGGTGACTCCAGAATTATCAACATAGACATGCCTAGGACAAAGTAAGAGGTTAGTGTCCTATGGACTTTGGGACCAGTATTTGGGGAATGCGTCGGCTCCTTCCCCTGGGGGCTAGAAGCCACTGAGGAGACACTCCATTTTGTAGTTTTCAGAGGCAGCTCCAGTTCCTGGCCTGCAAATTGTAGGGAGATCCAGCGATCAGTCTTGAGGGGTAATCGCTCTTGCTTTAACCTCCCTGGATCTGGATTGTGATCTAGGGTGGAAGTCGTGGGTGGGTTTACAGCTTGCCAGAAACGGAAGTTGCCCCTCACACGTTCGGGACGAAAATTCCTCTAGCTGGTCTTAAAGCCATAGTGTGGCAACAAGCCCAAAAGTCAAGCAATTAAGTGGCAACATGCCAAGGCAAAGGAAACAGAAAAATGCAACCCTAGACTCCTATTTTGGGGGCATAGAGCGGGAAAAGGACTGTGAGGTCAGAAGTCCTGCTCCAAAAGCCCCAGGGGAAAACATGAGCGGGTTGCAGGCCATAGAGGACCTTAAGAAGGACTTTAAAAATCAAATAAGAGAAGTGGAGGAAAAATTGGAAAGAGAAATGAGAAGGATGCAGGAAAAGTATGAAATGAGGGTCAACAGCCTGACTGAGGAAAACAACACCTTAAAAAATAGACTAGCTCAAATGGCAAAGGAGGCCCAAAAGGGCATTGAGGAGAAGAATGCCTTAAAAAGTCGAACTTGCCAGATGGAAAAAGAATCTCCAAAGCTCACTGAGGAGATTCATTCCTTCAGAGTTAGACTGGAGCAAATGGAAGCTAATGACTTTATGAGAAATCAAGATGCTGTTAAGCAGATCCAAACAAATGAAAGAGTAGAAGGCAATGTGAAATATCTCATGGGAAAAACCACTGACCTGAAAATAGATCCAGGAGAGACAATTTAAAAATTATTGGACTACCTGAAAGCCATGATCAAAGAAAGAACCTAGAAATCACCCTTCAAGAAATTCTCAAGGAAAATTGCCCTGATGTTTTAGATCCAGAGGGCAAAATAGAGGTTGAAAGAATCCACAGATCACCTCCTGAAAAGATCCCAAAAAGAAAACTCCCAGGAATATTATAGCCAGGTTCCAGAATCCCCAGATCAAGGAGAAAATACTACAAGCAGCCAGGAAGAAACAATTTCAATATTGTGGAAACACAATCAGAATAGCCCAGGACCTGGCAGCTTCTACACTGAGGGATTGAAGGGCATGGAATATGATATTCCAGAGGGCAAAAGAACTGGGAATGAACCCAAGGGTCACCTACCCAGCAAAACTGAGTATTTTGTTTCAGGGGAAAATATGGTCATTCAGTGGAATAGAGGACTTTCAAGCATTCTTGAGGAAAAAACCAGAATTGAATAGAAAATTTGACATCCAGACACAAGAAGGAAGAGATGCCTGAGAAGAAGGGAGAATTTGAGTTGAGACTTGGAGGGAACCAGAAGGTCTAAGAGATGGAAATGAAGGGGGAAAGAATAGATAGGGTGGGATAGCCAGTGAAATTTTGGCAAGTACATGGAAGATGGAGTATTATGTGCAAGAGATAAGTAGACCAGAATGCCTGAATCCTAGCATTTTTGGAGATGAAGGAGAATGTAAAGAAGACTGGAGAGGTAGAAAGGTCAGTTTGTTTACTGAAGGTACAAGTTGAATCATAAGAATAGGATTTTATATTCAATCCTGGATATAATATTGAGTTTATGGACTAGGGGAATGACACATCATTATTACCTGAGCTTTAAGAAAATCATTGTCACCTGTGGAGAAACTTCATGTATTTTCCTCTATTGTAGGCCTTTTCTTCATGAATGGGTTAAGAATTCCTTTCCTGGCATACTTTGTTCACATCTAACTTTTTAATTAAATCAAAGTCTTTGGCGGAAGGGCCTATGACATCTCAGAAGGAATGAGTTCACAAGCAGGGATACTGTCATTAATCTGTTGAAACAGAATATTCTCTTCCAAAACTATGAGTGCTAAAGGCAGAAATAGCTTTATCTGGTATGAACCGGAAATTTCTATTTCTGAAGTCTGGAAAATTCCCCCGTGCCAAAGATTGACAGCTCCCAATTCTTATGAAAAACAGATCCCTACTCTGTCTCTAACCTTAAAGGTTAAACCTTAAGGTGAAGTCCTTTCATTGGTCCCTCCCTCTCCGTCTTCTTCTTTTTTTTAATATGGAAAACAGGGAGATGAATATCATCCAGTCACCCAAGGTGCTTAAAGGGATTAATTCATCTATATGAGTGGAGTTGGTTGAAACAGTAGGGTGGCATGTGAGTAACCACTTCAGTCTTTCTATGGAGGATGCTCCTTGGAGGTCAAAGCAATCTAAAGAAAGAAATTTGTGCACTGGTGTGACTACTGCTCTCTCCCAGGATTTTTTCACATAGAAGAGTCTAGGAAGGAAAGCCTTTGTTGATGACCTTCTCTCCTGCTCAGGGCTTAAGAACTATATTTCCAAAATAAAGTGCAAGATTTAACTAGGTCAAGTGACTTTTGTACTATCAAAGGCTTACACACAGGGATCATCACCTAGGCAAATGTCTCAATAGACTGCAAAGCATGGTAAAAAGGATGAAGTATTAGGCTAAAGAAAAGAAGATTCTGATTTTTTTCCAGAAGAAAGACTGGAACTTAAAGGCTACTCATCAGTTACACAAACTGGTTGTATTGGTTAAGCCATGCTGACATCTCTGGATCATTAGTCCTGTGGAAATGGTGATAAATTTGGAGTAAGGGGACATGGTTCAAATCCTGAGTCTGCTACTTGCTTCCTGTTTGACTGAGTAAATCATGTAACCTGTCTGGGTCTCATTTCCTCATCTGCAAAATAATCTGGTTGGAACAATCTATAAGGTTCCACCTAGCTTTAAATCATAGATCTTAGGATATGTAAAGTCACAGAAGCTGTACTAGATGCTCACTAATCTTTTAAATTAACTTTCAAAACTAAATCTATGATTCTATATTCCCATGCTATGTAAAATCATACTGTTGGCATTTAGAATCTCTTCTATTTTTTTCCTTCCCCCTGAAGCAATCAGGGATAAGTGACTTTCCCAGGGTCACACAGCTGGTACGAACAAGTATCTGAGGCTGGGTTTGAACTCAGGTCCTCCTGACTCCAGGGTCAGTGCTCTATTCATTGCACCACCTCACTGCCCCTCCTTTCTAATTTCAAAATGATGACACCACATGTTTCTGTGTTTTACAATACAATAACTGTTATTCCAGCTATTGTCTATGGTGTGTTCAAATGCTAAATCTTTTATCTTTTCTTAAGAGCTGAACAGAACTGATGAGTCCATGACTATAATCTTCAAAATGAATGCATTCGATTAAACAACCTCTCAAGTCTTTCTTAGTTATAAGAATCAATACGTCTGTGAAACTATGCATAGAAGGCATTTTCCAGATGTTTCTGCAAAAAATGACTGCTTTTTTCTTCAAACTTTTTAAAATAGTTGCTCTATCTTCATTTCTAACTTCACAAAGATGTAGACCTTGACAGAAAAAGGGAATGGAATCCAGTTTGAAATTGCCTTCTCCTTGCTTTAAGATACTATAAGGGGGGCGCCTAGGTGATGCAGTGAACAGAGCACTGGCACTGGAGTCAGGAGGACCAGAGTTCAAATCCGGACTCAGACACTTAACACTTACTAGCCATGTGACCTTAGGCGAGTCACTTAACCCAAATTGCCCTGCCCTCCACCTCCAAAAAGCCAAAAACAAGATCCTATAAGGAAGATAAGAAGGTGTCAAGAGTCAAGGGTTATACCCAAGAATGCCTGAACCTCAGTATCTCAGTGGCATTGTGGAGTCATGAGAAGAACACTGGTTTTGGAATCAAGGGGCATGAGTTAGAATCTTGGTGCTACTACTTACAACCTATGTGAATGTGGGTAAGTCACTTTACTTCCTGTGCCTCCGTTTCTTGTTTTGTCAAATGAAGTGGCTTATAAGGTCCCTGGTATAAATCTGAAAGGAACTTAGATCCTCTGGTCCAACCCCCTCATTTTAGAGATGAAGGAACTGAGGCCCAGGAGATAACCTAAGGTCATACCTAGCTACAGCAGAGCTATGATGCAAATTTATTACATGTAGGTCTGTGATCCCAAGTGTCTTTTTCATTGAACCACTTTGGGCTCCATTATCTCTATACTGTTCTAGATCTAAATCTATAATATTCTTCTATGTAGCTCTTCAATATAAGAACACCTATTTTATGTTAAAATTTTACCTCAACTTGAAATGTTAGTAGTTGTATTCTAAATATTTATTGCATAATCAAAGATAATAATGGTAATGAAGCTAGTAGGAATTCATTACTGTTTTGAATGGATATGTGTTTTATCCATTTCAGGAACATATGGAAATACACAAAATATGATGGTATGCTAGAAAGTGTGTTGACTTGGAGTCAACTTAAGTTCAAATCCTGGAAAACTGAGGCAGGCAGAAGTTGGATGATTTGCCCACAATCATACATCTAGACTGCATCTGACACCAGATTTGAAGTCAGGTCTTCCTAAATCCATGACCCAGTGCTCCATCCATTGTTCTACCTCCCTGACTCATGTAGAACATAATGTAAGTTTATTAATTTATAGCTAAGTCCTCAGGAGTTGTATGAGACACACAACACACTATATTAAAGAACTTTCCTATGACTGAAGAGCTGGCAAGTGAGAAAAATGGGATTTAAACCCAGTTATTCCAGACTCCAAGGCCTGAACTGCCTCTAATATCCTCATATGTTTGAACATAGTAATACATAGGCTTGTGAAAGTCATATTAGTTATTCTGTATGAACCTTCAGAATAGCTTCTCATATTTCTAGACATCTATGATCTAGAATTTTAGACTCACTGCTCAGAAGCAACCAAGGAAACACTGGTATCTCTCCTTGAGTTCCCATCTGACTGGAAGACACAAATCCTCTCTGAAACTTTAATCAAGACTTGCCTTTTAAGCAATTTAATCAATAACAACAATAGAAGTTATTGTCTGGACTACTTCTCTGGACACTTAATCTTCTGCTAACCTTCATGGACTCATTGACTCGCAGTTGGAAGAGACTTAAGAACAGAGAATGTTAGTGTATAAAGGGAATTTAGGAATGTAGATTTAGAGCAGAAAGAAACCTTAGAGTTCACCTTGTCCACCCTACTCATTTGGCATTTAATGAAACTAAAGCCTTGAGCGATAAAAGTAATTGGTCAAGGGCTCCCAGTCAGAGGTGGGATAGAGCAGAGAAAGACAAAGTTGGTAGGGTCCTTAGAATTTAAAATGACAGAGATTGAAGGGACCTTAAAACAGAGAATATCAGAGCTGAGAGGGTCCCTTAGAGTATATGATGTCAGAGCTAGGAGGATCCTAAGAATTTGGAATGTCTTATTGAGAGGAGCATTAGAATGGAGAATGTTGAATCTACAATGGAATTTAGGAATCATTTAGTCCTACTGCCTTGTTAATGGATGAGGAAACTGATGCAAGAAATTGAGAACACTGAGGCATATTCAATGACTTGTGTAAAGTCAAGTGACTAGTAAGTGACAATGCCAAAACTGTATCCCAGTATAATGGTTTGTTTATTTTTGTTTTTCCTTGTGCAATATACATTTTATGTAAAAGTTTCACATATGCATATATGTCTCCCCTACTGAATTATAAACCATAAACTTTTGAAAGACAGGGGCTTACATGTGACACTTCTCTTGTATCACTCTACATTGCCCCATAGAACAGGGATGGGTACATTGTAGATGGTCCATAAAACATGTCAAATAAAATAAACGAATGAACCAGAATTTAGCTAAAATCAGCCTCCAGATGACATGACATCCAGGGCCAGTTAACTTCACACTACTCTAAATCACTGAACTGAACCCCAAGTTTCAAGTGAAAAAGGAGACAGTGAGCTTTGTCCAAATGAATTTCCACCTACACAAATGTAATCAACACAATGGTACTTAGACCATGTTGTTTGGCTGGAGCTTTTTGCTTCAAAATGTATGTAGAGGAAGCATCTTATTACTTGGGAGTGAAGGGACTGTCTTTATTCTCTCCCCCAACAAGTTTGGTGGGAGTTGGGGAGGGCAGAAAGTGGGAATGTCTGAAAGGAAAACACCAAAGGCTTAACAATTTTGAAAGAAGCAAGAGATTAGCCTGAAGGAGGCTTCACTTGTCTTCTTTCCTTATCCCTCCTCTTTCACATATGGTATTTTATGTATTGCATTTCCTCCCCAATGTTTTATTATGCCTCATCAATTATGCAAGCAGGGTTTACTCACAAAGTGTTTTGGTGAGACGAGATTTTGTTATGGGTGCTTTCATATGTAAAATGTGTATTTCAAATACAGGAGTGAACTACTAGAAACAGGGTTTTCTACTCCCTCTAAGACTCATTCTTTACCCAGCTATGTGGCATCCATGGATGTCAGCATCCAATAAGAGATGGACTGACCTAGATTCGATAATAGATGCTATCTTAGGCCTTTCTTCCCCCCTCCAGATTCTATGGACTAAGATGTGGTTTTGGTCTTTGAATCAATTCCTGGGATATCTGTACAGGATTCAGGTGGTTAGAGTCACACAGCATGATCGAGAGAGAAACTAAGAAAAGCAGACAAGTAGAAGAGTCAATTAGAAGAGGGAGAGAAGGGGAAAACAAAGTTTTCTGTAATTTTTCCAAGCTTTGATTTATTGCTATATTCAAGGATTAATTATAGCCCGAGGTCTCCGAAATGAAGAAAAAATGCCTGGTCAATGTGACCATTCCACATCTGGAAGACACACAGCTGTTTCTACTTAGGAAGGCTGCCCCCATCTCAGACTCCCTGCACTAAAGCAAATGGTTGTTTCCTTGCAGGCTGTCTCTGGGGACCAGAGAGACATAAGCATTTGGAACATCATTACCATCTTCTCCTTCTTAGGCTCCTCCTTTTTTTTAATCCCTGTGGGATCTAGGGAGAAAATCACATTCTCACTATGGATGGCATCTGTGGCTACAGTTTTTTAAATGAAGATATACAGCCAATGGTGTCTGGTCCCCCGCTCAAGGTAACCTCTGCTGACTCATTATATGTTTAATAAGATCTCTTGGAGAGGCAATGAAAAATGGCTTTGTGCTGAGATGCAAGCATGGCTGAGATAAGGAGGAGGAAGGGAATTTATTCTAGACAGAGACAATGAGATTCTGCACTCCCCCACCTCTGCCCCATTATTGGAATCCAAGGCCTCAACAAGCTAACAGCCTTAGGTACCAAGGACAGCAGCAGCAAAATAACAGTGAGGAAGACCCAGGGTCAGTAGTAATAAAGCGACCCTCCATTTAGTTGCTGCTGACAGAGAGAGGGCTGAAATGAACTCTACAGGGTTCATGGCCATTTTCCCTCCAAGTTTTGGAGAATAGTACTCTTGGGGAGGTAAGCTTATGCTTTGCTGACTGCAAGGTATCTTAGGATAACAATTCAGAAAATACGATGTGCATTGCAGGTACCTGGGTAGTTATAGCAATGGAAAGGTAATCAATCAATAAACCAACATATCTCTTGTGACTCTCATGTGCCCAACACTGTGCCTGACATTACTGAAGATATAAACAATTAGAAAGTATTATTGTAACTCTCAAAGAGCTTATAATAACATCAAAATTGGAAGTCAGAAGAACCCATCAATTTACATAAGGAAATAAATTGAGCCCCAGGGTGATAACAGTGACAACATAGTGACAATGATGATGAAAACCACAACAATTTAACAAGCTTTGATTCATGATATCAGAGAAATCAATGTTATAATTTTTAAGCAATGATTTTTCAATGGCAATAGTAATTATACAGCAAAGTAGAATATGCATTCTTTGTGGGCCAGGATCATTTGTTTTTATCTTTGAATCCCAGTTGCCTATGAGTGACTGGTGTATAGTTATTGCTGTTGCTGTTGTTTTAAAAGGAAAAGGTTTGTCTGATTGCTCTGTATGTCAGTGATTAATAAACACTTGAAATAAATAAATAATATGTATAAGAACTAATACTACAGGATGGTAAGATGATAGACCTCAAGCTGTAAGTGACTTTATAAGCCTTCTAGTCTAGTCTCCTCATTTTGAAGGTGGGGAAATTGAGGCCTAGGGAAGTTAAGTGATTTGTCTAAGATCATACTGGTAGTAGGTGTCAGAGTTGGGATTTTAACTTAGACCCCCTAATTCTAGTGCTATTGTTGATTTAAATAAGGGTGACACACATAACCCTCAGGGAATTTATTGAAATATAGGATTTAGAGCTAAAAGTAATCTTGCCATTTATCTAATCCAAGTTTCTGATTTTGCACATGAAAATAATGATACCCAGAGGATTTATATAATAACAGGAACTACAAAATTGAAATTAATAATGCTGGTAGTAGTAATGGTAGTAGTAGTAGTAATAGTGATGGTACTAGTGGTGCTGGTGTTAATAGTAGTAATAAAAGTAATAGTAGTAGTGGTAGTGGCAATGGTGGTAGTGGTGGTGGTGGTGGTGGTGGTGGTAGTGGTGCTGTTGCTGCTGATGATGGTAGAAGTATGGTAGAATTATCACCTTCAAGGTCTAATCCATTGCAAATGTCATATGCAGTGGAACAGATAATAACAAAGTAGTAAGATATATATATATATATATATATATATATATATATATATATATATCAACATGATATACAAACAAGATTTCAAATTCCTGTTATGGCATCTCTGAAGACTGGAGAGGACTCTGAAAAATTAACATAATAAGACCTCATGATATCACTGATAATAACAACAGCAACCATAATAATATATCAGAAACTGACCATCCTTCATAAACTGTGAGATGGCAAACTCTTACAACAAATACACATTAGCAAATATCTTTGAAAATTGGAAAAATAAACTATACTGGAATTGTTCCCCATAATTATTTGTACATAAAATCTAAATCCAATGTTTGTTTATCTGTTTTTTTAATAGTTACCATACTGGACACTCATAATGACCAAACCATATGGAATCACAAGTTCTCAAAAATATACAGATTCAGAGGAAAGAATCAAGGCCAAATGGGAATAGAAAAAAAATGTATGACTTTTTCCCATCAAATTATCTAACAGTTGAATTGTCCCAAATATGCTTTGATAGAGTCTATAAAATCTCCACTTGGATGCCAACACTTCATTTCAATGAGCAAAAAGTCATTTATTGAACCAGTTCATGATAGTGTAATGATCATTAAATATAAAATAACAAAAGGATGCTTACTTGATAATAGAGCATTTGTATCTGCACACCATCAAATATAAGATGGAAAGAGATCTTAATGAAGATGGCAGTAACAGCAACAATAGAATGCAGCTACTTGATCAGGGACTGTTTCTGCCCAAATTACCTCAAATATAAGAAGAAAAGAATGATATCAATGATGATGATAAGTGTCAATAATGACAACCTCCTCAAAGCTCAAACCATTATCCATGTCATGTGGTGGAAGGAAATTGTCAACTAAGGGGGTGCCATCTAGAGTAATGTACAGGGAAAAATTTATAAGTTCTTTGACTGCAATGGTAGCTGTGGAAGTTTGACCAAAATTCTAAATAGTGATCCATTGGGATCTGGCAATGACCAGCACATTGTGTAGAAGTGCTGTATCTGCTTTTCATGAATCTTAGAAATAGATGAGGCAATATTGGGTTGCAGACAGATTCTGCTCCATTCTTTTATAAATAAACTTGACCCAGAGAATACCGGAATGAATTGTATCCCTTTGTGTCCTAATATTAACCAATCAATCAGTCAATCCAATATCACAACTACTAATATGTGAAGGAGAAATACATTGGAAAAATTGAGCCATACAATACCTCAGCTGTTTCAAATATTTCAGTGCAGATGGAATTGACCACTAAAATGGACCAATGCTGAGTGAGCATACAATGACATAAGGATAGCAATACTTTTATTTTGTGCAAGTGCTATCTTATAATAGATGTGAAAACATTTTTTAACATTTATGGCTCTAAGACTGATACTACTTTTTTGTCAAAGATATCCTCAGGTGTAAGCTATAAAACAAAGTATAGCAAATCAATATAGGACAGTTCTAAAAAATAACCTAGATAAGATAAAATTAAAAGAACTGAGGAGCAACTTTAATCTGAAGAGAGAAGCTTAAGAATCTTAAGACAATGGAAATTTACAGTTAATACATACTTCAGAAATATTACCTAGTAATGAAATTCTTGGCAAAAAAAATAATGCCAATGTCTTGATTGATTTGAAGAGGAAGTAGATATATTTATAATTGAATTTCAAATAGATTTTTAAAAGTTATAGTTTCATAAATCCAATTAATAGATCAACCATATTAAAACAAGGTATTCTTTTTTTAAACTGGCACCTCCTATAATAAAGGTGTTGACTAAGATTATCACTTATAGCTCAGTTATGGCATATATACAACACACATGTATATAAATGCGTATACAAATTTGTGTGAACATACATAGGCACACACAAAACCACAAATGTGTATGTGTCTATATATGTATATGTGTGCATATACAACACATCTTTGGGAATTCCAGAATACTTACTGTCTGTTTGGAGACTTGTTCTTGGTTTCAAAAAGTACCAATAAAACAATGTCAATGATAATTGCTATAAAACCTGACAGGAGGCAGTGTAAACTTATTAGGGTTCTATTTACCCTTAAATCCATTGGTATCATGTCTGAATATAACTGAGTGTGGTTCTCAACTCTAAGCGGGAATAGTAACAAAAATCGTATTAAATATTTTATGTACATAGATGACATTTTAATATCCTTCCACTGAAATACATATTAAATAACTAAGTCATCTCATGGAATCTCTAGTGATGTAAATATGTCATTGAAATTGATACTTGTAAGATTCTTCAAGTGTGCCAAGGAATAATCATGAATGAACGCTTTAATATTCAATCCAAAGGTCAAATTTAAACAATGAAGGTGAGACTTACAAGTATGTTGATTTTCTCCAGGGAAGACAAATCAAGCTCAAGGCAATTACAAGTAAGTCATGGGTATATATCATAAAGTGGCGTCCTGAGACAAAGCTTAATGAAAACATAGAGCAATCAACACCTATGTAATATCATTCTTAATAATACTTTTGACAAGCAAAATGGGAAATAGGTGTCTTAGGTGTCCAAATAAAAACCCAGGCATTGTTACAAAACACAGGACTGCAAAATGGCAACTATGAAAAAAAATGAATATGTTCTCATCATAAAGCAGGAAAAAGAGAATCATCGTGCTAATATTTTAGATAAATATTTCAGGAGCAAGCTGACTTTACATCATAAATCATAAAGCAATGCTGACAATAGATATATGAGACTAAATTTTTCAAGTATAACCAAGAATGGTTTATCTCTGCTTAAAGTCTGTAAAATGGTCAAGATACATGTATGGGATGAAAAGGTTGCCCATAGGTTACATACACATGACTTAACCAATGATATGATAATATAAAAAATAGACCAAATGGTTGAGTCATGTGGACATCATTATCAAAACAGAGGGATTCATAAGCTCAGTTGAAGATCGGTTCATCTCCACTATATTAAAAGAAAGGTCATTCTTGTGGAGCCCAGACTGATTGATTCATGAAATGAAATGAGAGAAAATGTGCAACATGTCACTGAAGATAGTTAGGTTTTAGATTCAATTAGATACTTACAAATATATGATCAGTTAGAATTATTCACCTGGAGGTCTCTATCTCCTGTAAACTAACATATACCCAATACCCATATTATAAATAATGGAAAAATTCACAAAATGCTCTTGAAACATAAAAATTGTATTGCAACCAGAAAATCACGACAGACTGAACAGTTGACTATAACCATGTAGGAAAAACATTAAAATATAACTAAAAAAGTTACCATGATGGATATTCATAATCTCCAAATTTACTGAAGGGAAAATAAGAAGAAATTAAAATAAAAATCAAGCATATAAAAAAATAAAGCTCTAATGTGAACAGGATGAAGTCCATAACATTTCCAATGCTTTCAAATGAACCTGTGGACATGCACTAGTCTAGTATTTCTATATTCTTATTTGATTATTAAAAAAAATAAAAATCATGGAGGGGGAGCCAAAATGGTGGAGGAGAAGCAGGAAATTCAGTGACCTCTCCCAACAACCACTTCAAATACCTATAAAATATGACTCTAAACAAATTTTAGAGTTACAGAACCCATAAAATGACAGAGAAAAAGCAATCTCCCACTGAAGGCAGCCTGGCAAGCTGACACGAAGGGTTCATCACAGCACTGGGAGCTAAGCGCAGTCCTATGGGGACCATGCATTTTTAGCCCCAGGAAGGCAGCAGCAGCCAGAGCAGATTTCAGGAGAGTGAATCACCAGTAGCTGTGGCAGTTTAAAAACTTTTCAATTAATAAACACCAAAAATAAAGTACAAGGTCAGTCCAGAACTCTGTTGGAAAGTACCCTGCCCATGGGGCAAGAGGTGCAGAGGCATGGTGGTTATAGTTGCTATCATGTGGCTGCCTCTAGAGCTCCTGGCCTACAAATCCTAGGGGACCAAGTGACTATTCAGAGGGTAATGGCTCTTACTTTGATGTGCTTGGATACAGATCACTTTCTTTTTTGGTGGTCCTTGGGTGAGAAACGCCATTTTGCCTCTGTGGTGTTTGTGGAGAGGGTGCCTTCCTTAGAGCTCTGACATTTGTGAAAACCCCAGTGATTTGGGACAAAGCTCTCCTCTCTGAAAGCAGAGTTCTACTATGGTAAAGAACTGAAAAGTCAAGTAATTAACTAGCAATAAAAACAAGCAGAGGAAGCACAAACAGACCATCGAATCCTTTTGGGGGGACAAAAAGGATCAAAGCATGGAATGGCAAGAAGACAATGAAGTCAGAACTCCTGCATCAAAAGCTTCCTAGAAAAAATATGAATTGGTTACAGGCCATGGAGGAGCTCAAGAAGGATTTTGAATATCAAGTAAGAGAAGTGGCAAAAAAATGCGAAGAGAAATGAGAACGATGCAAGGAAATTATGAAAAAACACCTGACTGAAGAAAATAACACCTTAAAAAAATAGACTAACTCAAATGGCAAGAGGTTCAAAAAGTCAATGAGGAGAAAAATGCTTTAAAAAGCTGAATTTGACAGAAGGAAAAAGAATCTCAAAAGCTCACTGAAGAGAATCATTCCTTCAGAAATAGATTGGAGCAAATGGAAGCTAGTGACTTTATGAGAAACCAAGATACTATTAAATAGATCCAAACAAATGAAAAAATAGAAGGCAATGTGAAATATCTCATTGGAAAAACCATTGACCTGGAAAATAGATCCAGGAGAGATAATTTAAAAATTATTGGACTGTCTGAAAGCCATGATCAAAAAAAGAACCTAGAAATCATCCTTCAAGAAATTCTCAAGTAAAATTGCCCTGATATTTTACAACCAGAGGGCAAAATGGAAACTGAAAGAATCCACAGATCACCTCTTGAAAAACATCCCAAAAGAAAACTCCTAGGAATATTATAGCCAAATTCAAGAGTTCCTAAGTCAAGGAGAAAATATTACAAACATCCAGGGAGAAACAATTTGAGTATTTTGGTAACACAATCAGGATAACACAAGATCTAGCAGCTTCTACATTAAGGGATCAAAGGGATTGGAATATAATATTCCGCAGAACAAAGGAGCTGGGATTAAAACCAAGAATCACCTACCAAGCAAAACTGAATATAATGTTTTAGGGGAAAATATGGTCATTCAATGAAATAGAGGACTTTAATCATTCTTGATGAAAAAAACAGAGCTGAATAGAAAATTTGACTTTCAAATACAAGAAGCAAGAGAAGCATGAAAAGGTAAACAGGGGAAAGAAATCATAAGGCACTTATTAAAATATAACTATTTATATTTCTACATGGAGAAACAATAATTGTAACTCTTGAGACTTTTCTCAGTATGAGGATAGTTGATGGGAATATATATATATATATATATATATATATATATATATATATATATATACATATATATGGGTATATGTGCACATAAATTCATATGTGAATGTTTGTATATATGTATACATGTATACATAGACAGAGGGCACAGCATCAGTTGAATAGGAAGGGATGATATTTTAAAAATAAAATTAATAGATGAAAGAGGAATATAATGAGAGGAAATAGGGAAAAATAAAATAGGGTAAATTACCTCATGTAAAAGAGGAAAGAGAAAACTGTTACAATGGAGGAGAAGAACAGGAAGGCAAAACAGAATGGGTCATCCTTACTCTCATTGAATTTAGCTTAAGGATGGAATAACATAACACACCAAATTGGGTATCTTACCCTACAGGAAAGTAGGGGGGAAGGATATTAGAGGGGGGATGATGGAAGGGAGGGCAGATTGGGGGGGAAAGTAGTTAGAAGCACAAACTTTTGGAAAGGGACAGGGTCAAAAGAGAAAATAGAAAAAGTTGGGGGACAGGAGAGGATGGAGGGAAATATAATAATTCTTTCATAATATATCTACTATGGAAATGTTTTGCATAACTGCACATCCAATAACCTAAATTGAATTGCTTCTTCTCCCAGCAGGGATGGGTGATGAGAGAAGAGAAAGAATATGTAAATCAAAGTTTTAAAATCAAATGTTAAAAAAAATACTTATTTTTAAATGCTACTGGGAAATAAGATATATAAGCACTGGGGTATAGAAATCCATCTTGCCCTATTGGAAAGTTGGAGGGGGAATGGGGGAAGATAGAAGAGAGAACAGATTGGGGGAAAGAGTATTCAGTAGGATCGCTATTTTGGGGTGGGGAGTCGGGAAAAGACAGAGAGAAAATTTGTGACTCAAAATCTTGTGGAAATGAATGTTGAAAACAAAAAAATATTAAAAATCATTTATCATCAATTTTATTCACCCACTTAATAACCTGAAAACTATTAAATACTCAAGAATAATAGGATAGCAACCTGTCCTTAGACAATGTCTGTGCTTGTCCAGAAAGAGGTGGAGGATCGGATAACAATAGTGGTTGGAAGTAAGAGTGGTTTGTTATAAATTCCACTGAATTTGGAGTCAGAGGACGTGAGTTTGAATGCCTTTGCTGACTTCCTTTATACTTTTGCCCGGTTTATGTCTCTGGACTTCAGTTTCCTTTTTTATATGACAAAGTAGATAAAGTAAAAGACCTCTAAAATCTGTATGTGTATCCATATATCTGTATCGTGTATATGCATATATATGTATTTGTGCATGTATATATATACATACATATGTGTATTGCATAAGTACATATATGTACATAGGTGTATATATGTGTTGTGCATGTGTGTGTTTATTGTATATATGCATACACACATGCATACGTGCATTATGCACACATACATACCAAAGCCCCTGGTACTGATTTTATTCCAGCTGAGGTTCATAAGGTGTGGAGTTCATTACTCATAGAAATGCAGACTGAAGTTTTCCAGGGTATATAGTGAGCAGCAGCTATCCTATAGTCACAGGGGTGGGGAACCTATGGCCTTGAAGTCACATGTGGCCCTCTAGATGCTCAAATGTGGTCCTTTGACTGAATCCAAACTTCTCAGAACAAATCCCCTTACTAAATAGATTTGTTCTTTAAAACTTTAACTTAGTCAAAAGGTCATACCCAAGGACCTAGAAGGCCACATGTGGCCTTGAGACCACAGGTTCCCCATACCTGCCCCTAGGATTTTGAGGATGCCCCTATCTCTATAAAGGAAAATGAAATAGATTGTCCTGTAACAATCATGGGTGGGGGGAGGGGAAGGTGGTCTCTCTCAGTCAGTCCTGGCAAGATTCTTGCCAGAGTCCTCCTTAATAGACTGATCCTTTACCTGGAAGATGGTCATCTACCTGAGAACCAGTGTGGTTTCAGGAAGGGTTGAGAAATGGTCAATACAGTATTTTTTCTGACAATTCCAGGAGAAATGCCAGAAGAACAGAGGCTGGTACACAATGTTTGTGGATCTGACCAAGGCCTTTGATACTTTCAGTCATGAGGCCTTATGGAAAAATATGAAAAACCGGTTGCCCAGAGATGTTCATCAGCATTTTACATCAGTTTCATGATGGTGTGTTTGCTCAGGTTCCAGATAATGGATGATTTCTCACACTTTTCCACACTAAAGGAGTAAAAAAAAGGCTGTGTTCTTGCCCCCATGCCTTTTGGCATGATGTTTTGAGCTATATTATTAAATGGCTTCAAGGAGGATGTATATGTCATCTGTCAGCTACCACACTGATGGTAAATTCTTCAACTCAAAAAGACTACAACCGAAGACTTAAGTGGAGGGAGCATTGGTACATGATTTTCTATTTGCCAATGATTGTGCACTCAATGCAGCCTCTGAAACTAAGATGCAACAAATTATGGATCAATTCTCTGTTGCTCATGCTATTCTTGGCTTAACAATTAACACCAAGAAAATATAGGTGTTCCATCAACCACCACCACATCATGCATACGTGGAAGCATTGATTACAGCAAATGGAGAAGTTTTGAATGCTGTGGATAAAGTCCCCTTACTTTGGCAGTATACTTTCCAGAGAAGTACATTGATAATGAGTTTGATGCATTCATTGATAGAGCTAGTTCAGTGTTTGGGGGACTCTGAAGGAAAGTGTGGGAGACAAGAGGAATTAGACTGCCTACCAACCCGAAGGTATACAGAGCTGTTGTGTTGACCTCCTTGTTGTATGCCTGTGAAACTTGGGCAGTATACCAATGCCATGACAGGAAAATGAATCACTTCCATTTGAATTGTCTTAGGAAGATTATGAAGATCACCTAGCAGGATAAGGTACAAGACACTCAGTTACTTTCTCAAACTTAACTACCAAACATTCAAACTCTACAGCAGAGGGTACAATTCTGATGTATGGTCTGGCCACATTGTTCAAATTACAAACCTAAGCTTGCCACAAAAACTAATTTATAGAGAACTCACTAAGGGCAAGTGCTCATATGGTGATCAGAAAAAAAAAAGCTGTATACAAGGATAACTTCAAGGTATCTCTTAGAGAGACCTTGTTCTCCAAGAACATTAGAATTGAATATGTGACATAGGAGATACTGGCACAGGACCATACAGCATGGTGTGCCCTCATCAGAGAAGGGGCTGTGCTCTATGAGCAAAGAAGAATTGAAGTAACTCAAAAGAAATATGATATGCACAAAATCTACCCCAAATATTCACAAGGCCTTTTTTCCCAACCTGATGTAGAGCGTAGAGCATTCCAAGCTCATGTTGGTCTGATCAGTCATAGTTGGACACATTGAAATGGCTCTAGCACAGTGATATCATTTTAGTCATCTTCAAGACTGGAGGACAACCAAATACTCTCTCTCTCTCTCTCTCTCTCTCTCTCTCTCTCTCTCTCTCTCTCTCTCTCTCTCTCTGTGTCTCTCTCTCTCCATATATATACTATATATGCATACACATATGTATATATACACACATGCATGTTGTAGCAGCAAGCACCCTAGCATACCCAGGCTGGCTGCCAATACAATAAATTTCTTAGATCTACTTTTGTAAAGGAAAGCAATTCAAAATGGGTTAACAATCTTGCTTTAATCAAACATATATCATTTACTTAGTTCAAGGGGAAAAGATTAGCACCCTTAACTTCAGAGAATACAAAGGTTTCAAGCAGACAACAAATAGAGACAGAGAAACAGATCAGCAGACAGGCTTCCAACTGTCTGACCATTACATACATACCTAGTCATTTACCAGAGACAGAAGCACCAAAATCTGGGTTTTCAAAGCCAGGAGTCTCAACGGCTGCCCAGAGTTTCATATGGTCAAGTCACACAACTATTCTCAAAGTAAGTCCCAAAGCAAAATCTCATATCAGGGTATATATATAGCCTTCTCCTGGCTCAAAGAATGTCACAACCCTTTTGACCCACTGCACAAGCACAAAGTATTGAGGTGTGGGCATTCCTGAAAAACAACCCTCCTGCCACAGGCTCCATGTGACCACATTCAACCTATTGGGGGCAGAGTATATTCTCAAATCAGGGAAGGTTCTCAGAGTCACTTAAGCCTAGCTAAGGGGCAGAGAAGATCTTAAATTCCAATTCCCATAACACATGAATATACATATAAAATATGTGTGTATGTATGTATAAATATATATCCATATATAGATATATAATAGATGTAGACAGAGAGATAGATATGGATATCTACATATATTTATATCTATCAAGATATAGATATATGTAAATGTGTGTGTGTGTGTGTGTGTGTGTGTGTCCTCTGATACTCCCAGCAAATTTGTTAGGTAATTTAATTATGTGTGTTTTCAAGTGCCATAATAGTCGTAAGTATCAGAGCTGGGATGTAAATCCACAGCATCTGACTCCAAATCCAGGGTAATCTATAGAGAAATGCATGAAATAATAACAGTAAAAAAATGCAGGACAGAACTTGCCGATTTGAACTGTATGAGTTCAGAGGGGATATAGAATTTAATATTAAAGAGATCATGACTGATCTTCTTCAAGGTATTTTCCATGGCTGATAGAGAAAGGAGAAAGTGTGGGAGAAGGAAAAAGATTCTTTAAGTGCCTGCTCTGTGGCAGTACTTCTTAGCACTGAGCTTAATATTTTAGAAATAATATATCATTTGATCTTCGCAATAATCCTATGAAGTAGGTGCTATTATGATCCCAATTTTATAGATGAGGAAACTGAGACTGTTGCAAGTTAAGTGACTGACCTAGGGTAATATAGTCAGTAAGTGTCTGAGTTTGGGGTTGAAGTCAAGTTCTCTATTCACTGTGCCACCTAGCTGCCTCTTAGTGATTCTCCATTGTGTTTCCATTTGCATCTATCATCAATGGACAAAATAGTGCAGATTCTAACAAATGGCAGAATTAACTCTTTTGAATGGATATATTCTATTTTTGTCTAATCAGTTGTTTCTCTGGCTCCTCCCAGAATTTTTTCACATTACTGTGCCTTAGGAGATCACAATCACAGAATATCATTGTTGAAAAAGACTCTTGAGATTATTCAGTTCAGAGTAGTTGAACCAAAATCCACTTTGCTTTATACCTTAATAGAGGTCACCCAGCCTCTGCTCAAAGATCTTTGGTAAAAGGCAAATCATCATCATAGCATCTCCTTCTACTTTGCGGTAGTGTTCATCAATGTTATTTTTCCCCACTGACATTAAGCCTAAATCTAACTAGCGTGTGTGAGAGAGGGGCATTTTTGCTTAAGGGGCCTGTTTTGTTTTGAAGTCCTGGTGGAATTGGGAATGTTAGTGTTTGCTTCATTGGTTATGTGTACCAACTTCTTCTCTTTTTTTTTTTTTTTTTTTTTACTTTTTGGAGGGCAATCAGGTTTAAGTGACTTGACTAAGGTCACACAGATAGTTTTTGTGCTAAGTGTCTAAGGCTGGATTTGAACTCAGGTTCTCCTGACTCCAGGGCTGGTGCTCTATTCACTGTACCACCTAGCCACCCCTATGTACCAACTTCTTAGTTGCTATGATGGATTTGGCTTTCTGGTTTGGGGATCTGGCTTTCTGGTACTTGAAAAACATTTTGGTTCTGTCTTCCACATGGAGAGTCTGTTACATTTTGTGATTCACAACTACACCAGCATATTCATAGCCATAGGGGACACTGTGAATATGAAATTGATGTTATAATTCCCTGAAGAC
This sequence comes from Gymnobelideus leadbeateri, assembly GCA_011680675.1. Lineage (NCBI taxonomy): Eukaryota > Metazoa > Chordata > Mammalia > Diprotodontia > Petauridae > Gymnobelideus > Gymnobelideus leadbeateri. The sequence goes on along the minus strand of WOXC01008941.1, from coordinate 115,390 downwards.
AATGCCTAATTTTACCTTCAGATTTCTAGAGGTAACCATGGAGGGATGGGATTTCTAGAGTGATTCCTCACTTGTGGCTCATTCAAATCAAAAAATAGTGTCACTGGCAGACTGGGTCCCCAGAGGGATGGTTACTACTACTTTTAATGTTGCATGGGTAAATTTATGAGCCACTATCCTCTTAAAATGCTATTGGGCCTCTCTTAAATAATCAGCCAGCTGAATTGGCTCTTTATCTGAAAGGGCATTATAAATGAAGTAGCCACAAATTATTTTCCCCTACACTGAGGGCACACTTTTATGAATTATCCTAAATAGAGTTCTCAGAGTACAGTGTTAGTGAGGCACCTGTGTAGGGAAAACATATGGACAAGGTGACTCAGAATTCCACAAGTGAAGGGATATGATGCACTTTCTCTCTCCAGAGTGACCTCATGAAGTTCACTGCATGGTATGGTGGTCAATGATGTTCAAACTGCAATGCTGTTCAGCTGAACTGACTTTGCCCAGGACATAAAGTAGAGGTTTTCTGACTGCCAAGCTAAATGTGCTTCTTCTTCTGTGTTCTGTCTCCAACGTGCAGAATAATTTGCTATTGGCTTGGGTTACTCCATAGCTGAGGTGCCTCCTTCCTGGCCTCTACTGCTCCTTCACTTGGCTGTGCAGTCATTGGTTAGTGGCTTCCCAAAAGGACAGTGAAGACCACTCTTCTTCTGGTTAGCTGCTTCCCCATTGGGGCAAGCAGGTTCTTGGCCTCTGGGCTTTTCTCCTTGTGATGTATCACCTTCAAAAGTAGTTTCCTGGACTGACTCTTCCATGAGCAATACCAGTTTTATTCCATCCTTGTTGTTTCACCTCTAGCTTGTGGTTTGGCTATGTGGGACCACACTCTCTTTAGCTGGGATATCTCTTGTGATCTTTTCACCTTGGATTCTATAGAACTCTTTTAGCTAGGGCACTTTAATTCATCATCAGTGGACACAGTCTCTGAAGCTGCCCTCATTCCCAGGTGACTGTCTTTCTATATTAGTCTAGAGATCCTTCTTTTAATTGTCTGGTAATGCTCTGGTGACCATGTCTACTGCCTTCAATCATTAGTGAGATTCTGATGGGACTTCTTCCTCTCCTACACTCACACAGTGTCCTGGGCTCCCTTTCCATTAAACAAAAATTGGGAAAGAATAAAGAAAAAGTAAATAGATGTAATGCATCCTTTTATTGGGCAACCTTTTGTGAAAAAAAAAACAACATGCTTCTCACTGATCCCTCCCTACTCCACACCCCACACAAGGTTGTAGCGGTTTTTGCACTCATCACCAAGAAGGAAAAGAGACTGAATGACTGATGGATTGCCCCTTTTGTATGTGAACTCAATTTTGGCCAAGTGTTTGAATCATTGATGGTTCCCTGCAGTTATGTAGCCAATGAGAAGAATTCATTATGGCCCCATGAGCATCCTTTTAGGCATTCAAAGATGAGAACAAGTGTCGAGACTTCCATAAGATGATTTGTAACCAGACAGAGAATATCTATGCATATATTAGACAGCTGGGTAGTGCAATGGATAGAATACATCATCTGTAGTCAGAAAAAATCCCTACTCAAATCTACTCTCAGACTTTTACCTGATGTGTGACCATGGGAATGTCACTGAGAGCTCTGTCTGTCTCAGTTTCCTCATCCGAAAAACAGGGATAATAATAGCACCTCTCCCCTGGGGTTGTTCTGAAGATAAAGTAAAATAGTATTTGTAAAGCATTTTTCAACCTTAAAGTACTAAATAAATTTTAGTTTTCACATCAACATCACCACCACCACCACCACCACCACCAACACCACTATCATCATATTTCATCAGAAAGGGAAAATCTATGCATGCTGTAAGCACTTGGCCTTCATTAGATAGTCCCATCTTTCTGTTTTTAAACATGTGAGAAAAAGAAAAAGTAGACAAAGTTAGTGAGATAGTAGAAAATTAAACAACTGAGAACATATTATTTCAATTTTAAATATCATCCATGTTGTTTTGCTACACTGATGGATCCATAATATGGTTGGCATAATGTCTACACAAATCCATACCACAACACTGCTAGACACTGCTATGCCTTTATTTCTTTATTGCTCCATGTTTGGCATAATTTTATTTTTAGATGATTTAATGTTTTATTTTCCCCAAATTACATATAAGAAAAATTTTTAACATTTGTTTTATTTTGCACTCCAAATTTTTTTTTTACTTTTTCCCTCTCTTCCCCCACTCCACCATTGAGAAGGGAAGCAATTTTATAGAGGTTATAAATGTGCAGTCATGAAAAAATATTTCCATGATAATTATGTTTTGAAAGAAACACAGACAAAAAGAAAAAAAAAACATGAGAAAATTAAAGAAAGCAAAGAAAGAGTATGCTTCAATCTACGTTAAGACTTCATCAGGTCTTTCTGTGATGGGAGATAATGTTTTTCATCTTAAGTCATTAGGAATTATTTTGGATCATTATATCTCTGGGAATAGGTAAGTCATTAGCAGTTGATCATCATAAAATATTGCTGTTTCTGTGTACAATGTGTTTCTGGTTCTGTTCATTTTACTCTGCATCAGTTTATATAAGTCTTTCCAGGTTTTTCTGGGACAATCCTGCTCATCATTTCTCTTTTCTCTTTTCTTTTCTCTTCTTTTCATTTCTTTTTTGTCTTTTTTTCTTCTTTCTTTTCTTTACTTTCTTTTCTTTTTTTGTGTGTTACTTGGCATTTAATTTTACCCAGTTACATGTAAAAACAATTTTTACATTTGTTTTTAAAATTTTGAGTTCCAAATTCTCTCCCTTCCTCCCACTTCACACCTCCCATTAAGAAAGTAAGCAATTCCATATATTCCATATATGAGTAATCATGGAAAAAATATCCATAATAGTCATGCTGTGATAGAAAACATAGACAAAAACTCAAGAACAAATATATCATAAAAATAGTATGCTTCAATCTGTATTCAGACACCATCAGTTCTTTCTCTGGAAATGGATAACATTCTTCATCTTAAGTTCTTTGGAGTTGTCATGGATCCTTGTGTTGCTGAGAGTAGCCACGCCATTCCCAGGTGATCATCTTACAATATCGCTGTTACATTGTACCCAGCACATTTCATTTTTCATCTATCTATGCAAGTCTTTCCAAGTTTTCCCAAGAGCATCCAGCTCATCTTTTCTCTTAGTACAATAGTATTCCATCAGAACTAAATATCACAACTTGTTCTACCATTCACCAATTGATCTGCATCACCTCAATTTCCAATTTTTTTACCCTCAAAAAAGAGTTGCTATAAATATTCCTGTACATATAAGTTCTTTTCCATTTTTATCTCTTTTAGGATACAGACACAGTAGTCATACTGCTGTGTCAAAGGGTATGCGTGTTTTTATAGCCCTTTGGTCATAGTTCCAAATCACTCTAAAGAATTGTTCAGTTAGTTCGGAACTCTGAGTTTTCTCGATGACACTGGGGGAGGGAAGGTACTGAATGGAACTCTAAAGACATCAACCTCAGAATAGTCAGTATAGCATCAAATAGAGTCAGTTATGTTTTCTCAAAAATTCACTTCTAAAAACCATTATCCACTTGCTATATGAAAACCTCAGTGGTAAGGGTTGGGGAATATCAGTGCCAAAAGTGTAAGTGTGCTTCCTAGAGTTAAAGAAGGAAAGGAACTTGGGAGGGGAGGGATGATCAGATAGAAGCAGTAAGGGGATGAAGGTTTGGCTTATTGAGGTGAACTCCCTCCAATCAGGAGACAGGGCCTCTGGGTGGGGCAGGGGGGAGAGTAGGGGACTCTAGAGGGATGAGTGAAACAGAAATCATGGCCTGGAGGTAGTACTTCTTGGTCTTTCAAAGCTAGTCAGAGTACAGGTAGGCATTCTGACCTTTCTAACCTACTGACTCAGACCTACATGGAAATTGTAAGCCCAGCACTGGATTTTCAGAAGACATCTTTATCTCAAGGAAAAGGGCTACTTCTTCCAGCCAGGGCATCTGCCAGAAGGAGAAGTTCAAGGCAGAAGTTTCCTAGAAATGTGGACCATATGGAAAACAAAAGGCCTTATGGGCTTCAGTGAACCAAACCCTTTCTGAGAGGGCCCAGGATCATCCTCCTCCTACATTCACACTCATGGCTTGAATATCATATTCCAAGTGCTCTGATCCTTTAATGTACAAGCGACTAAATCTTGTATTATCCTGATTGTGGCTCCACAATACTTGAATTGTTCTTTCTGACTGCTTGCAATATTTTCTTCTTGACCTGGGAACTCTGCAAATTGGCTCTAATATTTCTGGGAGTTTTCCTTTTGGAATCACTTTCCAGAAGTGATTGGTGGATTCCTTAATTTTCTATTTTACCCTCTGGTTCTAGAATATTAGGGCAGTTTTCCTTAAAAATTTCTTCTTTTTTAAACAAATGCTTTATTAACTTCTGTTTTACATCATTCATTTCCGCCAGATTTTGAGTTACAATTATTCCCCCCGCCCTGTTTTTTCCCTACCTACCCTCCCAGAATAGCAGTCCCACAAGATATCACTTCCTCCAATCTGCTGTCTCCCATATCTTCTCCCATACCCCCTTCGACTTTTCCATTAGAGGAAGGTGAATCTTTGTGTCCCAATGCCTGCACATCTTATCTCCCAATTACAAGCAAAAGAGTATTAATAATAGTATTTATATATATTTGAAACATTTAATCTTAAGACCTCGAATTTCAGATCCATTTCCTTCCCCTCTTGTCACCCATTCCCTCTGGGAAGATAAGTAATTCAGTATATGTTGTACATGTCTAGCTATGCAAAACATTACCATAGTAGATATGTTGTACAAGGCTGCTTATAATTCCCTCCCACTCATCACACACCCCCCCCCCACCTGGTCCATTCCCTACTTGATCCTGTCCCTCTTCGAAAGTGGGTACTTCCAACCTCCCCTCCCCCCAAGGATGCCCTCCCATCCACCATCCCTCCTCTCATCCCCCTTCCCCCTATTCTGCTGCAGGTTGAGATATCCCATTTAGTATGCATGTCATTCTCTCCCAGAACCAAATTCAATGAGAATGTGGTTTTGTCTTTTTAGCCTTCCTTATTCTCCCCCTCCTTTGCAACCACTTCCCCTTGCTTCTTCTACATGGGATAGTTTACCCTACCCTGTCTCTCCCCATGTCCTCTTGCCACTTTCCTCTCTCACCTCATAATTTCATCCCTTGAGTATTCTCCCTTCCCAACAAATTCAACCTATGCCCTCTATCCATATATAATTGTAACCATATACACACACATTCACATATGTATTCATATGACTACACACCCTTCTTCCATTATTTTCATAGTGAGAAAGATATCATCAGTCACAGTTATTGCTTTTCCATATAGGAATGTAAATAGTTCAACTTTGATAAGTTCCTTTTGATTTCTTTTCCCTGATTACCTTCTCAGGCATCTCTTGCTTCTTGTGTCTGGATGTCAAATTTTCTATTCAATTCTGGTTTTTTCCTCAAGAATGCTTGAAAGTCCTCTATTCCACTGAATGACCATATTTTTCCCTGAAACAAAATACTCAGTTTTGCTGGGTAGGTGACCTTTGGTTCATTCCCAGTTCTTTTGCCCTCTGGAATATCATATTCCATGCCCTTCAATCCCTCAGTGTAGAAGCTGCCAGGTCCTGGGCTATTCTGATTGTGTTTCCACAATATTGAAATTGTTTCTTCCTGGCTGCTTGTAGTATTTTCTCCTTGATCTGGAGATTCTGGAACTTGGCTATAATATTCCTGGGAGTTTTCTTTTTGGGATCTTTTTCAGGAGGTGATCTGTGGATTCTTTCAACCTCTATTTTGCCCTCTGGATCTAAAACATCAGGGCAATTTTCCTTGAGAATTTCTTGAAGGGTGATTTCTAGGTTCTTTCTTTGATCATGGCTTTCAGGTAGTCCAATAATTTTTAAATTGTATCTCCTGGATCTATTTTCCAGGTAAGTGGTTTTTCCCATGAGATATTTCACATTGCCTTCTACTCTTTCATTTGTTTGGATCTGCTTAACAGCATCTTGATTTCTCATAAAGTCATTAGCTTCCATTTGCTCCAGTCTAACTCTGAAGGAATGAATCTCCTCAGTGAGCTTTGGAGATTCTTTTTCCATCCGGCAAGTTCGACTTTTTAAGGCATTCTTCTCCTCATTGCCCTTTTGGACCTCCTTTGCCATTTGAGTTAGTCTATTTTTTAAGGTGTTGTTTTCCTCAGTCAGGCTGTTGACCCTCATTTCATACTTTTCCTGCATCCTTCTCATTTCTCTTTCCAATTTTTCATCCACTTCTCTTATTTGATTTTTAAAGTCCTTCTTAAGGTCCTCTATGGCCTGCAACCCACTCATGTTTTCCCCTGGGGCTTTTGGAGCAGGACTTCTGACCTCACAGTCCTTTTCCCGCTCTATGCCCCCAAAATAGGAGTCTAGGGTTGCATTTTTCTGTTTCCTTTGCCTTGGCATGTTGCCACTTAATTACTTGACTTTTGGGCTTGTTGCCACACTATGGCTTTAAGGCCAGATAGAGGAATTTTCGTCCCGAACGTGTGGGGGGCAACTTCCATTTCTGGCAAGCTGTAAACCCACCCACGACTTCCACCCTAGATCACAATCCAGATCCAGGGAGGTTAAAGCAAGAGCGATTACCCCCCAAGACTGATCGCTGGATCTCCCTACAATTTGCAGGCCAGGAGCTGGAGCTGCGTCTGAAAACTACAAAATGGCTTTTGTCCTCAGCGGCCTCTAGCCCCCAGGGGAGGAAGCTGACGCATTCCCCAAATACAGGTCCCAAAGTCCATAGGACATTAACCTCTTACTTTTTCCTAGGCATGTCTATGTTGATAATTCTGGAGTCGCCACAGCTGCTGGTGTTCTGGCATTCCTCCAGCCGGCCATTGGCCCTGGTGCCCTGGGGCTAAAACCTCAGCTCACGGGGACCTCAGCTCCGGCTCGGCTCGGCTTCGCAGGCGCTGCTCACTGCCCACTCCCAGACCGCTGTGCTGGTCCTTCCTGCAGGGCTGCTGGGCTGTCCTCAGTGGGAGGTTAGCTTCTCTGTGTTGTTCTGTGGGTGCTAGGGCTCCAGAAGTTGTTCAGAGTCCCCTTTTACATAGTTTAGGGGGAATCTGGGGGCAGAGTGGCTTGGATGTGCTGTTTCTACTCCGCCATCTTGGCTCTGCCCCTCTAATACTATTTTTAAAAGGTCTAATTATTATTTCAATGTCTAGACAAGGTAAAATCTGGGCAACTGGGGGGATATAAAGTAAAAAACAAAAATGAGATGGAGTTTGTTGTCTCCATTTGTTAGTCCAATGGGGGATCCATTTAACCAAAATAAAAAGAACTGATATTTATACAAAGCTTTAAATTTTGTAAACTTTGTTACACAAATTTGAGCCTCACGATGACACTATGAAGAAGTTAAGGTATTATTATTATTCTTTGACAGATGAAGAAAGTAAGGTCAGAATAGCAAAGTTATTTTGGCAGATCTCACAGAGCTCACACATACACGAGAGGCAACATTTAAAGCCAGGGTTTCCTGACTCCACACTCTAGGCATGTTTTCTCCTATAAGTCATAGGTAGGGTGTGCTTCGCAAAGCACTGTCTGACTGCTGTCTAGGGGACAAATCTGTGCACAGAGCATGAATTCCTTGTGCCTGCAGTCTTGCTGCTTACTAACCACAAAATGCAAAAGAAGGCGTAATGACACTAAGTGGGCTTAACTTTGGCTGTAGTCAGAAAACATAATTCCCCAAGCCAAAGATGTTCAGTAATAATTTCATATCCTGGCTCACATGATTTGCATTGCTAATCAGAAGCTTTATCTGATAATTGCTTTCTATATATTTAGCCCCACAAATACAATTCTGCATTGTGTGCTCAAATTGCTTGGGCAATATTGTGAGGACTGAGGGACTTGAAGAGAGATTTGCACAAGTAGAAAAAAAAATCCTAAGGAATGTCTAGGTTACAGCTAGACAGAATAAATAAAGCATGCTACTTCACAAACTTCTAGAATCTTCTAAATCCCAAATTCAAAAAGTTGATCATTTAGTAATGGTAGTCATCTATTTAGAGCTATGAGGGAGATTGGAGGCCATATAGGGCAAGGATTCTTAGACTGTGGTCTCTGATTTTTTTTCATTATTTTAAGGAGTATTTTAATATAGCTAGTTATCTTTATTTACTTCTCTGTTTTATTTTATCCATTTGAGAGCATCCTTCTTGGAACAGCTAGGTGGCACAGTGAATAGAGCACCAACACTGAAGTTGGGAGGACCTAAGTTCAAATCCTGCCTCAGACATTTAACACTTACTAGCCATATGACCTTGGGCAAGTCACTTAACCCCAATTGCCTTGCCCTCCCCCCTCCAAAAAAGCAAAAATTTTAAAAACAGAATATTATTCTGAGAAGTGGCCCACCAGATTAACAAAGAGGTACTTGTCAGAAGAGAAAAAAGAAAGTTGATAATCCTTGATACTGGTTCTACCCCATCATTTTACAAATGAAAAGACCAAGGCTCCAAAACATGACTTACCACATGTTACAATCTACATATATGTATCTCTCCATCCATCCATCTGATATCTAAATGAATCTATAATTTCAGTAGGATGAGGTTGCCACCTTAAGATTTCCCCACTACCAATAGAGGTCAAGGATAGCTAGGTGGTGAAGTATATAGAGCTCTGGGGTTGGAATCAAGAAGACTCATTTTTATGAGTTTGTATCCAGCTTCAGACATTTACAAGCTGTGTGGCCCTGGACAAGTCACTTAAACTTGTTTTCCTCTGTTTCCTTATCTGTCAAATGAGTTGGAGATGCAAATGACAAACTACTCCAGGATCTTTGCCAAGAAAACCCTGAATGAAGTCATGAAGATCCAGACACGACTGAAATGACTCAACAGTCATTGTGCAATTGACTATGTTTGATCTATAATAATAAAATAACATTTTGAAAGATCTTCATGGCTTGCAAAATTCTTCCTATGCCTCTTGATATTTGATCCTCATAATGTTACTGGAATGTATCAATGTGAGGTAAGTGTCTGAGGAAGTATTGGATCACATATTGTCTGATTCCAAAGCCAGCATTCTACCAGGTAGGCCACTCTGGACTCTCAAACATACTTCCTCCTTAAAACATAGGGTGGGAGATTCATATTGAGATATAACTAGGTTGGAGTGACTGAGCCTTTGCACCAGGGCAACAAAATTAAGAATTGCTGGAAGCATTTTCACTCCGTCAGCAGGTGAACTTAACATCCAATTAGGAAGGACAAGTAGCTCAAATAGCTTACTCTTCATCCCCAGGTGAACTCCTCTCAGGTTTAGCTCCAGGCTGCTAAGTCTCTAATGGCAGCCTCATAGTGCTAAGTGATTTTTGCTCCATAGTGCTGTGTGTGTTGAGATCTCTTCCTGTCAGCCTTCTTCTGATGTTCTAGATCCTTCTTCATACTCGTGCTTTCCCCTTGTTGATGATTTCTAAGTTATCCTATCTATAGTTTGTTTGTATGTAATCATTTTCATGTTATCTGTTCCATTAGACCACAGTCCTTAAAGCAGGGACTACTATTTACCTTTCTTGCTATCCTCAACATATAGCAGAGTATCTCATACTTACTGCTTTTATTCAGTCATTCAGTCCTGTCCCATTCTTTTTGACCCTGTATAAGGTTTTCTTGCCACAGATACTGGCGTAGTTTGCCATTTGCTTCTCTAGCTCATTTTACAGAAGAGGAAACTGAGGCAAACAGGGTTGAGTGATTTGCCCAGAATCACAGAGCGACTGAATGTCTGAGGCCAGAATTGAACTCACATCTTTCTGACTCCAGACTAATGCACTATCCACTAAGCCACCCAGTTACCACATCTGACACATAGTAGGTGCTTATTAAATATTTATTGACTGTCTCCATAAGCTTATTTAAATTTTCTTTTTATGGTTTTTACTGTGAATTATATACAGATTAGAACCCAGGCACTCAAAGAATCCTTTGTGCTTTGGATTCTCTGAGCACAATAAAAAATATGAATATGTGAGGTAAAATGTGATGCTTTTTTCCCCCTTCCACACACATACCTTTTTGGTTTTCCCCAATTCTCACTGATTTTTTGAATATTCTCAAAACAAAATGAAAAAACCCACAAACAGCTGTTTCTCCCCCACGTGTACATGGCCCATTTTTTGAGGCAATTGAGATTAAGGGACTTGCTCAGGGACACACAGCTAGTATGTGTCTGAGCCTGGATTTTTATTCAGGTCCTTGACTTCAGGACTGGTCTTCTATTCAAGAGCACATCTGCACTTTTAGTTTCAATTTGTTTCTTCATTATATGTAGAAAAAAACTCATAAAATCATCCATAACTCTCACCAAAAGAGGAATTATTTTTTCTTCAGACCTCAGGTTTTATGTATCTTCTCTTTTAGAAAAGCTGTATTTGCAGGGGAGGCAATTATAATTCTCTCTAAGTTGTTTATACAAAGAAAATGAACTAGTGCTTTAAAAAAATTCAATGTAAATAAAATGAGCTGTAATCAGCCCCAATTAGCACATTAAAATAAGTTTAAAATTAGTTTTTATCATTCATTGTACAGGGGGGAAAAGTGCACAGCTATGATAAACCCCCCCCCATTAGTGACACAGCAGAGCCAGTTATTTGCCTTTAAGAGCAAAGAAAATCTAATTTAAAACTCTCTGCAAATCTTTGATAATTAATTTCACACCAAACAAGCCATTAGAAGTTCTATAAAACATCTGATGAATAAAAAATGCATAAAAAGCAACATCCAAAACAATGATTCCTCCCTTTAGCCAAGGATTTTGGCAATAAGCATGAATATTTACATCTTTTACAGAAATTCTTAACCTGGGGTCCCCTATGAATAGTTTGCATGGAGAGCTGTGAACTTGAATAGGGAAATACACACACATTCACTAATCTCTACCTTGAATTTAGCTTTTGCCTTGATTATGAATGTAGGCAACTAAACATTCTGAGTCGTCAACAGCACGTGTAACACTGACAGAAGATATCCATAATAAGAAAAAAAAAAGTGTTATTGAATAGACAGCTGGCCTACGGGCCAAGTGGCCCCATGTTCAAGTCTTGATGATATCTGCCTACTAATTGCATGACCTTGGGCAAGTCACAAGCTCTCAGTCTTCTAGGCCATGCATATTGTGACCTGCAGCACTCCATGATACTGCTTAAAGCAGCTTAAAAAGTAATTGGGGAATATTTAACAAAATACATAAGAAATAAAGTAAAATATAGATAATGTTAATTTTAGTTTTCTAAATTCATATGTAGCCCACAGGCTTCCTTATTGCCCCCATTTCTATTTTAATTGGATGCCACTCTTCTAAACTGCTCTGAAGGAATACTGCTTGAAGAGGATGTACTTACCTTCATTCCTTAAGGGGCTTAATTTATCTTGGATTGTCCTATGTCCATAGATTGACAAGTCTAGTCCCTGTCACTATGAATTAAAAAAAAAGGAAGAAGAAAATGAATAAAAAGAAAGAGATGTTTCCCCATTCCCCAACCCCACCCCACCCCCGCACACCTAAATGAGCAAGTATGGGTTTTGTCAATGAAATTAAAGTACCATGTTCTCCCCAAGGACCTTAAGTAAGTGAAGTAGGGTAGTGTGTAGAACACCAGGCCTGGAGTCAGAAAGACTTGAGCTCAAATTTGGCCTCAGTCACTTACTAGTTGAATGACCCCAGACAAGTCACTACTATGATACTACTTTGCTGCTCATGAGTGAGTGTTTCCATGATATATAAATTAGTGCATTTGACTTTTAGATCTAATGAATGTTCTATTTAAAAGCTCAGAAGGGTGGTAGCTAGGTGGCACAGTGAATAGAGTACCACCCCTGGAGTGAGGAGGATCTAAGTTCAAATCTGGCCTCAGACACTTAACACAAAAACTAGCCATGTGACTTTGGGCAAGTCACTTAACCCCAATTGCCCTCCAAAAAGCAAAAAAAAAAAAAAAAAGCTCAGAAAACAGGTTTGTTTGCTTTTAAGTGGGAGAAGAAAGGATAACTTAGTAAGCTAATAATATAAATGTACAAGCCCCACAATCTTTATTAGATTATATCTCTCAGAAAGTACATCATACCAATGTGGGGGGGGGGGGTCTACATAGACTTCTCAAAAATAAAATGATCAAAAGAGATCATTGCTTACCTGATTTGTCTTTTTACACTAAAAAGTAAAAGAAAAAAAAAATCTAGCCATATGGATCCACCCAAACTCCCCAACCCCACTTTAAACCAATTTTCAATACATTATAGGCAGTTACCTTATTTTATTTCTTAAACTCAACTCCATTTTTAAAAATATGATGTGCGTGTGTGTGCTAGCCATTGAGCCAGTACAGCTCAGTCTATATATCTCTCCTCGAGTGATCTGTGATTACACGATGGGAAGATAGATTTAGGGGTAGAAGAGAACTTAGAAGTTATTCAGTTCAAGATCTTCATTTTGCAGATATGGAAACTGAGGCTCAGAGATAGGACAGGGCTGGTAAATATTTAACACCAGCCTTTCAAAAAAATATGAACACACTCTTTAAAATTTAATCTGCATTATTAACACTTTCTGAAGTCTAGAAAAATCAACAAAATAATAAATCAAGCCCTGATTTGTTGTGATTGCTCATTTCTGTGGTATAATTGCTCACACTGAAAATTCAACAGTCTGTTCTTGAAAGGCCCTTAGAGCAGGCTTGAACACACATCTGCTCAGAGAGGATATGCGCCTTGGTCTTACAACTAGTAAATGTTAGAGGCTGGATTTGAACCCAAGTGGTCATCGTGCCAAGGACTGTGCACTATACCTCACTGGTTTTGCCACATCTGCTTCTTGCATCAGTGTGAGTCCTCTCCCCAAGCCTTCTCTACTCTAATAGATGGGTCTTCAAAGTTTTGGGATGTACTATTCAATCAGAAATTTGGAAAAACTAGATTTAAATCTGCCCTTTGTCATGTACTTTTTGTGCCTTTGTGGCCATGACAATCAGTCAATCAATGAGCATTGAGTAAATACCTAAGAGGTACTAACCACTGTGCTTAGTGCTGAATGTATGAAAACAAAGTTGCAACTTTCTTCCATTATAACCTCACATTCTAGTGTAGAAAGGCAACATGTACTTTTATACCAAAATTGATGTGTGATCGTATCAATTTAGGTATTCCCTGTAATAATGTGGATTGCAACTCATTGTTGCTAGGTCATCCCGAAGTTTTTCCCAACATTCTCCTACATTCCCCGATATCTCAGGGATACTAGTGGGGTATTCAAAATATCTTCACATCCTTCCTCGCTCTTCCCACATGACTCTTGCAGCAAATTACATGCTTTGGTATGAAAAAAAAAATAAATATAAGATGATTTTTCAGTGGGAGGAGGGCGCGACTATCTCCAGAGGGTGTGGACGGGCAAGAATACCTCCTACAAGAATTGAAACTTGAGCATTGCCCTGAAGGATGCTGGGACTTCTCCTTTCTGAAACTCAATTTCTTTTTCTGTAAATTAGGGATATTAATAACACTTATGGAGTGATTTTGAGGATAAAATGGAATTATATGTGCAAAATACTTAACAAAAATTTAAATGCAGAGCATCATTGACAACCATCATTATTACTATCAAAGGGCCCAAGAACAGGGGACCCTAAAGACCCTTGAGTAACATACGTTATGGAATTAGGACACAAGATTGATCTTCAGTTGGGCACAAAAGCTGCCTCTGTTTCTAGTCCTTTATTCCTAAGTAAATTGTTTGGATGATAGGAAAGCAAATTGAATGACAGAACTCATCTGAAAGTTTATCCCAAGGTACCTTAGATGGATCATGCTCTAATAGAATAAGTTCTGCATCAGGCAATAGGAGATACATGTTGTGATTTGAAAGAATATCACTGTGGAAGGCAGATTTGGACTCTTGCAACTCCATCATTGAATTTCCTTTTCTCTGGAAAGTAATAGAACCACATCCTCCTGGACTACATGTTTCCTTCTTGAGGAATCCTTTAGAGGGTGATACTTTCTTTGTTCTCTATCTTCTCCTATCTGTGACCCCTCAACCCCCTCATTTGTAAAAAATGAGATGATAATGGCACCTACTTTGCAGGATTGTTGTGAGGCTTAAATGAAGTGAGGTTTATAAAGCAATTTACAAACCTTAAAGTGCTATATAAATGCTACCTTCTCCTCATCCTAACATGGTTACTACTAGTACTACCTACAAGTACTACCTATTACAACTACTTCTACTACTACTACTACTACTTATTCTTCATCATCTACTACTACTTCATCTACTACTACTGCTACTACTACTACTACATCTACTACTACTACTGCTGCTGCTGCTGCTGCTACTATTACTACTACTACTACTACTACTACTACTACTACTACTATTACTACTACTGCATTGTTTCATCCAAAGTTAACCTCTAAGAGTCATTAGCTAAGTAACACTTTAAAATTTGACTGAAGGAGACACATGCAATGAGCTGTGTCTTCTTCACTTTCTCTTCATCTAGCAAAAATAATCATGAAGCACATATACACACTGTCCTTAAGTTATCTCTCATACTCTCCATCTGACCAATCTACATTCTTTTTTATTCATGCATTTCATTGATGCTATCCTTTAAGCCTGTTCACTTTTTGTCACTTTCGTCTATTTTGGTCAGTTGGTTAATATACATTTATTAAGCACCTATATGCCAGTACATAAGCTAAGGATTCAGAATACAAAGAATTAAAAGGCAGTCCCTTCTCTTAAGGGACTCATAAGGGGAAAAAACAAGTATGTTAAGGAATATAAGCTCTATAAGGAAAAATGGGAAATAACTGAGTGATTAAAGGCAATAGAGTTAAGAGGAGCTGGAAAAGGCTTCCTGTAGAAAATGGCATTTTAGTTGAAACTTAAAGGAATCCAGTAGGCAGAGATGAGGAGGAAAAGCATTTTAGGAAAGTGGAAAAGCCAGAAAAAGTGCCCTGAGTCAAGAGATAAAGTATCTAATTTGTTGAACAAAGAAACAAGAAGGTCAGTGAATGAATCAAAGTACAGTAGGGAGTAAAGTATAAGAAGTTTGGAAGAAGGGGCTACTTTACGAAGGACTCTGAAAAACAAACATAGGATCTTATATTTGATTCTTGAGGGGACAGAGAACTACTGAAATTCATTGAGTAGACAGTACATCATAGCTGGGCAGAGATATTGAGAAGTCAAGGATGGGACCCGGGGTGCAATGCTGAGGGACTGGCAAGATGGTAGTGCCATTCACAGTAATAGGGAAGGTAGTAGAGGAAAAGATAATGAGTTCTGTTCATTTCTCCTGCCCACAGTCACAATCAGCCCCTTCATTATGCTCCTCATTTTCAGTTACTTCCAGACTTCACCATTTCATGTTGACAGTCATGTGACAGCATCAACAGAACATTGGTATTGAAAAGATAAGTCTTTGATTAAGGGAGAAGGTTGGAGCTAATTAAATAACTTTGGAATATTCCAAAGGCAATCCAAGCTGTCCCCTTTCTTTTCAATTCTGAGTCCAAATTATTATCTATTTCCAGTGACTGTACAAGATATGAATACTTATGCACAAAATAGACAATAGTTTCTCCATCCTTTTGCATACCATCAATATGAGCAATAAGTGTTCTTCCTCCACTTGGTTTTTCCTATGTGGACATTTAGGCCAAACTCTTTGGAGTTGTTATAAGTTTCATCCAGAACCCACTGCAATGTAATTGTACTTGATATAATGTCATCCATAAACAGGAAGAACTCACTATCTATAGAAAATCCCTCTTTGATTTGGATTCTATGTTGTATTCATGCACAGATTATCAAATGTAAAACATATAGAAACATACACACATACAGAGGTACATACATATATACATACACACAGACATATAAACGTATATGAGTGTGTGTGTTTATGTATAATATTTGAGAGAGGCGTAAGGAGAGACAGAGAAACATAATGACTTCTGGTGTTCAGTCAAGTCCAACTCTTTATTTAGGTGTTTCTTGGCAAAGATACTGGAATGGTTTGCCATTTCCTTCTCCAGGTCATTCTACAGATAAGAAAACTGAGGCAAACAAGTTTAAGTGACTTGCTCAGGGTCACCTAGCTAGTAAGTGTCTGAGGCCGGATTTGAAGTCATGTCCCCTTAATTTCAAGCCCAGTACTCTATCCACTGTGCCCCTTAACTCTCACTGATTTAACAAGCAGATCCCCCTAGAATGTAATATTTTATCTGGACCTTGATGAGGATGTGGAATTCCAAGAGGCAGAGAGATAGAGAAGAAAAGCATTTTAGATATAGGAGAGCCTGTTCAAAGGCATGGAAGTGGGAGATGAGAAGAGCTGGTAGGCTAGAATAATTACAGTGATTGTCTATTATGATTATGTTATCCATCTCATATACACACTAATGAGACATTCATAATGAAACCAGAGTAATTTCAGACAACTCCTCAATCAGGAGGATTTTATTACAAACAAGGGGGTCGCTAACAGAAACAGGGTAATGCTTTCTTTTAGAAAACCTCCCAGTGACTCATTCTGGCTATGAAATGATTAATCAGTGGTAGCTGTGGTTTCCTGTACAGAGGATTAGACTTGCATTTGGAAATACCTGGGTTTGAGTTCTGATTTTTGGCACTTAAAAGCTGTGTGTGTACATCTCACTTAACATTTCTCAGCCTCAGTTTCCTTATCTGCAAAATGGGAATACTAATCTTTGACTTAAAAAGTATTTTGAAATTAATATTATTAAGATAACTGCTTTAGAGGTGGAAGAGAGCCATTTAGTTCATCAGATCATAAGCTCCTTGAGGGCAGGGACTATCTTTTGACTCTTTCATATCCCTACCAATTACCACAATGCCTGGCATATAGTAGACATTTAATATATATTGATCAATTTATTGATTCAACCCCCCTAATTTTATAGTTGGAAAAACTGTGGTCACTAAAGCTATTATCATTTGCCCAAGGTCAGAACCTTCTCCACTGCATTTAATTGGTTAGTCAGCTTGTCAACCAATAAGCATTTATTGAGTATTTAATGTATACCATACACTGAGCTAAACCCTGGGGAAACAGAAAGAATTAAAGATAGTATCTGCCAACAGGAACTTTCCTTCTAATGGGGAAGACAAAATATAAAGGAAGCAGAAGGTGTGTGTGTTGTGGGTGGGGATCAAGTCCAGAAAGTTACAAAAGAAATGAAAGATGGGCGTCCTAGTCCCTTCAGAATGGAGGCTCCAGGAGGAAAGCAGTGGGCAAGGAGAGGGGCCATAGTGACGGAGGATGCTCCCGATCAAATAAAATCATATAACGCACTTAGCATAGCACCTGGAACATAGTAGGTGCTTATTGATGCTTGTTTATTTTCCTACTCATCTAAGGGGTTTATTAACTAAAGGAGGGCAGTGTTTTCTTCTGGAAAATTTGTCAGTGACTCATACTGGCTATGAAATGGTTATTCAAGTGGTAACTGTTAAACTTGCATCTGGTAGGTCCTAGGTTCAAATTCCACCACATTTGCTGAGGAAAATTTCAGGATGAATAGGCAGTTGACAACAGGGGTTCAAGACTGAAAAGTCAGAAGCAAAGATGGGAGAGAAATGAAGAGTTGCTCATATGGGCCTTTTTTTCAAAATGGAAGTTCTGTGGGAAACTGATCAATATGGTTGTTAATCAGAAAGCCAAAGGACCCCTTTGAAAGTTTTCTAAGCATTTAAAACACTGAACCCCCACCTGATGGGCGTGTGAACTCATTTCCATTCCCTTCAGCAATCAGGCACTAGAAAGCACATTCATTTCTAGAAATAGACTACTTATAGAGGCTCTTGTTTCCTCCAAAGCAAACCTCAGGTGCCACTTCCTGAATCCCCCATTGCTTTCTCCCTTCTTGACATTACTCTACCAGCCTCTGTATACATCCTCTGTTTACCTGTATACATAGTGGTTTCTGTCTACTAAAATATAAGTTCATTTAGGCTGGTCTGTTTTTAATTTTGGCTTCCCAGTGCCTTTAAGAGACTTTTGCTCATAGTTTGCATGCTGTGTGTATCTCCATTTTATAGTTAAGGAAACTGAGACAAAGGTTAAGTGACTTGCCCAAGGTCATACAGTTGAATGTCTGAGTCAGGATTTGAACTCAGGTCTTTCTGATACCAAACACTGGTTGATGCATTACAGTCTTCTTTCTTCCTCTGGTCATGGTAGTTATGTGTACAGATCTACACTGGCTTCCATGTTCATTCTTCCAGGGGACAGGTCCCCAATTTGGCATACTTTTGGCATACTTTGCCCCAAACATTTAAGAAGTTTATACTTTGGGGCAGCAAGGTGGCACAGTGAATAGAGCACTGGCCCTTGATTCAGTAGGAAGTGACTTCAAATCTTGCCTCAGATGCTAAACACTTGCTAGTTATGTGACCTTGGGCAAGTCACTTAACTCCAAATGCCCTGCCTTCCCCTCTCCAAAAAGATAAAAAATAAAAATAATTAAGAAGTGCACACTTCATAAAAAGCACTCCACCACATGCTAGGTAAACATGAAATTCCAAATGACAATAGCTTCTGTCCTTGAGAAATTCCACTGATAAGAAAATTCTAAGCTGTTTCAAAAGGGAGAAAGGACTAATACCAAAAAATTTCAGTAAAGTGGTGCAATGTGAGAGGAGGCATTTGCTCTGTTTCAGAGGAAGGAGGAATTCATGCAGATTCTTTGAATGATTCATGACAAGGCAAGTGGGTCAGGGCTCTTTATTTGCCTTTTTGGAAATTCTCTCTTGGTACAGTTGCCCACAGTTTGGGGGAACATTTGGAAGATTTGAAGAATTGAATAATATTTTACAAGAATGAAAAGACAATAATATTCTGCATAGAGCCTGCCATGTGCTAAGCACTGAGCAATTATTGTTTATTAAGTTCCCATGACAACCCTATAAGGTAAGTAGGGGCTATTTTTGTTTCCATTCAATTATTAAGGAAACTGAGAAAAAATTTAAATTTCTCACCCAGAGTTACACAGCTAGAAAGTGTCTGAGGTTAGATTTGAACTCAGGTCTTCCTGGCTCCAGGCCTAACACTATCCACAGTACCACCCAGATGACTATTGCAGAATAACACAATAGGACCCTAGTTCTTTGGGCTGCCAGATTAATGAGAGACAGTATGGAGTAGTAGATAGTACACTGAGATTGAAGTCATGGGTTAAAATCTCACCTCTGATATTTAATAGCTTTTTACCCATAAACAAGCCTCTCAACCTTTGTGAGCCTCAGTTTCATTATCTGTACAATTTGTCGTGGCTGTTCAGTCATTTTTTCAGTAATGTCCAACTCTTCATGGTCCCATTGGGGTTTTCTTGTCAAGGACACTGGAGTGGTTTGCCATTTACTTCTTCAGCTCATTTAACAAATGAAAAAACAGAGGCAAACAGGGTTAAGTGACTTGTCCAGGGTCACACTGCTAGTAAATGTCTGAGGCCAAATTTGAACACAGATCTTCCTGATTCCAGGTCCATTGCTCTTTCCACTGCACCATCTAGCTGCCCTGTATCTGAAAAAATAGCAACATTAATATCTATGGTAACATAAAAATAACAACCATTGGCATTGTAATTAGAAGAATTTGGATTCAATTCCACCTTTGACTCTTAGTCTCTTGATGATCTTGGACAACACAATTAACACTCCCCCCATCCCAAATCCTCTAATTAGTTTCCTAAAGTATAAAATGAGGTTGTTGGAAAAGGTGACTACCTAAACCTCTTCCAGCTATAGAGTTACAATCCTAGGGCCTAATACACAGGATGACCATGATGCTGTAGTAAGGCAGTACAGTGGAATTGCATCATAAAATTTAAAGTTTTATCTAATTGTCACTTATTGGCTTCCATGCACTCTGCTGTTATGCACAGCTTCCTCCATTTTCCAAAGAATATTTAGCTGTTAGATCTGGAAGGAAGCTTAGAGATATTCTGGCCCAGCCCTATCATTGTTTACAGGAAAGAACAAAAGAACACAGGTGAAATGAATTCCTAAGGTCCTCCAATTTTGAGTGAGCCCTGCTGTGTGCTCATCTTCACAGGCATTGCTCTGTCATCTACTTCTTAGGGATGGTAGAGGCCTACATCAGGGGAACTAGGAGGGAATACCATTTCAGAAACTTGTTGGCTGTTCATGACCATTGGGCTAGTCATTCTATGTTGCCCTTCTGAGCCTCAGTCTCCTCATCTGGAAAATGGGTATAATACCAGCAATTACCTCATAGGGTTTTTATGAGGACCAAATTATATATCCAGATTTAGTTTTAGATGTACATAGATCAGGAGAAAGAGAGAGAGAGAGAGATCCGTAAATATAGATTTCTATCAATAAGTATAAATATATGTCGTTTTTATTGTTGTTTAATCCAGTCATTATAGTTGTGATATATGTGTGTATAAATATATATGCACATACATATAAATATATGTATATATGTGTGTATACATATAAACACTTATGTACATATGTATTTTTGACAGATTAGGAAACTGAAGCAAATGGGATTAAGTGACTTGCTCAGGGGTAACACTGTCTGAGGCTGGATTTGAACTCATGAAGATGAGTTTTCCTGATTCAAAGTCCAGTGCTCTATCCATTGCCCCACCTAGCTACCTATAAATATACAGAGATATATAAATGCTTAATTTGTAAATTTTTATTTATAAATATAAACAAATACATAGAGATAGATATATATGTCTGTATATAAATAAATATGAATTTCATTTATTTATAAATACATTGATCCATATATGTCTATAAATCTATAGTTCTCTATTTCTCTCTATGTATGTATGTATATACATATGTGTGTGTATTTACACACACACTGAGCAGTTCCACTTTTGTGGGAGGTCTAATATATAAATATGAGGTGCTATCCCCAACTAGAACTCAGATCCAGAGGTTACCCCATTATCCTGATGAATATAATTCTGTGACTCAGGAAGTGATTGTAAGGGTTGTGAGTTTATACCCTATGCCCCAACATCACAGAATACCTCATTCTTGAACTTGTAAATAGCTGACCATGGCATTAAGTTTAGGAGATCCTGGATGGAGAAAGTCTTCACTGTTCACCACATCCCACCAAGTAGGTACACCCCCTCCTTAGGAATTGTCCCATTAGTAGAGGAACAGGATGACATGTGAAACACTACAGATCTATGGGTGTGTGTGTAAACACACAATACATGAATGTTCATATAATATGTATGTGTATAGGTATATATGCATGTATAAAAATGCATGTGTATACACAAACATATACACATACATACATATGGGCTTTATATGTGTAGCATGCACATGTATTTGTTCTATATATATGTGCATGCATGAAAATATACATTTAATAATATTTATGGGGCAGCTAGGTGTATAGAGTGGATAGACTGCCTTGCCTGGAGTCAGGAAGACATCTTCATGAGTTCAAATCTGGCCTCAAACTTTCATTATCTGTATGACCCAGGAGAAGTCATTTAGCTTTGCTTGCCACAGTTTCCTCATTTGTAAAATGGGTTGAAGTAGGAAATGATAAACTACTCCAGTATCTTTGCCAAGAAAACTTCAAATGGGGTCACAAAAAGTCACACCAAACTGAGATGACGGAGCAACAAAGCTCACATTGCTACAACACTTTAAGGTTTTCCAATTGCTTTTTTAATTACATCTCATTTTATCCTCACAACAACCCTGAGAAGTACGTTGTTACTATTACCTTCATTTCATAGATGAGGAAATTGAAGCACTCAGATTAAGTGACTCTCCCAGGGTGACATGGCTAGTAAGTGTCTCAGGCTGCATTTGAACTCACCTGAAACCAGGTCCTGTACGCTATCCACTGCAGACTTGTGTTATCTCTATGTGTATCTCTACATTGACTATTATTAGTTATTTTTATCTTGTTCCCAACTTTTTCAGTGGGGAGGGGAGAAGGGAATAGACATTTATTCAGCATCTACTATGGTGCCAGATGCCTTACAAATATTATCTCATTTTATTCTCATGATAACTTTTTGAACTAGGTTATATTATTATTCCCATTTTACAGTTGAATAAACTGAGGCAAAAAGAGGTTAAGAGGTTTGCCCATAGTCACATGGTTAGTAAGTATCCGGGGCTGGATTTGAACTTAGGATTTCTTGGCTCTTGACCCAACACTCCAGCCACCATACTACTTAACTGCCAAAACTGAGAAAAGTCTCTATCTTGCTGTTATAATTTTTATTTAACTTTTCTGGGAAATGCTGCAAGGTAGATAAAAAACCCTGCTTTTTATAATTAAATAAATGCATTAAGAAGTATTATTATTAGCCTTTTAATTAAAATTGAAGTCAATTTATTTTTAATGTTTCATTTGTGCCTTTAGTTTTATATTATAGTCATAAATTTCTGTTTCTTAATTTAGAAATGGCAGTGAGGGCATCTGCCTGAGAAGTCTCCTGAATTGATGGTCATCTTCACGATGAGTCACTGTACGTATTGTAAGTGGTATAGTCAATAAAGGCCATTAAGAGAGGAATCAGGGAGCTGGGAATTGGACAATCTGCTTTCCATCATTTCTCATTCCAGCCAGGAAAAGTGAAAAGATCACTAGACACTAAATGAAGAGGACCTTGGTTAGAATCCTGCCTTAGTGCTTATTCATTGTGTGTGAACCTAAACCAGTATACTTAACATCTTTCAGCCTCAGTTTACTAACCTGTAAAATGGGGATAATAATAGTCCCTACTTCTCAGGATTGCTGTGAAGATCAAATAAGATAACATTTTAAAATACAGAAAATTGTCTTTGAAGTTAAGAACTAGGTTTAAGTCCAACTCTGATATATGCCAAATGTGTGTCGCTGGACCAGTACTCCATTCTAAATAACAAAGAAAGTACCATTGATAGAGGGAGTTTCATTACAGAGGAATTTCCTGTACCAATAAAATCAGTGCCTACTTCTATGAATAAGTACATTACAAAATTTGAAACCCTTAAGAGATACTGATTATTATTATATTTACACTCTTAGCTTCTTTCCTTCATAAGAAAACTTAGTCTTGAGGTTTGGTTATCAGAATGGAGGGATGTTCTTTCGCTCTAATTTAAAAGTTTTGTTTGGAAGTCATTCAGAAGTGATCATTTGCATGCCTGTCTCCAATAGACTGCCAGAAATTTCAACCTGCCCCTTAAAACCATTCATTACAGTGCGAATGATTCCTTTGGGGGACCATGGTTTTCTCTCTGGTTTCCATTCCCTAGAGTTACATATTTCAATTTAGAGCTTCACACAGGAAACAGAAGGAAACGTCCCCACTCAGATGGAACTTTCCTCTCCCCACTGGGCAAGGCATTCATTTCCAAGTCCTATGAGGAGCAAGGAATATTCATCAAACTTTAGTAATAGGCTTTCACTATTGAAATTAACCTGCAACAGGTAGCTATAATTGCAAGCAATGCATATTTATTGGCCAATCCTTCAGTTCACTGAAGAATGCTACTACAATTGGCACCACCATAACGAAGTTTCTGTTGATTTATGGGAAGTATATACAGGGCTCCCAGCCTCAACCCTTTTCCACATCGTGATTACGTTTCTCAGGAGAGTCTCACTTTCAAATGATCTTGTTAGATATTGTTGGAAATTGATACATTTGCATACCATGAATGTTAAAACTCAGAAAATGCTCAAATGCCAATTAGAACCACCAAGCATTTTTCCCTAATTAATCAGTCACGAAAGAGCAGCTCCAGGTGTTTTTCAGGAGCTAAACATCAGTGGAAGTCTTAGCATTATTAATGTTGATGACCCGGGTGTCACAATAGGAGGATTCCTTCAAGGTGATTGAAGGTGGAGGGCCACCCTAAGATAAAGTAATGCCTGTAGGAGAAGACATTCCCAATTTTGGGCTTAACTTGATTTGAGAGTATGAGTTGACCTGGGGCTCAGTCAACCCAATTATTTCTCAAAATCTTGGGGCCAAGCTTTCTGAAGAATTGGGAACTTTTCATGAATACAGATGTACAAAAGAGGAATGATCAATTCACAGGCAGGGATGAAACCTCCCACCCAACAGAACTTCCATCAAAAATTGAAATGAAGCCTTGCCAGATATGTTTCAGTGGGAATACATGATTTGAAAGGACAGTGTGGATGATGAGAGAATTAAAGAAGCCCCTTCCAAGTCTGAAATTCTGCCATTCTGGTAAATTGACACTTGGTAGCTATGAATTTGGTACCTGTTAGTAAATTAAATTAGTAAAGAAGACAGGAAGGATGTTCAAAGGAGGGTCGAGCCCAGTTCCTTGGATCAGGAAACTCCTAATCCTACCTCAGAATATTCATGACTTTACTGTTTCTATTCCCAGTGCCCACCACATAGAAGATGATTAATAAATGATTTTTGGTTGATTGGTAATAAGACAAAACAGTGTGCCAAAATATATATTACATAAGACATGCTATAGACAACAAGTAAGAAATAGAAGGAGTGTTGACCTGAATTGAAAATTTAGGCTTCGGTTTCTACTTTTGTGACCATGGGTAAATCCTTTAGTCTCACTAAATTTCAGTTATTTAATATACAAAATCGGGATAATCATACTTTCACTCCCTACCTCATAGGAATGTTATAGAAAGAACTCTAGAAACCCCAAAGTACTATATAAATATGACATATTGTTAATAAATAAACTAATAAATATATAACTAGAAACATGAATGAATGAATGAATGAATGAATGAATGAATGAATGAATGAATGAATGAAATTTTGTGAAGGAGAGAGATAACTTTAATCCAGAGCTGCCATGGGGAACTTGGCATAGAGCAGGTAGGATTTGAAGGATGTTGGTACAGGCAGAGTATGGAGTCAATAAGAGTCTCTGAGTGACTTTGGCCATGTCATTTCAACATCCTGAAATTCAGTTTCTTCTTTTGTGAAAATAAATGAGGAAAAATGGAGTAGAAGGCCTCCAAACACCCTCTAGCTCCCAAACTATGTTCCCTGTGACTTCTTAGATAAAATACAATATCCTCTGTTTAGCATTTAAAGATCCTCCAAAATCTAGCCCCAACCTTTCCTTCCAGCTTTATTATACACATCAGTCCCATCATACACTCTTTAGTCCAGCCAGACTGACCTTTAGGCTCTGTCCTAGACCCTGATATTCTATCTCCTTCCTATGAGTGCTTGCACTGGCCAATCACCAAGATGGAAATGTTCTTCCTACCACCATGTTTTAGGATCCCAAACTTCCTTCAGAACTCAGTTCAAATTCCAGTTCTTACATAAAATTTTTCATTATTCTATCTGCTTCTGGTGCCCTCCATACATAGGCATGCATACATACATACATAGAAACAGACACATATAGACATAGATGTGGATATGGATATAGATATAGATAATATATATATAGAATAGATATAGATATAGATGATTTAGATATAGATATACACACATACAGGATATTATGAATTTGGGTTGCAACTACAGAAGAAAGATATATACATATCTATATGTGTGTATATATGTATATATCCATGTGTTTATACATGTATATATATACACAGAGTACACACATGCATATGTAAATGATCATGCATGTGTATAGGTATATTTATATGCATAAATATACATGTATGTGTATGTATACCTATACATATTCAGATATATAACTGTATATTTGGGCAGCTAGATAACACAGTGGATATAATGCTGAGCTGGGGTCAGGAAGATACTTTCCTGAGTTCAAATGTGGCCTCAGACACTTACTAGTTATGAGACTGGGCAAGTCACTTCACCCTGTCTACCTCAGTTTCCTCATCAGTAAAATGAGCTGGAGAAGGAAATGGCAAGCTACTCCAGTATCTTTCCTGAGAAAACCCCAGATGGGGTCATGAAGAATAAGACATGACTGAAAGGACTTAACAACAACAAGATTTATGTATGCATGTGCATTGTGAATATACATATATGTATGTATGCTTTTGTGTACGTAGAGACAAACTATGGGCTCCCTGAAAGATGCAGTGTTGGTTCCTTTCTTATTATTATTTGCCTTGTAGCCACAGCATCATTTAGCACAGTGGCTGGCACACAGCAGACATTTAACACATTCTAGTTGACTATACATATTTCCATATATAAATTGTCACGATTACATAATGTAAGCTCGCTGATTTCAGGGCAGATTCGTTTTGGTCTTTGTAAGCCTATCTTCTTACATTAAGATTTGCACGTAGTAGGTTGGTTGTTGTCCTTCATTCACAAAGAGGGTCAAAATGACATCACTAGGTTGGGGTCAAGTCACAGTGTGTCCAACTGTGGCTGATCAGACACAGATAAGCTCAGAATGCTCTACTGCAGGTGGGACACAAAAAATCATGTGAACATTTGGGGTGGATTCTCTAAATTTTCTCATCTCCCATTTCTTTTGAGCTACTTCAATTCTATTTTACTCATAGAGCACAGAACCTTCTCTGATGTGGGCACTCCATGCTGAGTGGTCTCCCATGTCATATAACCAATTACAATGTTTTTAAGACCTTGAGAGTGTTCTCATGTTGCCTTTTCTGACCACAGTGTAAACATGCCCTGTGTAAGTTCTCCATAAAATAGTATTTTTGGCAAATCTAAGTTTGACATTTGAACATGGCCAGCCCATTGAAATTGCAATCTCTGCAGTAGTTCAACTGCTTGGCAGTTTAGATTGAGTAAGGATCTCTGTGACTGGTACCTTATCTTGCCAGGTGATCTTCGTAATCTTCCTAAGACAATTCAGATAGAAGTAATTCAATTTCCTGGCTGCTATACTGTCCATGTTTCACAGGCATAAAGTAAAGAGGTCAGAACACAGCACAATACAACACAACACAATGCAGCACAGCACAAGCACAACACAAAACTATATTAATTTTATATTATGCTATGTTATGTCATGTTATGTATATTATATTGTTATTTCATATCATATATCTATATTATATTAATTTATTATACTATATCATATATCATATCATGTTATATTATGTTAATCTACATATACATATATCTCTATATACATATAATATATGCGCTAGTTGACTGCCTATATATGCTTACATATATCACTCTATCATATAATCTAAGCTCCCTGAGTGCAGGGATAGAGTCCTTCGTGTGTGTGTAGACACACAGATATACATATACATATTTACATATGCGTACATGTACGCAAATATTATCATGTTATAATATAAATATTATATGCTATTATAGTACATGTGTGTATATAATTCATGTGCATATGCTCTATACAATACGTGTATATGTACATACATATGTCGGTATATAGGCATGCATGAGTATATGCACACATATAGTTTAAATTGATTTTAATCATTTGTTGATTCCCACCATCCATTTTATATATTATTTAAATTAATTCAGATTCGCCCCTTTAGAATGTAAGTCTCTTGAGGGTAGAAGCTGTTTTACTTTTAGCTTTGCATCCACAGAACCTGGCACAGTGCCTAGCACATAGCAGGGGTTGAATGAATACTTGTTGAACTGAACTGAATTGATCCTGGTTGGGCATGCGTCTCTCTCAGTTTTGTTGGCATGGCTTGGGAAGGGAAAGAGGAAAGCAGATGGCCTGATTGGTCCCTGATTCCCAGAGACCTTGGTCATAAATGAGCAGCTTCGCCCAATTAAGCAAACACAGGCAAAGCAGCCTATCCTCAACCCACGTTCCCCTCCATAGTAATTAGGAAATCTAGCCTGGGGGCATGCCAGTTTAAAGAGTTTAAAGTTCATTAAGAGAGCTTAAAGACATCCATCTATTTCAGTTTACCTTAAAGACTTCTCTCTAATCACCTTCATTACATTTTGAAATGGAGTTGCCCAGTAGCAATTAGAAAAAAAAAATGCCTCTGCCAGGGGCATTTGGCTCTGTAGGCACCGATATGTCATCCTGACCTACTCACTTTTCTGTTACTTACAAATTATTCAGGCCATCCCATGACGGAGGCCACCACAGTCTACAGAGTAACCCAATTCGAAGAAACTCAGATAGGAAGGGCACTTGGGGATTTTGTACTCTTTGTACTGGCCCCTATGACTTGCCAACTAAAAAAATGCTTCCTCTTTGGCATTTCATATAATCACATTGCACTTAATTGTATTTCATTTCCATCATTATCCCCAGAGGGCTGAATGTCCTTGGCCACTATCTCCCCTGCCTCTGCCTACTCGGAACATGCTCCCAGGACTCTATGCCCAGCCTAAGCCAGAATCCTTTCCTGGAGTCCCTGCGTGCTCTTTGGACTTAAGAAGATGTATGAAGACATTTCATAATTGCTCCAGACTTGGCATTTCCATACGAAGACACAGTCAATAATATTCTAATGTGGGTAGTTTAGACATTTCATTAAATGGAATATTGTCGATGGAATCCAGTGTAAAACATGTTTCTATAATATTATAATGGATAATGCTTTATTTTAAATGCACGGCAATAAAAGGCTGCATGTCATGAATTTTGCAGTTGAAACAAATCAGCTCTTTATTCGTTTAGACGTCCTGTGCACCTCATAATCTGTGCCATAAACTAGTTTCTAATGAAATCTGCAAATAAAATTTCAAACTGGGAGGCTTATCAGGCAGAATGTAAATTTCCACAGGTGCAAATACAGAGGGAGGGGGGGAGGTCTCTCATTTTTTCTGCTAATGATCCCAGATGCTGTGGTCTTCTTTTTCACCAGAAAGTTAGGATCGCTGAAATATCTGGGCAGAGCTGCATCTATCAACTCTAGTGACCTGGACAAGTACTCAAGCCTGAGTCCCCAAGGCAGGAACAGGAAAGAAAACATCAAATCAACTTTGTAAGGTGATTTCAGTTGCTGGTAGAGAAGAGACTTCAATTTTCAAAAATGTAAGGTGACTCTTGGTGGAGCTACTGTCAGAGGAGGGAGAAAGGAGAGAGCAGGTCAGGACAGGGTTAGGTGGGACTGCACTTACGTGGGATGCGGCTATAACAGGAGGAGAGGAATGCAGCTTCCTATGTTAATTTGTTGTTTTTGCTCACATCGTGCCAAACTCTGTTGTTTCAACATGCCAAAAGAATTAAATGCTATCAGCACCCTCTAAATGTCAGTGCCCTAGGGCAAAGTTCTGATCACCCTGCCGTAGTTACACATTGACATCTAGAGAATTATATATTAGACACTGGAGAAATTTCCCCTCAGGTTTGTGGTTCTGTGAAACAATGGTAGCCCTTTCTGCATAGTTTGATTCTCAGGATGGGTTTGGAGGATTTCATAGTCTCAAAGTGAGAAATAATCTTGACAAGAATTTATTCTGCTTAATCAACAGGATTGAGTTGGAAAAAGCCTTAGAGTCCGTTTAACCCAACCTTCACATTTTATAGCTATGAGCACTGAGACCCAGAGAGGCTAGCTGAGTTAGCTAGTAAATTTCATACCAATTTGAACTTCTATGCTCTCACCTGAAACCAAATACTGTACTCTTTCCTTTACACAAAACTTCCCCCACCTGCCATCATGGATGTAGATCTGGTGTGTCCTTCACACACTGGAACATCTATTCCAACTCCTTCATTTTGCAGAGAAGGAAATAGAATAAGGCCACACAAGGTCAAACTTACGACCTGTGACTCTAAATTCATTCTGTTGAGTTACATGCTTTTTGAAGGCACTCACTGTCAACTCTCTCACCAGTAAAATCACGGAGTAAGACTGAACTCGAAGGTGATGGTATGCTGTAGATAACTCAAACTGAGTTCTGACAGCTGATTGTTAAATTTTTGATGTGAGCGTTTGCACCTAGGATATTGGTAAATGCTTCAAACTGGTGCTTGATTTTTGTTTACTTTTGGTTTTTGATTGTCTAGACTTAAGAAACTAATAGACAAGATCTTATTAGTGTAAATTAAATTTAAAAGCAAATCTAGTGTAGTTTTTAAAATTAAGACAGTCATTAAGTGTTTATCAGCATATCCTTGCCCAAGATCTGTTCCAGATCCAAGATTCTATGATTCTTTTAAACCACTTCTAGCACTGGGAAAGCAAGGAAAAAGCTTTTCCAGGCAATTCTGCAGAAATGCCTTGGGACATTCATTGCTAATCAAACAACCATCTTCTCTTGATGGGTATTAGAGGATGAAATGGAGGTCTCTATAAATATTATAAGAAGTGGGCATTGTAATATAAGGGGATGGGAGGCTGGTCATAGCATTTTATAATTTGCTTTAAGACTTCATCCTTCTGTATACATCTCTATAATATCTATCATTTATTTTTTGATGGGATCATAGCAAGTGACTAACATCTGAGTGACAGTGAATAGAGTGCTAGGTTTGGAGTCAGGAAGAACTGAATTCAAATTCTGACTAAGATTCTTTCTCTGAGTACAATCTTGGATGAATCACATCTTTTCTCTGCGTCTACAGGTTCCTTGTCTATAAATTGATGTGGTTGTACATGATGCCCTCTAAGTCTATTTAGACTGAATTCTATGATCTTGAGATCCTAAGAGATGATGATTGAGAGCCATGAAGAGCTACCCAGACCATCTGATTGACCTCTTTCCATTGCCTAGTAGAGTATCTCTAATCTCTAGCAGAGTAAAAATGCTAATTGAATTATGTTGGCTTGGATTCATATTACAGATGAAGGATCAGAGAAGTGATCACTGTCCCAAGGTCACATAGGAAGTAAGTAGTAATTTTTGACTCCAAATCTAGTTCTCATTTCACTATAATATGCTAGTCTCCAATATAATTTCCCCTCTCTTTCCCCCTTTCCCATTCATTCCTTTGACTAAAATACACGCCTGAGCAGAATTATTCGGGTCAGGTAAAAGTTGGGCAATTGCCCCAAGGAGACCAATGGCATGTCCACGTCTGGCAATTCTTGTGATTTAGGGTGATTATGGCTGAGCTGTAATGAATGCATATTAAGGGTTTCTTTAGAGACTACAGAAGAACATTTGATTCATAAACAAATTACTCTGAGCCCGTAATGCAGGATAAAGAAATAGCAGCTAATTTAAACAGTGAATCAAGTGCTAGACAGCATGATATAGATCATGCAATTTGAAGTATAATGTAGAAAATGAAAGTAATAACTAGCCAAGCAAATATTCTTAACACTCAACCAGCCAGAGGTAGGCAGAAAAGAGCAGAGCAGAGGAGTGTGGGAGGGAAACATGGTGCAATGTAATGAGTCACAGAGAGGCAGCCAAACAAGGCCTCAGCGGGAGAGTGGACTGGGGTTTGGGGTCAGAATAGTTGGGTACAAGTTCCAGCTCTGCCACTTACAAAGTACATGACCTTGGGGAATTCAAAACATCTCTGGGACTCAGTTTCCTCATAGGTAAAATGAGGGTATTGGAATAGATGCTTTTATGGTCCCTTTCAGCTAAAGTTCTATAATTTGATGACACTGACCTGAATTTCAATTCAGCCTCTGTTACTTATTTACTGTCTGACTTTAAGAAAATCACTTTTCCCCTCTGGGTTTCAGTCTCTTCTTTCTATGTGTTGGTGGTAGTGGTTGATGGTTGTCTTTCATGCTTGAAAAGGATGAAAATGACATCACTATATCAGGGTCAAGCTCCTTTTCTATAAAATGAAGGTGTTGAAATAAATGTCAGCGAAGGTCTCTCCCAACAAAAAGTCTATGATACATCAGCCTGAGTTTGAATCTAGCTCTTCCAAATATTAGTTTTATGACCTTAAATGCTGAAATTAACTTGGGCATATGAAGAAAGACACTATTTGCATCAAGAGAAAGAGCTAATAAATAGAAGTATGGAAGTATGTATAGAATAATTTTATATACAGATGATAGATGGTAGATAGATAGACAAACAGACAGACATGCAGATACATAGACAGAGAGAGAGAGACAGACAGACAGATAGAATCATCTCTCGGATGGAGTGGGGGAGAAAGGAAGAACAAAAGGGGGAAAATAAATTTACATGATAACTTTATTATATATTTAAAAAGAATAGAAAGCTGTACATAATAGATTTGCAGTCTTATATGCAATCATTTTTATCATACTGTGTTATGAAAATGTTTGTTTTATTCCATAAATTTAAAACAAAATAGCTGTATGATTAGACAAATGGTCCTAGTTGGCAGTTTACCTTTCTGCCAAAATGTAAGCTCCCTGAGGATAAGGGTTCCTTTTTATCCTTTTAATTTCAAATGCCTGCCATAGTGCTGGGCTCATAATATCTTAAAATGTTTGTTGATTTCTTGATTGGTTTATTCTCTAAAGTGAAGGTTTGGATGAATTGACTGGACTCTGTCGTAAAATATACGAAGGGTTTTTCTGAGGGAATAGGATTTGATTTCCATTGTTCAGTCTCAGAGGACAAAAGTAGGAATGATGGACAGAAATCACAGAAAGGCAGAACTTTCCCACAAAGGAATGGGCTTACTTCACAGGTATTGAGTTCCTGAAATCAGAAGTCTCCCAGTGAAAGCTGGATGACTGCTTCTTGGGAAGAATTGGAAGGGAATTTCTCCTTTGAATAAAGAGTCCCACTGGGTAATTCTACAGTCAACGAGCTCCCTAAAGGAGTGCATGATCTAATGGATGAGACAACATACAAACAACTATTTGTAAACAAGTTATTTACAGGATAGACAAGAAATAATACACATAGGTAAGACCCTAGTATTAATAGGGATTTGTAAAGGCTTCTTGTAGATGGTGAGATTTGAGCAGACTTGAAGAAGTCACATAAACCAGGATGGAAAGATGAGGAGAGAAAGCATTCTGGCTGTCAGGAACAGTCAGTGAAAATGCCAAGAACTAACCCATGGAATATTGGATTCACCGAAATACAAGAGGTCAGTGACACTGGATTGAAGAAAAGGTA
The DNA here is from genome assembly GCA_011680675.1 of Gymnobelideus leadbeateri. Classification (NCBI taxonomy): domain Eukaryota; kingdom Metazoa; phylum Chordata; class Mammalia; order Diprotodontia; family Petauridae; genus Gymnobelideus; species Gymnobelideus leadbeateri. The sequence goes on along the minus strand of WOXC01008941.1, from coordinate 82,333 downwards.
ATGTGTGTATGTGTGTGTGCACATGTGTGTGCAAGTATTGGGGGAGGAGTTTGTAGCAGCAAACACCCCAGCATCCCCACGATGACTGCCAACACAGGTTCTTAAATCTGCTTTTCTAAAGGAAAGCAATTAAAAATGGGTTAACAATATTGCTTTAATCAATCAATCATATCATTTACCTAGTTCGGGGAAAAAGTCAGCACCCCAAACTTCAGAGTATACAGATAGGTTACAAGCAGAAGTTACAAGCAGAGAAACATTTCAGCAGACAGGCCTCCAACTGTCTGACCATTACATCCATACCTAGTTACAGTTACCAGAGAGGGAAGCACCAACATCTGGGTTTTCAAAGCCAGGGGCTCGATGGCTATGCAGAGTCTCATCTGGTCAAATCACACAACACTTTGAGAACAAAGTGAGCCCCAAAACAAAGCCTCAGATAAGGGTTTATATAGCCTTCTCCTAGCTCAGAAAATGTCTCAATCCTCTTGACCCACTGCCCAATCACAGAGCACCAAGGTGTGGGGATTCCTGAAAACCAAGCCTCCTGCCAGAGGCTCCAGGTGCACTTAAGCCTATCAAGGGGCATAGGAACAGGGAAGATCTCAAATTCCCATTCCCATAACAGGGTTGTAAGGTGTAATAAAAGTAGAAGGGGGGTGATCACAGGTTATGAAGGGCTTTGAATGAAAACAAGGGATTTTATATTTAATCTGGGAGGTAATTATGAAGCTAACAGTTCAGTGGATACAGTGCAGGTCCTGGAGTCACAAAGGTATATTTATATGCATATATGTGTATATGTATGTGTACCTATACATCCATGTGCATGTGTATGTATGAGTGAACATATATGCATATATGTATATAGTCATATGTATGGGCAACTAGATGGCACTATAGATACAGTGCTGAGCCTTAAGGCAGGAAGACCCATCTTCCTGAGTTAAAAATCTGGCTTCAGACACTTATTAGCTGTGTTTTACCCTGGTCAAGTCACTGTTTACCTCATTTTCCTCATATGTAAAATGAACTGTAGAAGGAAATGGCAATGCATTCTAGTATCTCTGCCAAGAAAACCTCAGATGGCGTCATGAAGAGTCTGACATGACTGACAACAACTGAACAAGTACAGCTACAACAACAGGGAGTCACTAGAGTTCATTGAGTGTGTATGTGTATGACGTGTGCTTGGGTGACCTGAGCTTTAGGAAAAGCATGTCTGTGGCCAAATGGAGGATGAACTAGAGAAAGGAGAAACTTTTGGCAGGCAGAGCAACTCTGAGATAATGAGTCATTTAGGATTTGGAATCCCTATGGTTCCTCTCCACCATTAAGTCCCCAAAGCAGATCAATTACAGGTTGAGGTCTCTGGATTGGCTCACATGCTTTCAGGCATATGAATCATTAGCTACTGTAGCTAGATTGGTAAAAGCTTAATACAAGGGACTCTCAATTGTCTAGTGATAGCATGTGCCCCTGTGGTTGCTCTTTGTTGGATAAGACATGCCATGGCACCAATAGCATAGAACACAAATCATGCTATGATTATGACCAATACAAATAAATCTGCTGGAAAGAATATTGGGTTCTAATTCCATTCTTGCTACCAACTCACTCTACGTCTTAACCCTAGCCCTTAAGCCCTGTAGAACTGGAGTAAATTTTTTGTAAGATGAGAGGGTTTGTGGCTTCCCAAATCCCTTCTAGGTCTCATATTATGTTAGGAAATAGGTCATTTGTAAACAAATTGAGGGCGTTAAGCAGTTTGGTACAGTGTAGTGATTAGGGTATTGAACTTGGAGTCAGGATGATCTAGGTTCCATTGTTACTCAGATACTTAGTAGCTGTGAATGCATGGGCCATTCATTTAACTACTCTGGCTCATTGGCATAAACAAACAACACACACACTATATCTTTCTATCTATCAGTAATCTATCTATCTGTTTATCTTTCTGTCTATCTATGGTGGTACACGGGATAGAATGATTGGCCTAGAATCAAGAAGGCTTGAGTTCAAATTCAGCCTCAGATACTTGCTAGCTATGTGATCTTGGACAAGAACCCTCATTTGTAAAATGAGCTAGAGAAGGAAATGGTAAATCATGCTAGCATCTTTGCCTAGAAACCCCCAAATGGCACTGTGAGACCACAAAAAGTTGGACTTGATTAAAACAACTGATAAATATAAACATATATATATATAATATATACATACACACATATATATTTGCATACAAACACACATGTCTGTAGATGTGTATACATACATGTAAATTTAAGTAGTTAGATAAATATCTCTAATGTTATGATATATAAGATAGAACTAAAGCCAGAGCTAGAAATAGACATAGAGATAAAAATTAATATACAAATAATAGTTGTCTCATTATAGTTGCCTCACTATCACTCATGGATTTATTCATACAGACCCTCCTTGAACCTGTGAATATTTAGGAGTATTCGAAATGTCAATGAAGTATAGACCAATGGTCCATCAAGCTCAGTGTTGTGTATATACCATTTGGTGAACTAAAATCGAAAGCCAACGTCCAATGCCAAATACCATTTAACCCTAAACCATACTACTTCTTCTGCCAAACCATTCAAGCTAGATGCCAAAGCTATCCCAGAAAAAAAAAAATGAGCCTGCTTTTTCATTGCCCCTTGAATGAGCATTCCAAATGTTTTAATTGTGCTGTCCATAAGTGGAAATGTGGAAATTGTGATCATCTGTTTTACATATTATTTGACTTGGCTTTTTGGAGAAAATAAACCTTCAACATATCAATGCTTGGGCTATGTAGGAAAGGATCTATATATAACTCTCTTACCTCCATGCTTTTGTACAAGAGGCTGCCAATGCTTGTGATATTTTTCCTTCCCTATTTGTCCTGAAAGAATGCTGGCTTCCTTTAAGATACAATTTGGACATCCCCTCCTAAACTAAGCCTTTTCTGACTTCTCATTTTTTTATCATCACTTTTTCCTTTTGGAACCTACCTTCCATTTAAAAGAATACTTAGATTATACATCTTCCCAGTATTATGTAATTCCCTTAAATGCAGTCAATCCACAAATGTTTATTAAGTCCCTAAAATGGGCCAATTATTGTGCTAAGGAAATAACCTCTCCTCTCAAGGAGCTTACAGTCTAAAAGGAATGACATGTACACATTTGAAAGTTTTGGTTTTTTTTTAGTCTTTGGAAATTGTACATATTAGGCATTTAATATTTTTTGAATTTTCCATAGTAGGCACTTAATAAATGCTTGTTAATTAAATGGATTAAAGACTAGTTAGCTATATAATATAGAAGTGACCTTTTTTAGCACTTGAACTTTGCAAACTGTTCCATATACACTATCTGGAAAAGCAAGGAGGAATTTAGGGAGATTCAGGACTCTGCCACCAATCCTGTGTGAATCTTTGGGCCTCATTTACCTTAGGTGCAAATTGCAATGATTGGACTAAATGACTTAACATTTTTTGCTCTAAACCTATGAAGCAATGACCCTCATAGCAACTTGATATTAATAAAATTGTATTACAGGTAAGGAAAACTGCAACTGAAATAGTTTCAGAGAATTTCTCAGGAATATATTGATAATGGGACACTAGGAGGTGTCATAGTGCATAAAGCATCAGGCCTGGAGTCAGAAAGACTCATCTTCCTGAGTTCAAGTCTTGTCTCAGACATTCACTAGCTGTGTGACCCTGGGCAAGTCACTTAACACTATTTGAATAAGTTTTCTCATCTTTAAGATAGCTGGAAAGGGAAATGGCAAACTACTTCAGTTTCATAATTAAACAGCAACATATCAATAATAAATAAGTAATTTCTCAGCTAAAATCTCAACTCTGATCTCTCCTCATTATACCTCTAGCACTCTTAACTGCTATCCCTTTTCTTAGGAGTGAGGAGTTGATAAATATCTAATGCATGAATAAAACCCAAGTTCTCTCATGCCCTCACTTCTACGACTTCTTCAATGAGAGTTCCATAACCTTAGAGGTGGGACGGAGAGACCTTAGAAGTCATCAAATCCAACTCATTTTACCAATGAGGAAACTGAGGCATGGAGGGAAAAAAAGATTTGCATAAGGATAGCAACGTAGCAAATGGCAGAGCCAGGATCTTTAACCAAAAATACTACAGACTTTTTTTTTACTGCCCCAAATGTTAATTTGTCATACCTCCATTGACAAATTAGGTTTGACTTAAGGGATAAGAAATACGTGAATATTATTTCACCCTTACATTCTATGATGCATACCTAGATTTAGAAGAGTGTCATTTAGCTCTTAGGAAGGGGGGAGCAAAGAAAATGGATGGGCTATCATTGTAGTCACTCTTTAATTCTCCATTACCCCTATAGATAACGAGAACAATCATTGGTAGAGTGGTTTTCATATATTCTACTTGCATGCTTTATTTTAACCATGATATCCTAATGCCTAGTTCTAATCCATTCTGTCTGAACATTAACTCTCATTCCTTCATTTGGCAAGCAAATGTCTTCTGACTCAGAGCCTACCTCAAAACTGGTTTGACTCATCCCATCTTCCCCTTTTGGAAGAAAGGGAAAAAAAGAGTTTCTGGCAATATTATGTAAATTACCACATGCCAAGAATAGTTTGCACACTTCAGAAGGGCACGCGGAAATGTTCCATCACATTTGCTAAACCTCTAAATCAAACTTTTATTATGCCAAAGAGTTCTCTCAGTAACCAGTCTAGTGATTTTTATGGGGGTTCATTTTTTTCCTGGAGGGAAAGAGAGAGGTGAAATAGAAGTCATTAGGTATGCTGTTTTTGAGGATAAACACTTAGGCTGACAAATTGCAAATACAAATAATTTTAAGCAGGTCTTCACTGCTTTTGCATTTATCAAATACAAATCAACAAAGCCCATCCTTCTTTCTCCAATGCCAACTTTTCTGGAGGATAGAATGTCTTCATATGGCTGGTTTCTGCTGCTAGAGGAATATGACACAGTGGATAGAATGATTAGAGTGCTGGCCTGGGCCTCAGAAAGGATTTCATTCAAATTGTACCCCTGATATTGATGAATTCAAGTACAGCATTGCATCTCCCATCTCTGTGCCTTAAGGTTTTCCTTTCCCCCAATGGATATACGATACTTTCTCCTCCCTACCACTACCTCTGATTTCCTCCAAAACTTACCTTCAAAATATTACCATCTACATGAAGCTATTCATGACACTTATGCCTACTCTCTCCTTTTTTCAATATTTTGAGTTTTGTTGCAAACAGACACACACACACACACTCACACACATATATTTATATAGTTATATATATATATACACATATGTGTACCCATATGCATTTATATGTATGTATGTTTGTGTGTGTATACACATAATCTACCTCATTTGAAATAATGTCAGTTTCTGAGGGCAGACTATTCCAGTTTTTATTTTTGTATGCCTAGCACCATGCCTGGAATACAGTGGGCACTTAATAAAGGCTTCTTAATTGGTTGATACCTTTATGACCATAGTCAAATCATTTCACTTGTTTTTTTAGAGTGATAATCATACTTGTACTTTAAGCATAGGCACTTAATAAATTTGTACTGGTTGATTGATTGATTGATAGTACAGTTTGGTTAGATTCAGCAGCAAACACATATTTATTAGACAACTATTAAGTTCTAGGAACTGCACTAGAAGTTGGACACATAAAGACAAAAAGCAAAGAAAAGCAAAAAGGAAAAGGATGGAAGAAGGAAGAAAAAAGGAAGGAAAGAATAGGAAGGAAGGAGGGGAGAAGGAAGAAGGAAGGAAGGAAGGAAGGAAGGAAGGAAGGAAGGAAGGAAGGAAGGAAGGAAGAAAGGAAGAAAGGAAGGAAAGAAGAAGGAAGGAAAGGAGGAAAGGAGGGAGAGAGGAAGGGATGGAGAGAGGGAGGGAGGAAGGAAGGAAAGAAGGGAGGAAGGAAGGAAGGAAGGAAGGAAGGAAGGAAGGAAGGAAGGAAAGAAGGAAGGAAAAAGAAAGAGTACCTCTTCTCAAAGAGTTTACATTCTCTTGGAGCATTCAAAAAAGACACTGTAGGTAAACTGATTTTTTTTGTGTTAACATGATATATAAATATGAGTATTGTTATTCTGGCATTAGTCTTTCTGTCCAAATCCTGATGTTACTGGGTCCCACTGTTCCATTTTCAGAGAAGGGGGATCAGGGAGATGCTGAAGCTATTTTACTAGATATTAGCCAAAGCAGCAGCCTGAATGGCCCTCTGTTTACAATAATAATTCTTTAGCAACAGAATTTGTTCTTCAGCTGTTGTCTATTCCTCCTAGCAGAAATAATATTTAAAAAAAAGCAGTTTTCATGAAAGAGCCTTTGGGAAGTGTACATTCTCAAACCTCTCCTTTTGATGTGTTTTGATCTGATCTGGCAGCATCACGAGCACAAGAGAAAGATTTGAAACATAAAAAGGACCTGGTTTATGCAACCCACATCCCTGTACCTGTGGAAATGTGTGTGTCTTAGATTCAAAAATCTTAGAGGGAAAGAAACATGTTTGTGCATTTGCTTTGTACATTGTGCTGGTTGAAGCCTATAAGGCCTTGGCCTGCAGTGAGATGGCATCTCACGTGTGCCAGGTATAACCTCTGGGTCCTCAGAGAAGTTACTTCAGCTAAGCAGGTTTCAATTACCTCCATTCTAAAATGGAGGAAAGAGTAAGGTGAATTGGGGAAGGTAACCTGTGGCCTTGAGGACATGTGGCCCTCTAGATCCTCAAATGCCACCCTTTGACTGAATCCATATTTCATAGAACAAGACAGTTATATGTGGCCTGGAATCTATAGGTTCCCCACCCCTGAACTAGGTGATCTCTAAGGAAACTTTTAAATTTATAAGGCAATGGTCCTTTAAAGTAACAATTCCCCTATTGTCAAAGAATCAATAGAGAGACTTTGAATATTAACTAATTGATGTAGTGCTTTTCATGTACTATTTCATTTGCTAATGAAGGAGATTCAAGAGAAATAAGCTTGGCTGCAGATGGGCTTAGCTGAAATAAGTGGTGCCAATAACCCTATGCTAAAATGCTTCTGAATTCCATATAGGATCATATGGAAGACCCATGCAACAAATCTTCACATTGTGTACATACATACGTGCATACATGTATATATATATACATATACATATACATATATATACACTGCATTGTGTGTATGTACACATATATATAAATGTGTATGTGCATATGCTTGTACATCCATATATTTATGCATTTATTCATATGCATATAAGTATACTGGCTCCAAAGAATGCTGTATATCTCCCAAAATAATAAGAATAGGGACTGGAAGTGACTTGAATTATGTGATGCTATAGAGAACTCCCAGGTGAGAAAACATCATCAACTCACAGAAGATAGCATCCTCTCCGGAATTTAGAGTCAGAGAATTCTCAGAGAATTGTCTAAGGTGTGTCCAAGGTTATATTTGAACCCAATTGTCTTGCTGCCTCTAGATGGATTGTTTTTGGACCAGGTATGTGATTTCATCTGTTTGTAGGACAACTGATGAAGAAACCAAAATATACCACTGATGGGGATCTATGCACCATTTTTCGAGTTTGCCAAGTGCATCCATTTTCCTCTTGGCTAATGACCTCACATGCTCTGATCCAGCTATTCAGCCCTATTCACTGTTCTTCACACACATCATGGCATCCACCATCAATGCTTTTATTCAGAGGCTTGCATTAACTGTTCCCCTGCCATGGATTGCTTTTTTCTAACCCCTATTTTTTTTTTTTTGGTTTTCCTGGTTTCCTCAAGAATCTGCTCATATCCTGCCCTATACAGAGGTCTTTCCTGTTTTGTCTGTAGTGCTTCTCCCTGACTTTGAAGTTACCTCCCTTTTCTGTATATATCTTGTAGATATCTATTTAGTTCCTTATCCTATCATTAGATACTGTTATATCTATTATTTTTGGTGATATACACCATACTCTGGAACCAGTATACCTATATGCATAATCATATCATGATATAATTATATAATATATGTTATACAAAATATCATATACTATATCATATATCAAAATAAAATGAATATGGGGATAAGAACCGTTATTACCTTCATATTCATAGTGGTTAGGACATTGTCTGGTACATTTTATATGTTTAATAAATGTTTGTTGACTGGTTGTGAAGGACAGTTGGGGGAGCATTAATTTTTATTATAAGAGGAGGAATGGGTTATCTCTGGAATCTATGTTCTGTCATGAACTCTTTCTACAATCAATGAAGAGTATGGGAGTTGGAGGATAATATAGGGACTTTCAAACCTTTATTGTCAACTCATTTCAATTCTACTCAAATAGATCTGGATCTCATCTGTTTGGAAATTATCAGAAACTACCCATGTCCAACTGTCCTGTCAATCCATCCATCCATCCATCCATCCATTATCAAATATTTATTAAGGGTCTACTATGTCAGGCACTATGCTCAGCATAAGTAATACAAATGCAGTAAATAAAATGGTCATTATTTACAAAGAGCTTACTTTGTCCCTCTCATAATTTCACTATAAGACACCTACCCAGTGGGCTGGACTTTCTTGGTTATTACTTTTGTTTTTCAATTCAATAAATATTTTAAGCACGTACTACATACAAGAAGACACATTCATGGCATAGTATGTGGAAAGATGACTTCAGAGTCAGGAAAACCAGGATTCAAGCTCTGTGTCTACCATGTGCTATCTGTCCATTTATAATATTGTGGGTCATTGCTGGGATGGGGTGGGGGAAGGCACATCTTTGTAGAAAGTCATCCACTGTAACCTTTCTGGGGACTTTCCATAGTTCTCTGGCTGTCATTCCCCTTCTCTAGTTATCTCCTCTTTCCATAGCTGTGACTGCTCTTCTTCAAATCAACTAGAGCCAAGGTCATACTAGCTTCTACCTGTATCCCTGAGATAGCATGCTTCCAATGTACAATCTTAAAAAGAAAAAAAGATGAAGCTTGCAAGGTAACTGTAAATTTCATCAAGGGATCTGATATGTTTTATCCTTCCTAGAGGCCTCAGTAAGCCTGGCAGTATACTGAATGTTTAGCATTATGATTATAGATCAAGAGCTAGAAAGACCCTTGGAGGTCATCTAGCCCCAAACCATCATTTCACAGATGAAAAGACTGCTACCCTGGAGATTCTAAAAAGACAGGCTGAAAATTCCGGGAGAAAAAAAAATGTGGATTAGAGGAAAGTGTTCTGAATTTGAAGTCAGAAAATCTGAATTCAAATCCTGATTCTGTCAATTACTATAGGTGTATCACTGGGAAAGTAAGTTAATCTCCATATGCCTCAGTTTCCACACATCTAAAATGAAACAGTTGGGCTATATAATCTTAAGGGTCCCTTTTAATTCTAAATCTCTGATTGACAACCTTCAGTGAATTTGGGGTATTTTTAATATAGAGATAGGGCAGACAGGCAGATAGATAGATAGACAGAGAGATAGATAGATAGATAGATAGATAGATAGATAGATAGATAGATAAATTAATAGATAGATAGATAGATAGATAGATAGATAGATAGATAGATAGATAGATAGATAGATAGATAGATGGATGGATGGATGGATGGATAGATAGATAGATAGATAGATAGATAGATAGATAGATAGATGATAGATAGATAGGGATATAGGGAGATAGAGAGATAGGGCAGTCAGATGGGCAGAGAGAGAGAGAGAAATGTAGGTAGGTAGATAGAGAGATAGGGCAGACAGGCAGATAAATAGATAGGTAGATAGATAGATAGATAGATAGATAAATAAATTATTCAATATTCTCATTTTATTGATAAGAAAACTGAGGTCCAGGGAGGTCAAATGATTTGTTCAAGATAGTAAGTCAAAGAGTTAGCATTTGACTACAGACCTCATGATTCTAAATTCAGTAGTCTTCCAACTCAGTCATACTGTATTCCCTCAGGTTTGGTATCACAAGTGTAGTATTTTAGTTGTCCATCTGCTTTTAGGTGAGTCACTGAACTCTTTGGACCTCAGTTTCCTCATTTGTAAGTAAAGGAGGCTGGACTAGATGATCTCTATGATCCCTTCTGGCTTGAGATCGAGGATCCCATCATCATTCTCACTAAAGGACCAGTGTATTGTCAGGCCAAGCTATAGAGCACCATCCTGCTACCCCCACTGAAGATTAGGAAGTACTGGGTCTATCAGAGAACCTGGAGATAATTTTATGAGGTCCATTTTTAAGACTATATTATTGGAAGCATATTGTATTGTAAAGATAGACACACATACATAGTCATGTATGAGTTTTATATATGTGCGTGTGTGTATATTCATATACATACACATATATAGATATATATATGTTTGTCTTTATATTACATACACATATAGGTGTGTATATTCATATACATACACATATATAGGTGTATATATATGTTTGTCTTTATATTACACACACATACACACACACACATATGTGCTGGTCTAATTATACGTTTTATTTAGGTTACAAAATAGTGTACATCCTTCGGCCCAAGCATATCACTAGTTAGTCTGTATCCTAAAGAGAACAAAGAGTAAATAATACCAATGAATTTTCATATTTTGCATATATGTTCTATGTGTGAAAATATTTGCAGCAGCTTTTTCCACGGTGGCAAAGAACTGGAAAATAAGGGGACATTTATGAATTAGAGAATGGATAAATAAATGACGGCATAGGAATGGGATGAATTATTATTGCTCTGTAGGACTGAAGAAACAAATAATTTCCGAGACATGGGTAGACTTGTATGAACTGACACAAACTGAAGTGAGCAGAATGGGAAGAACAATTTATAGAATAACAGCAGCAAAGGAAAAAACACCTTTCAAAACTGATCTTCAATGCAATGACCATCCAGTGATTCAAGAGACGCGATGGTGAAGCACCTACTCAGCTTTTGCCAGAGAGGTGATGCTTTCAGAGTGCAGAATTAGACTTTTTTTAACAGCCAGTGAAGGAACTTGTTTTGTTTGACTCTGTTTTTTGTTTTTTTTTTTCTTTTACAACAGGGTGCAATGAACTTATTTTGTTAATTCTAAAGAAAAATCTTCAGATTTATTTAGAAGATTTACATGTGTAAGAAATTCCCTGTTATGGAAGTTGCTTCTAATTATGCAAGTCATCATTTTTTCTGTAGCTTAATGATCTTAGAAGTTACTTGGAGCACTGAGAGGTCAAATAAATTATGCATGGTCCAATAGTTGTTATGGGAGATTGAATGTAGGTTTTCTGACCACAAAGCTCTCTCTCTCTCTCTCTCTCTCTCTCTCTCTCTCTCTCTCTCTCTCTCTCTCTCTCTCTCTCTCTCCTCTCTCTCTCCATCTTTCTTTCTATCTCTATCTATTCATCAATCCATATTTCATCTATCAATATTGATCTAACCATCTTTCTATTTTTCTGTCCCTACCTTCTCTATTGTCTCTATATATCAACCTTTCAACTATTTATATTCTATATACCTATAGTCTTTATCTATTATTTATCTCCAACTATTTTGTATCAATGTATCTATCTTTGTCTTTCCATCTCTCCATCTATCTACTCATCTTTTTTATCTGACTCTACCTTCTTATCTATCTGATCTATCTCTCTGTCTAGCTATCTTTAAGGTTTGCAAAACACCTTCCATGTATTATCTTTTTTGAGCCTAGTGATTATCCTATGAAATTAATAACATTCATTTATATAACATTTTAATAACTTCCTCATTTTATGATGAGGAAACTGAATCATGTAACTACCTTAAGATCCCAGGATTTTGACATTTGATAAAACAAGAGAGAGATCTTGGTTCTTTTGTGCCCCAAACCAATCAACCAAAGAAACAACTTGAAGATAATTAGAAGAAAGGGAATATCTTTTTTCCATTTCTTTTCTTTTTTTTTGGGGGGGGGGGCAATTGGATATGTAACTAGCCCAAGGTCACATGGCTAGGTTTTTTGTTTTTGTTTGTTTGTTTGTTTGTGTGTGTGTTAAGTGTCTGAGGCCAGATCTGAACTCAGGTCCTTCTGACTCCAGGGCTGATGCTCTACTCACTGCACCACCTAGCCTCCCCTTTTCCATTTCTTAAAACAACCATATTCTTAGGTCAATATTTTATTGCTGTAAATCTTCCAAGGCATAAGAATTATGGATTACACAAAGGTCAATAAAAAGACAGATGATAGGCATAAGTATTCTATGCAGTATCTTGAAAGCATATTATGTAGTGGGGGGGCATTTTACTCATGTGACCAAAGTTTTACACGACCTACAAAATGCTTTCCTTAATTGTTCTATTCTCAACAACATATCATTATTTCAGCCAATCTGGATCTCACCAAAGTGAGTAGTCCTTTTATTAGTCTAGCTTTTAGCCTATTCATCTCTTCTCATTCTGTGTGACTCCTTTCTATGTCTTCCCTTTAGTCTTCCATAGAGAACCTGCCAATTTTATTAGAGCTACCTTCTAATTCTCCATTTCTGGGTGTGTCAGTGAAGCATTTCACAAGACTAGTCCACCTCTTTTTCCATTTGTACATAGCAAGATAAAACTGACTCCACTCTCTTAGGGCAGAGGTTTTCCAGTAACTTGGTGGAGTTAAAGATATTGTTTTCTCTGATATCTAATCAAGATGCAATCACTTATGTTCATTCTTAAGGGCCCAGTGCCTAGCATTCTAATTCTGTTCAACTATTTAGCATGGGATTAGCTTTTAAAAGGGATATTCATGGGGTGGCTAGTGAATAGAGCACCAGCCCTGGAGTCAGGAAGACTTAAATTCAAATCTGGCCTCAGACACTTAACACAAAAACTAGCCTTGTGACCTTGGGAAAGTCACTTAACCCCAATTGCCCTACCCCCCCCCCCCAAAAAGGCAAAAAACAAATAAATAAATAATAAAAGGGATATTCATTGCAACTAGGTTCAAAATTGAACTTAGTTAAATTACATAGAATTAGTCCCATCGAGTTCAACTCCAAAACCTGTCATGTCATCAGCTTCTGCTAGACATCCTAGAATACCTATTCCGGATTTCTGGACTCCCACATGCCCATGACTCTAGCCTCTGGTCCAGATCAGAGACTCAGTTCCTTGTACCTACATCAGAAAAGAATGAAAAAAAAAAGGCAAGAGGTAAATCTGTTTCTTTGAGACACATGGTCTCAGGAGAGAAAGTGAAGAGGGTGATGATCATGCCCACCCCATACTTACTACTTGGTGTGAACAAATGAGTCCACCTTTAGATGCAAATGCTGCAAAAACTTTGCTATTATATTAGTTAGACTAAAGAAACCCATAATTATGGCTATGAAGTCAAATGGGAAAAAAGGCTATTTCCAACCACATTGAAGACCAGTACAAACTTCCCATGAATGTTCTCTGCCAGAAGCAGATCCTAGCATCTTCCATATGAATGAAAACACCTTAGATAGTGTAGTCCTACACCAGAATGCATCAATACATGATCTAAATCATGTATAGAATAGATACTTGTTTCCTACATCAAAAGAATATTGATACAAAAGATTCTCCCCAGTGCTTATTGTCAAAATAATTTAAAACAGGATTCAACAACTGAAATTAAAATTGTAGATACAATTCCTCAAGCAGCTTTACTTAAACTCATTAGCACATGAAGTAGTCTGTGTGACATCTGATAACATATTTTGCATTTTACTTTGGCTCTGAACTGTACAAACAAATCTTGATATATGACTGCTAGTAAAATGGTCCAGATTTAGATTCATTCTCTTGGTGGTTGCTTGCTAAAGAGCTCTGGAGTGGTTTTCTACACTATCAGTCAGCTCTGACCTAATGAGATCAGGAACTCTGAAGCTCTAGCATTCATAAAGTCATTTTTAGATCTAGATATATCCACACTTAGAACCATGTTTGATCATCTGTTGAGGAAAGGAACACACAATAAAAAAAAGAGGAAGCCAGGACTCAAGATACAAGCTCATGTAATTGAGTATATGCTCTAAGTGGGGACATATAAAGATGGCTGAGTTAGTGAAGGAAATTGCTAGTGGACATGTAGAAAAGGAAAAAGTGATCACAACAAGTCAGCATGATTTCATAAAGGAAATGTCATTCCAGGCTAAACATATTTTTATTTCTTTTGTGTGTGTGTGTGTGTGTGTGACAGGATCCCTTAGCTAACAGACAAGCTAATTGTCTAGGTTTTTGCTTAGATTTTAGGAAAACATCTCCTGGTTTTTCTGTTATTTTATTATTATTATTTTTCTCATAAGAGTCTTCACTGTATATGCATTAATATAGAATCCACTAACCCTGCTTATCAACTATGATGCTATTTTGAAGCCTTCTTGTTCTTTCTCTGTACTCTAACTACTCCTAGGTTTTCCAGTGCTTTGAATAGGAAAGGATGTTGTATTTTGTCAAATGCTTTTTTTTCTACATCTGAAATAATCATAATACTTTTTTTGTTGTTTTTGTTATTTATATGGTTGGTTATGCTTATGGTTTTACTAATATTGAACCAGATCTGTCTTTCTGGTATAAATAGAATCTGATTATAGCATATGATCTTTTTGATATATTGCTGTAATTTTGTTGCTAATATTTTATTTAAAATTTTTGCATTTTGATATTCATTAAGGACTTTTCATTAATTTTGATCTTCATTAAGGAAATTGGTCTCTAATTATCTTTCTGTTTTGCTCTCCCTGGTTTAGGTATGAAGACCATATTTAAGTCATTAAAAAAGAATTTGGTAGAGGTCCTATTTTACCTTTTATAAAATAGTTTATATAATATTGAGCTTAATTGTTCCTTAAATGTTTGGTATAATTCACTTGTAAATCCATCTGTTCCTGAGGATTTTTTTTTTTTGTGGAGCTCATTTATAGCTTCTTCAGTTTCTTTGTCTAAGATATAGATATTTAAGTATTCTACTTCCTCTTCTGCTAATCTGGACAGTTTATATGTTTGTAAATATTCATCTATTTTGTTTAGATTCTCAGTTTTGCTGATATGTAATTAGGAAAAATAACTTCTGATAATTGCATCATAACCTAGCTAGTAAGGTAGACTTAAACTGGATCTTTATTACTTGATTCCTTCCCAGATTTTGAACTTTACATTCCCCATATTTTAATGATGATGATGATAACTGTTTTATGATTTTAATGATAACCATCATATACATAGTGCTTTATGAATTATAAAGTCCTATATGTTTGTTAACTTATCTGATTCTCACTATAGCCCTGTGAGGTAGATGCTATGATGCTAACATTATCAACATTATCCATTATGTATCAATGAAGAAACTGAGGCAGGCAGGAGTTATGTGACTTGCCCTAGTCAGGAAGTCACCAAAGTAGTATTAGAACTCAGATCTTATTGACTCCGAGTGCTATACTGTAATCATTGTGACATTGACCTCCTTGCTATTCCCCATATAAGATACTCTATTTCCCAGTTCCAAGAATTTTCAATGGCTCTTCCCCAGGCCTAGAAGCCTCTCCTCTTTTGTGTCCAATTCCGATCTTCCTCTGGATTCCTTCAAATTCAAAGTCCCACCTTCTTCCACAAGTCTTTCCTCATAGGGAATTGTCACTTAACCACTTAGTGCTTCAGGGAACTTCTGAGGTTATAAATTATGGAGAATGAAGTAATCTCCATTATCTGAGGGAGGTTCCCCAAATATTATCAAAGGAGCAAACATCTATTAAGTATTTACCAATAGAAATGGGGGAAAACTACAGATAAAAGGAAAATGGGGGTAGAGGTTACAGGGCAGTGAAGAAAGTCAGAAGTGGAACCCTGAGAGGAATACATGAGATGGGGGCCCTGGCTGCTTCATCAAAATGGATATTCCCTGAGAAACTCACCAGTGGGAGAAGTAGGGGGACAGGAAAGGAGGAATGTCCCATGTTAAAAAGGCTACCTGGGAAAAGGGAATTTTGAGAGTGAGAAGGCAGCTGAGATAACATGAAAAAGACTAGAGTGTTGGAAGAACTAGAAGTGACCAACAGGATGGCTGACCTGGACCCTTCTTGGTCTTTTTCCTGGGAGTAGCTCTCCAGCGGGTCATATGTCCAATCCATTATTTCTTCAGTATATATTTCCTGGATCACATCATTTACTCCTGTTCACCTTTAAAGTTTCTCTTCAGTTTATGGTGTAGCCTACTCATGCCCACCATGAGCCTCTTTCTATTAGGCCTTTTTCTTATTAATTTTGTTAATTATTCAGAGGCTCTTGTATGATATGGTTCATTGCCATGTAATGTTAGGTTATAATGTGGGAAAATTAAAATAGCTCCTCTTTTCTACAAGGTTAGATGTTTTTGGTGGAATATAAAATGATATGGTATGTCTGAACATTTATCATCATCAGCTATATTAAAATAAGTTTATATAAAAATTCTTTTAATAGAACAAAATTCTCCTTACATTTCCTCATACATATGTACAAAATCATTGGTTTCTCCCCAGAGTAGGGTGAGAGTTGAATTCACAATAGTATGTGGGTAGCACTCCCCATGGGACAAAGTTGTGGTTCAGTAGAAGGCCCCTGAATTTGGAATCAGAGGACCTGAGATTCAGGCCTAGGGTTGCTTTATATTGCAGGTCTGACTCTGAGAAAGTCCCTTCAACTCTCCTGGCCTCAGTTTCCTTATCTCTTAAATTAAGGAGTTGGTCTATATTACCTCTGTGATTCCTTCCAACTCTAAATGTGAGCCTATTATCCAGCTTAAAGTTCTCCGATTTCTGCTGTTTCTGCAGTATGTGACATTTAAGACTTAACAAGGTGGCAGGAGAAAAGTAGATACCCACTGGCCCCTCTAAATATTATGCTGAAGGGTTGTCAGGAGAAAAAAGAAATCATTTGAGGGGAAAAAAGAAAGAAAAACTAGTGTCAGAGAGGGAGTCATTCAGTAAAAGGAATTTCAAATTCTCCCTTTGGCCCTTCACACTTAATACAAGAATGACCTTCAAGGCACAAAAATTGAAAAGAAACTCACTGTAATAACTTATGAGTACAGAGAATGTATCCCAAACTGGTTTCTTGATTAAGTTTGTGCTTCCAATCAATTTACAAATCATAAGATAACCAGTGGGGCATATAGTACCAACCAAAAGTGTCTATCTGTGATGGGGATGCCCAATATGGCCACACATCCATTAAGACTGGACAGTGTGTCAGCCTTGGCACCATTCAACTTCTGCAACCCTTGAAGTCAAGGACAGCAGACTTATGAGTGCATCTTCCCATGCACACAGCTGTAACTAACTCCTGATTCTCAGGTCAGTTCCTCAGATGCATGATCTAATTTACATACAATCTGCATATTTGGTTCCATCCTGGACCCACTGGACTATGGCTATATATGTTCAGATGTGACATCTGTAGTCATGTTTGTTGTTTCTTTCTTTGCTTATCTGGATTTAAGCTTTGCTCATTCATTAAGCTGTCTATTCTATAACCATATCTTCCCCATATATCAGCTGAAAGGGGAGAATGATTGATATTTATATATTGCTTTGACATTTCCTAAGCAATTTCCCTTCATTATCTCATTTGATATCCACAATACTATGAGACTGATGCTATTATTATATCTATTTTATAGATGAGGACAGTGATATGTAGAGAGGTTAAATGACTTTTCCTGGGTCACACTGATAAGCAGTGTTTGAGGTGGGATTCAAAATCATGTCTTCCTGACTCTAAGTTTTTATCCTCGGAACTTGGCACACTTGCTGGCAGACAATAGGTGTTTAATAAACGGAGATTGACTGATTGACTCTAAATCCAGTGCCCTCTCCATTAAACATTTCCCATCACTTATTATTCTGTCCCTTTTCTAGAGATCCAAATGTGTATTATTGAGAATTTTTCAGTTCCTGACTGATTGGGATCTTCCTGTCTACGACCTCTATAATGGGAAACCATTTGGATACTATTGAGTAAGACTACTCTTCCTATGACAGCCACAGCTGTCCAGCCTTGATCTATGGCCTGCCCTATGACATGGAGTAAATATGGGTGATCTCAGTGCAGGATGAGTGTAACACTCTGTTAGATCTTAGATGACGCTCTTGGCAAAACCATCATGAGCTTCCTTCTGCTACCATGATCTGAAGAACATCAGGCCTGAGGATACTCACTTGAAAATATACCTTGGTATATTTTCTTCCCTTTTCCTTCCTAGCCTCACTCTGTAAGCCAAAACCTGGAGGTCCCAGTATGGAGCCATAAACTGGCTACCCACTCTAGTACACTGTCTTTATTATCCCTGTCTCCCCTTCAGTCTTTTTTGCATGTCTTAATTTGGAACAAATTAAGCTCCTTTTTCTTCACTTAAACGTGTGAGGCAGGCAAAGAGTTCACAGAGGAAGGAAGAAAATAAGCAGTTATTAATTACCCGCTATGTCCTAAGTTAATACTGTGCTGAAGGCTTATTATTTCACCTGATTCTCCCAACTGTCCTGGGGGGTAGGTGCTATTATTATACCCATTTTACAGATGAGGAAACTAAAGCAAGCCAAGATTAAATGACTTGCCTAAGGTTACACAGTCAGTAAGGCTTTCAGGCTAGCTCCAAATTCAGGTCTTCCTGACTTCAGGTTCACTATCGCCACTTTGCCAACTAGCTAGTGTGGATTAGCATGTCTAATTCTTCTGGAAAGTTCCTTTGAGTTTTTTGGAAATGGAAAGACTTGCTGCACCTCCTATCCCTCCAAGAAAACAAAAACTAATGGACATAACAGTGACTGATCAGATTACTTTGTGTCTAAAATATTATATGCTTCTCTTTGTTACACTTCATGCTGATTTCTTGAGGTTCTGGGTATGTGGGTGTCCCAGTACTAATGTTGATCCCTGCCTGTTTGTTCCTTGGGGTAAATAACTGCTGGGGTACATTGTGTCCTGATTGCTTTAATATATAAATAAACAAGAAAGAAAATCATCATTTCTTCCATCTTTGAAAATAACAAAGGTTTTGGTTATAACAGAGCAGATGAGAAGACAGCAGGGGGTCTAATACCACATGTATTGAAGGGGGAGTCAGAATCCATAGTGACATTACACACATGCACACATATATGTGTATCTATATGTATATGTATATATGCACACATGTATGTATATATATGGGTGTATAGGTATGTATGTATGCATGTATATACACACAAATTTCCTGTGCACTTATTACCTTTGCAATGGGTATTTTTCCCAATGGCATTAGAATGCCATCATTATTTCTCATAACTACTCCTACACCTAGGGTATGAGCCACTGAAATTTCAAAATTGGCACTTTAGTTTATCATCTTACATTGTTGATTAATTGTTGAAGCTCTGAAATATTTATTACTAGGTTAAAACATATCTGGAATATTGTGTTCCATTCTGAATGCATCACTTTTAGGAGGGGCATCAAGTAGCTGAAGAAAGTTCAGAAAAAGGAAATTAGAATGGTGAAAGAACCCAAGTTTGTGCCATATAAGGATCACTATAATGGACTAGGGATATGGACTGGAGAAGATAAAATAAAAGTAGCAGGTATAATAATAGTCGTCTTCAACTTTTTGAATGTCTATCACATAAAAGAAAGTTTAGACCTGAAACTATTTGTAATGTCTAGGTAAATGAAATTAGGTTAAGAACTCAGAGACAAATACAGCAACCTATCATTCCTCAGTTTGCTACTGATTTATTTCCTTATTAATGAACTATGTATCTTTCCAGGTTCAAAGGCAGTGTAAGGAGAATGCTCTAGCAGAGTGTCGTAAGTGTCTTTGATTGCATACAATTCTCTTTTATCAGTTTGATCTTCAATTTGGCATGAAATCAAGGAAATCATTTCTCCCTTGTTTCAAGCTAAAGTTCCATATTTAAAACATAAACAAAATTATTAGTAGTGATCTCATGTATTAGCAACATCAAGTCTATGTGCTCACACACAAGATAGAGGATATCAAGGTGTTCACAGGTAAAGTTAGCTCTGGGTATAGAAAAGCTTTGAGATTTTCTTCCTATAGTCACCAACTATCAAAATTTCTGTCTGAATCTGTTCTCGGTTCAACTTTCTTCTCTGCCACACATCTCTCTCCTCTTCCTATCTCCCTCTTTTGCTGCTAGATAGATGCGTACAGAGAAGCAAACTCAGACTGAGGACTCTCTCCTCTTCATATCTCATCATACTGTCATGTGCTGTGTCTCAGTCTCACACCTCTGCTTTCTCATGTGGTGCCCCACAACTTGGGAAGCAGGTGCCTTCCTCGTCACTAGAACTCAGACATATGATGAACTCAAGGGGAAAAACACCTCTCCTTAGAGTGTCTTTTGGAAGTCTCTTCCAACAGAGGCAAAATGGTATGAGACACTTAGGCTGCACTTTCTTACAGTGTGTGTGTGTGTGTGTGTGTGTGTGTGTGTGTGTGTGTGTGTGTGAGAGAGAGAGAGAGAGAGGGAGAGAGAGAAAGGAGAGGAATTAGAGGGAGAATGTGTGTGTGTGTGTGTGTGTGAGAGACAGACAGACAGACAGACAGAGAGACAGACAGAGAGACAGACAGAGAGATATACAGGAATGTATAATAAAAGAGGTAGCAACTTCTCTGCATGTTGAAGGAAGAAAATCAGCATCAATTAAGCACTTCCTATGTTCCAGGCACTCTGCTAAGGGCTTCATTAACATCTCCTTCACTCCTCACAGCAACTGTGGGAAGTATGTATTATTACTATCCTTAATTAACAGTTAAGGAAAACAGAGCTTGAATGATTTATCTAAAGTAACATAGCTAGTAATTGTTTGAGACCAGATTTGAACTTGTCTTCCTAACTTCATACTCAGCACTCTACCCACTGCTTCAACTAAAACCATGGTAATATCTGTTCCCCTATGACATTCCCTATAAGGTTGAGCATATGTAAATCACTGAATCACTATAAGTTCAATTATTGGGGTTCCAGCAAGCCAGCCTGTCTAATTGAAGTATTAAAGTAACATGGAGGCAACATTCCCCAGGAAAGAGGAACTATCATCATCACCACTATGACTACCTTTTCCCATCAGATGTTGATGAAGATAACCCAGGACCCAGATCCCAAGAGCCTTTGGAATAACAGCATCCCCTAAAGCAATATAATTGATTCCAGTCCAGCCCCTAATGTTATTATTGAAAGGACATATTATAGAGAAGTGACTCCTCTTCCTCATCACCACCAGTAACACCTACTACCCAACTGCCATCAAGGTAGAAAAACACAGAAGGTCAGGGGTGACAGCATATCTTTTTTCAGACCACTGTTCTGCTTCTTAGCCTTGCCCCACATTCATCATTTAGGGAACTGGATTTTGTAGAGAAAGGGAAAGTCATCTCTACCAGCTGCCAATTATAGGGCACACAAGAGAGTTGAGTTGAAGTGATAGTGCACATTATTGGGGAGATAGGAAGGAGGACGGACCAGGCAGACAAATGATCACCCTGAACATCTTTTCCCTTTAGAATCTAATAGAGATGTCACATGACCCTGAACCTTAGTGATTTTGAGATACTAATAATTCCAGACCACTGTCTATAGCTGTTGTCCTGAGAAGCAAACCCATAGAGATTCAACTTGGCAACTGATCCTGCGGGTACTATGGTGACATTTATTGAAGAAGTTCTTACAACCAAAGTCTTTGGCACTATCAAAATGTTCAGAATCAGAAAGCAATGATTTTATAAACAGAGATGATATTAACAAAGACACATTAATAGCTGCTTTGTCTCCATACCCTAAGAACCAGGGGACTTTGCCATCTGACTTACAGTTGAAGCTTTCTGTATGTGCTGACTTCCCCAATGGAATGTGAGCTCCTTGAAAGCAGCGACTGTTACTTTTCTGCTTGTATCCACAGAACTTTGCATATAGAAGACACTTAACTGTTTGATTTGTTCACTGCTCTCTCCCATTTTCTCTAGGATATTCCACAGAAAGTTTCATATCCTCCCCCTGAACATGCTTTTTCACCTCTCATTTCACAGGACATTTCACTTATCTTCCTCCTTTAGAATGAAAGAAAATTACAATTATCTCTTCAGTGGTAGTTAAAGCCCCTATAGCCCTTAAATCATAATATACTGTATTTTTCTATCCTGCCCTTCAGGTATCCATATCAGCTGAACTTCAATGCCTTGAGTAGTGAAAGTACCACATGGAGTAACAGAGCCTGGTCTGGTGGCTTTGATGTTTGAATGGCACTTCTTGGGTTCTGAGAGAGACAGACTCTTACAGTCACCCTGGGAAATAGAAGCATGTAGTCTTATTTTAGTGGCTAATATTTTGACATTAACTGGAATATTTTTTTCCATCAATTGGTCATTTATTTAACTGGGATAACTGGGAATTATATCCTGGGACCATGTTCATTTGACTGATACATACACAATAAATTTAATGAAAACATTGATTAAGGCTTATTCAAGATCTAATGTATTTCCATTCCAAGACACTCTGTCTAGAACAGGTGACAGTTGTTGTTTTGGTTGTTTGCTTGATTCCATCCCACAGGAGGTATATGCTTATATGTCTGTCTGGGCATTTCCTTCTCCATCACAACTTAGTGTAATAGTTATTTTTTTCTTTCCCTTAAAGAAAAAAAAATCATTCTATCAATGAACAAATATGTTTTAGTATCTAATATTGACTAGACTAATCCTAGACTTTGGAGACAGAAGTACAAATAATGAAATTACCTTTACCCATAATAAGCTTATATTTGAATAAGGGAGATAACAAATATATATATATATGTATATATATATATATGTATAT
Organism: Gymnobelideus leadbeateri; assembly: GCA_011680675.1. NCBI lineage: Eukaryota > Metazoa > Chordata > Mammalia > Diprotodontia > Petauridae > Gymnobelideus > Gymnobelideus leadbeateri. The sequence continues at coordinate 59,472 of WOXC01008941.1, read as the reverse complement.
ATATATATATATATATTTTAGAAGTATGTCTGTGCATATGTTTGTAATGGCTCAGGTGAAAGATGATGAGGTCAAGCACAAGACTAGTCATTGTGTGCATAGAGAGAAGGGAGCACATAAGAAATCTTGTGAAGACAAAAATGCCCAAAAATATGTCCAAAACTCTACCCACAGTGCCACCTAGCTATCCTGGGAGAAAGATTAGGGCTATATATTTAGCTCCTGGAATCATTTTTATGGGGATGTTGGTTAAACCTGTGGAGGTTGGTGAGATCATCAAGAGATTTAATATAGAATTAGAAGAGAAAAGAGCCCAAAAAAGAGTCTTAAAGACACATCACTGGCAGGAATAACCTAGTTGACGATCTAGCAAAGCAGAGTAGGAAAGAGTGGCCAGAAATGTCAAAGAAGAATGAAGAGAAAATAATATGAAAATTTAGACAGACAAGAGTGCCCAGGAGGAGAAGATAATTAGTAGTATCAGTAAATACAAAGAGGTGAAGAAGAGTAAAATTTGAGAAAGAGACTGTTAGATTTGCCAAGTAACAGATGACTGATGATTTTGAGAGACATTCTGGGTAAATGGCAAAATTGGAATCTCCGTCTCTTAGAATGGCTTTCCTATTGCATTTGACCCTTCCTTTTGAGTCTAGTACCCCACCCACCTCCGTATCGATATCTTTTGCTGTGTTTCAGATTTAAAGACAATAGTAATACTTCACTGAGTTATAGAACCTTAAAAGAGAAGTGTGACTCTCTCCATGGTACCCATTAGGACACTGCCACTAGCAATATCAAATCCCTCTTATGATTAAACCTGAAAATCAGAGGCAATGGAGATATTGACATATCCAATTCATTTGCTGATCCCTGAATACTCTGCTGTGATACAAAAGGGAAACCTGGCTCCATTGAGCCCAGGTAGACAAATGAAATCCTGAGAGAAATAACTATTAGTAGTAGTATTATTATTATATCAATATTACTAACCATATTTGGCTAGATGAGGTTTGCCGTCCAAATATTCCTGCAAAAAAATCAATAGGCTGCATATACCTCTCTCTTTGTCCTGCTCTAGTCTCCTCTGGTTTGGTACATTAGGCTGTTTCTGTTTAATTCTAAAGGAAAATCGAAAATAAGAATGGCTAAGATTCATTCATCATTGATCAATTTACTTGTTTGGGAAAATAGAAAATGCAGAGGGTTTATTCTTCCTTTCCTTTTCCAAGTTGTCATAATGGACTATGGTCAGTGGACCTTTTAATTGTAATGTGCACATCTTCTAACTGCTACATACTCTGTAATAAAAGCTAGCCTGGAAGGAGTAAATTGTTGTGATAGGAGATTGGATGTCCTGATATACTTTCTGGAAACTCAGATATATTTACAATAGCACAGACCAGTATAAAATAAGGAAGGGAAAAATTCAATTTTCCTCTAAATCCTAGGGAGTTAACATCTCATAGAGGTTAGAGCTTGCTAAAGGGCCTTTCCCCTTTTCTTGAGACAAAGGCCAGTGCACTTACAACATGAAACCTAGAACTCCTGAATGCTTGTAGAGAAGGGCAAATTTCTGATTGTCAAGAAGAAAGTAGACTCCATTAGCTTTAGGACAGTTCACCAGGTAACAGTGAGGTGAAGTAGGGGATGCAAGTAGAAAAGGAATAAATTCACCAGGTCCCATCATGGCAGCAAATTCTGTCCAGGCAAACCATTTCTTAAACAGGTCATTGAGCCAGCTAATGTTCTACCTGCTTAATGACTACATTCAGTGTGGGAGAGCAGTGCCTTGCCCTGGTGGAATCCACTCTTGGGGCTTTAGTGTTCATGGACTTTCTTGGTCTCAAATGGTTCCTACCTCCAATCATGCTTCAGGCTCTCCTCTCAGTTGGGAGGAGAAAGGGCCTGAACAAACCAACAAACAAAATAATTTCCTACCAATCCACTTGTTGATAAGAGATTACATCAAAATTGACTCATTATTGGACTGGTAGATCAGGGACTTCTCTATATAGAGTTTACCTATATTTAACCAAAGCGTTTTATAAAGATCCACAATACAGCTATAATAATGCAGCAAATACTGTAAGACAATAATACATGGGCATATTCTGAACTAATTAAATGACTAGAAATAGAGTGCTCACAGAATTACAGAAGGGCAAAATTGAAAGGAAACATAGAAGCCAGATAATGTGGCATGTATCCATCAAGAATATTCATCTATAATATACAACACATGTGAAACACATATAGCCATTAGTAAGTTGTTATGAAGGTGGATGGAGCTCTTTAGTGTACTTCCAAGCTGCTGCTTTTGGCTAAAAAGTGCATCTTTGGGATGTTTATTCATTGCTTCCTGTTCTTCTGTTCCTGACCAATCAAAACAAGGCTTCATTTTTATTCCTTGCCAGACAACTGATTCTGAGCTTTTCATTCCTGGAACTATTCTCAGAGGACTGTCCCACATTGGTAAACATCCTTGCTACCTACCTTTACTTCCAATTTCCTTATGTGTATATTTAGCTTATAAATTAGGCAGCTAGGTACTATAGGACACAGAGCTTACGACTTGGAATAAGGATGACCTAAGTTTGAAACCTGCCACAGACACTTGTTATATGTGATACTGGAAAAATCATATCCATAAAATGGGGATAATAGCACCTGCCTCACAGGGTTATTTTGGTTGAGAATCAAATTAATGAGCATATATTAAGTGCTTTGTAAACCTTAAAGCATTATATAGATGTTAGCTATTATAATTGACTGTTGAGTGATTGCTTGTACATGGTCTTTCTTAGCAATATTCCTACCCTCATTTTCTCTCAATTGATATGTGTGTGTGTGTTTAAGATTGGGTGTTTTTATTTGTTTGTTTTTTTTCCCCCCAGAACTTAGAAATCTGTCTGTCATTTCTCTGGACACTTTGTAAACTGCCCTTCTAAATTACAAATCAATCCCTGATACCCTTTTCTCTGCCACAAATTGTAAGTTGAAGAAAACTCTTCCCCCAAAAGTTCCCATCACTTCCAGCTACTCATTTGCTTGATGGGAATGAGATCCAGAATGTAATTTTCTTTCTTTTATTCCTTAGTCTTTTTGAAGAGCAGAACCTATCACGAAGTTAAATAAAAGCTTCTCAAGGGAAGTGATTACTTTGGGGGGAATATCCCCAGAACTTAATCACAGTCCTTTGCATATAGAATGATTTTTTTTTTTATTTTGGAGGAAGGAAAGCAAGGCAGTTGGGGTTATTTGCCCAAAGTCACACCACTATTAAGTGTCAAGTGTCTGAGGCTGAATTTGAACTCAGGTCCTCCTGACTTCTGGACTGGTGCTCTATTCACTGTGCCAGCTAGCTGCCCCACATAAAGAATGTATTTAATAAAAACTGCTGTTTATTGTGCTGGTCATTTAGACAAATAAAAATAAAAGTTTAAATATTTGCGTTGCAAAGAGGACAATCCCAAAAATATCTGAATAATTTGACATCACTATAATATCATACTGCCAAGTCAGATTTTTGATACTTTCCTGGACTCCTTCATTTCCTTCATACAGTCAGCGTATATTTGTAATTGAATAAAATTGACTTTTGTTTTTATCTCAATGAGTAAAATTCTCTCATTTTATAGATGAGAACAATGACACAGAAAATAAACCACTTGTTCTGTACACTACATCTGTTAGGTAACATAGGCAGTATATGAGCCGTTGTTTCTTCTCATGCTGAGTCCACTGTCCTTTCAATCACAGAGGGATCAGTATTTGAAAATGTTCTACTCTATCTTTGTCCAAAGGAATGGGAAAAATTCATAGATAATATGATTGTAAAATTTAGAGATAATATAAAGCCAGAAGGTAGTTAACAAATTACATGACAGAAAATGACATCTTTTAAAAACATTATTCTTTGTAATAGTCATGTTTTAAAATTTTTGAGTTGTGAGTTATCTCTCTCTCTTCAGTCCCACACCCACATATGGAGAAAACAAGCAATATTATATAAATTATACACTTGAAATCATGAAAATCATATTTCCATATTAGCTGTGCTGCAAAAAAATACAAGAAAAATAAAGTGAAAAAATATACATCAATCTGCACTTAGAGTTCTCCAGTTGTCTCACTGGAGGATAAAAATTTTTCATCAGGAGGCCTTCAAATTTGTTTTGAAACACTGTCTTGATCGGAGTAGCTAAATCTTTTATTTAATCATCCTTACAATATTACTATTATTATGCATAAAACTCTTCTTGTTTTGCTCAATTAATGTTTACATGTCTTCCCAGGTTTTTCTCAAGTTATCCTACTCCTTATTTCATATATCCCAATAGTATTCCATCACATTCACATAGCATAACTTGTTCAGGCATTCCCCAATTGATGGGCATCCATTCAATTTCTAATTCTTTGCCAAAACAAATGAAAAGAACTACTATAAATATTTTTGCACATCTGGATCCTTTTCTTTTTTTTAGGATATAGGCGTAGCAGTGGTATTTCTGGGTCAAAGTGAATATAACAGTTTTATAACCCTTTGGGCATAGTTCCAAATTGTTCACTGGAGTATTTAGACCAGTTCACAAATCTACCAAGAAAGAGTTCACTAGCATCTCAATTTTTCCACATCCCCAGCAGTGTTGCAATTTTCCTTATGTATCATTTTAACCAATCTGATAAATATGAAATGGTATGTAAGTATTGTTTTAATTTGCATTTTTCTAATCAATACTGGATTTGAAACATTTCTTTTTCCACATGAATATAAGTAGCTCGAATTTCTTCTTCTGAAAATTGTGTGTTGATATCCTTTGACTCTTTTTTATATAAATTTGGCTCATTACATATTAGAGAAATGAGGCCTTTATTAGAAAAAAAAATTGCTGTAAAATCCCACCGCATTCACCCATACCCCCAGTTTCTTGCTTTCCTTTTAGTCTTGACTACACTGGTTTTAGTTCTGTAAAAATATTTTAATTTTATGTAATCAAAAGTACCCATTTTATATTCCATAATTTCCTCTATTGCTTATTTTGTCATGAATTATTTCCTTATCCATTAATCTGACATGTAAAATGCCCCATGCTCCTCCAAATTGCTTATGATGTTATCCTTTATGACTAAATCATGGACTCATTTTGACCTTAGCTTGGTATACAATATGACATGTTGTTCTATGCCTAATTTCTGCCAAACTGCTTTCCAGTTTTCCCAGGAGTTTATGCAAAATAGTGAGTTCTTGCCCCCTTGTGTACCTAATCTATTCCACTGATACAGCACTCTATTTTTTTTTTTTTTTTGCTTTTTGGAAGGCAATTGGGGTTAAGTGACTTGCCCAAGGTCACATGGCTAGTTTTTGTATTAAGTGTCTGAGGCCAGATTTGAACTCAGGTCCTCCTGACTCCTGGGCCAGGGTTCTATTCACTGTGCCACCTAGCTGCCCCAACACTCTATTTCTTAGCCAGGGCCAGGTTGTGCTGATTATTACAGCTTTGCAATATAGTTTAAAATCTGATACTGTGAGGCAACTTTCCTTCACTTTCTTTTTCTTTGATACACTTGATATTCTTGACTTTTTTTTTCTTTCAGGTCTATTCATGTGTGTGTGAGGGTGTGTGTGTGTGTGTGTGTGTGTGTGTGTGTGTGTCTGTGTGTCTGTGTGTCTGTGTGTGTGTCTGTGTCTGTGTGTAATTAGAAATTTGTTTGGTATGGCATTAAATAAGCAAATTAGTTTAATTAGAGTTGTCACTTTATTATATTGGTTCAGCCAATCAGAGAACAATTGATATTTCTCCAATTGCTTAGCTCTGTCTTTATTTCTGTGAAAGGTGTTTTGTAATTGTGTTCATAGAGTTCCAGGGTTTGTCTTGCCGGGTAGACTCCCAGTAGTTTATATTGTTTGCATTTCTTTTAAATGAGTCTCTCTATCTATTCCCGATGGAATTTGTTGGTAATATATAGAATTGCTGATGATTTGTGTGGGATTATTTTATGTCCTGAAGCTTTGCAAAAGTTATTGTTTCCACTACTTTTTTTTGTTTATTTTTAGTGATTCCTCTAAGATGATGTAAGTATACCATTATACCATCTGCAAAGGGGGATACATTTATTTTTTCATTTCCTATTTCCTGAAATGTATTTTCCTTGTCTTATAGAAATAGTTAGCATTTCCAATGTAATATTGAGTAATAGTACTGATAATGGACTTCCTTGTTTCACTTCTGATCTTATTGGGAAAGCTTCAACTTTATTTTCATTACAGCTAATGCTTACTCCTAGTTTTAGATAGATAATTCTTATTTTAATGAAAGCTCTATTTATTGATAAGTTTTCTCGTATTTTTAATAAGAACAGGTGTTGGACTTTGTCAAAAGTGTGTTCTGCTTCTTTGAGGTAATCATGTGATTTTTGTTGTTTTTTTTTATTGATACAGTCAGTTATGTTTATAATTTTCCTAATATTGAGCCAGCCTTGTATTACTTGTAGAAGTAGAGCTTGTTCATAGTGATATGATCCTGGAGATAGATTGCTGTAATCTCCCTACTAGCATTTTATTTAAAAATTTTGCAGCAATATTCATTAGAGAAATTTATCTATAGTTTTCTTTCTCTGATTTTTACTTCTTTTGGTTTAAGTACCAAAACTGTATTTGTGTCACAGAAGATGTTTGGTAGAGCTTCTTTATGTATTTTCCCAAATAGTTTATATAGAATTAGAATTATTGTTCTTTAATGTTTGGTACAATTTACTTATGAATTCATCTGTTCCTGGGAATTTTTTTCTTAGGGAGCTCATTTATGATTTGCTTAATTTCTTTTTCTAAAACAGGGTTATTTAAATATTCTATTTCTTCCTCTATTAATATTGGCAATTTGAATTTTTGTAAATATTCATCCATTTCACTTAAATTGTCAGATTTGCTGGCATATAATTAGGCCAGATAACTCCTAATGATAGTTTTATTTTCATCTTCATTTTTGCTATATTCACCCTAGAAAGGGACATTTAAGAAAAAAAAAAATTTAAAGCTTTGATTTGTGTGTGGAAAGAAGTACTTTCATCTGCCCTAGAGATGCCCTCTCTCTTTCTATCAGATGCTAATACCTCACTGTTTTTGGTGGAACTTTTCATATCTGGAGTCTTCTTCATTGGACTCATCCAATTTCCTAAATAATTTGCACTTGCTGCCTATGGCATTATGAGTAGAAAGTCAATCTGGAGTCCCTAAAATCTGATACATCAATGGGGAGGAGCCAAGGTGGTAGAGGAAAAACAAGGATTCACCTAAGTTCTCCCACAAACTCCTTCAAATACCTCCAGAAAGTGAATCCGAAGAAATTCTAGACTAGCAGAATCCACAGAGACAAAATGTGGTAATTTTCCAGCCCAAAACTTCCTGGAAGGTTGATAGGAAGGATCTGCTGCACTGGGCTGTGAGAAGAGTGCAGGCTAGCTCCTGAGCTGCACCAGCACAGACTCAACCATAGCAAAGCTGGAGCAGACCCCCAGGGACTGAATCTCTGGCAAGAGTGAAGACTCCCAGACCTGTCTTCACAGAAGGCAAGGTCTGTCAGAACTAAGAGAGAGGAGCACAGTCATATGCAGGACCTGTGGGAGCAGCAATAGTAGCTATCAGTCCATGGTCTGAATATTTGAAAGTCACCTATTTAAACTTCCTAGAGCCAAGATGGCAGAGTAAACAATAAGTCATTTTCATCCTCCCTCCTTGACCTAGAAAAACCCAGATAATATTGTCCCAGGAAATATCCTGGAATAGTGGATCCAGCAGAAAGACTGGATTCAGCAGTCTTTTAGCTTGGGAGGATAGGGGGATTAATAGGAAAGGTCCCTCTTGCTGTGGCTGTAGGGGACAAGTACAGTACAGGAGGCATCCCAGCAAGCCAGCAGCAAGCCCTACCTCAGCACACCAGCAGGAGATCCTGGGCCCCAGGGTGGAGGAACAGGCAAGTGCCAATGCCAGACACATACCACCTCCAGCTCAGCACCAGGTAAATTAGCAGCCTACTACAACATCCATTCTACACAAACTGATTTACTTATTCAGTGCCATACCAATCAAACTACCTAAAATCATTTATTAGAGCTAGAAAAAATAATTATAAAATTTATCCAGAAAAAAAAAAGGTCCAGAATGTCAAGGGAATTAATGAAAAGAAATGATATGGAAGGTGATCTTGCCATGCCAGATCTTAAATTGTATTATAAAGCAGCAATCATCAAGGCTACTCTGTACTAAGAAAAAGAGGAGTGGATCAGTAGAACAGGTTAGGTACACAAGACACAGTAGTCAGTGACTATAGTAATCCACTGTTTCAAAGACTCCAGTTTCTGAGATAAGAACTAATTATTTGAGAAAAAAACTGCTGGGAAAATTGGAGACTTGTATGGCAGAAAGTGGACATAGACCAATACTTTACACCATATACCAAAAAAAAGTCCAAATGGGTACATGGTTTAGAAATAAAGGCTGATACCATAAGAAAACTGGAAGAGCAAGGAATAGTTTTTCCCATCATATTTATGGATAAATGGAAGCATTTATGACCAAACAAGACATAGAGAGCATTATGAAATATAAAATGAATAATTTTGATTATAACAAATTGAAGAGTTTTGTTTGTTGGTTGGTTTTGCTTTTTTGTAAAAAAAAAAAAACAAGATTAGGAGAGAAGCAGAAAACTAGGAAAGAATTTTTAGGGGTGGAGCCAAGATGACAGAAAGGAAGCAGTACCCTCTCTAAGCTCCTCCATGAATCCCCTCACTAAACCTTAAAAAGTGAATCTGAACAGATTCTGGAGTGACAGAATCCACTGAGAGACAGAGTGTGGCAGAATCCAGCCCAGGAAAGTGCCCAGTGGGTCCAGACAGGGGGAGTGCAGAGCACTTGGGGTCTGTACAGCTCAGACTTGAGAGCAGACAAGCAAACTACACCAGAGAGAGAAGGAACCCCATCCAGCCAAATTACCCATCCCAAGGACAAATTGCAGCCATTTCACCAACATCTCACAAGGGGACAGGAGGAATCATTGGAGCCAGGTAAGAGAGGGTTTGGGGCCCTGAGCAGAGACAGCAGTTTCTCCTGGGACTATCAGCCCCCAGCCTGGAAGTTTAGAAATCACCTGCCTGTCTCTTCAGGGGCTAGCTGCTCGCTCTGATTCATCCTTCATGAAGTAGAAAATCCAAAGATAAGTCTTCTACCCAGAGAGAAATACTAAGATAATGTAAATAGCCTCAGGCTTGTGAGTCATCAATAAGGGGTGTAACTGAGGCTGCAAGGAGTCTGAAGAGAAGAGGGGGAGGGGTCCCAAAAAGCCCCCCCTCACCTGACCTGCAAAAGCCTTTCCTGAGCTCTAGCCCAGGCATACAGATACAGAAATCTGAAGTGACCAGACCCCCCCTCCTCCACAGATTACTCTGTGTGCATCAGCATACCTATCTGAGACTCCTGCCTTAGCCTCAAACTAGACACCTGGAGGCTACAGCATTCAAAGTCAACAAACAGGTCCTTAGCTCATAGTTAGAGAAATTAAGAAACAGAAAATCACAATGGGAGGGAAGGAAGCTGAGAAGGAGAAGGGGAAGGCAAGAAAATCAATCTGAGCTTATTATGTAGGTCAAGAACATCCAAATACAGAGGACAACATGGACTCTTTACTCACACCTGAGACCACAGAAGGAAATATGAAGTGGTCTCAAGCCCAAATAGCATCCTTGGAGGAACTTAAAAATATTTTAAAGACCAAATCAGGGAGGCAGTGACCAAATTCGAAAAAATTTCACTGAAGAAAACAAATCCTTAAAAAGTAAAATTAGTGAAGTAATTGGAGAAAAATACCTTCCTAAAAAAGGACTTTCAAAAACTAATGGAAGACTATAAGTTGCTAAAAATTAGAATCAATCAAATTGAAACCCAGAACCCTATGATGAATGAAGAGTCAATCAAACAAAACATGACGATTGAAAAATTGGAAGAAAGTGTAAAATATCTCACTAGAAAAACAACTGACCTAGAGAACAGATCCAGGAGAGATAACTCAATAATTATTGGTCTACCAGAAAGCCATGATGAAAAAAGCAGCCTGGACAACATCCTCCAAGAGATTGTCAAAGAAAACTGTCCTGAATTCCTGGAATCAGAAAATAAAATAGTTATGGAAAGAATTCACCAGACTCCTCCAGAAAGAGATCCCAAATTGAAAACTCCAAGAAATAGAGTAGCCCAATTCCAGAATTACAAGATTAAGGAAAAAATACTGCAATCAGCCAAAAAGAAACAATTTGCCAGTGATTCAGTCCCTGGGGATCTGCACCAGCTTTGCTATGGTTGAGTCTATGCCTTTCAGATCCTTCCTATCAACCTTCCAGGAAGTCTTGGACTGGGAAAGTTACCACACTTTGTCTATGTGGATTCTGCTAGTCTAGAATTTCTTCAGATTCACTTTTTAGAGGTTGCAAAGAATTGGAAATTAAAGAGGTGCCCATCAATTGAGGAATGGCTGAACAAGTTGTGGTATATGCATGTAATGGAATGCTATTGTGCTATAAGAAACAAGGAGCAGACAGACTTCATATTTACCTGGAGAGGCTTATACAAACTGATGCTGAGTGAGAAGAGTAGAACCAGGAGGTATTTGTATACAATCACAGACACAACATATGTGTAACAACCAACTATGAGAGACTGGACTCTTCTCAGCAATGCAGTGATATAAGTCAATCTCAAAAGACTCACGAAGGAGAGAGATGCCTACATACAGAGAAATAACTAAAAAGAACTGATTTTGAATCTCGATGGAAGCAAACTACTTGATCTTTTTCTTTTCATTGTTTGGTTTTATTTCCTCTTTAACATTTTTCATTCCATCTAGTACAATACACCTTGGTAACCTGACTAATTTCTAATGTGAAAGTATTTGCAGATCCTATGCTGGACTATATGCTGTTGTGGGGGGTGGGAGGAGGGAGGGAAATTCAAGGAATTATGGAATTAAATCCTGTAAACTAAAAATAATCAAACAAATTAATAATAAAAAAAAAGAATTTTTAGAAGTATCTCTGATAAAGGCCTCATTTCTAAAGTACATAGAGAAAACTGAGTCAAATTTATAAGAATACAAGTCATTCCTCAAATGATAAATGGTCAAAGGATATTAATAGGCAGTTTTCAGAGGAAGAAATTAAAGATATCTATAATCATATGAAAAAATGTCCTAAATCACTATTGATTAGAGAAATGCAAACAAAAACAACTCTTAGGTACCACTTCATACCTGTCAGATTGACTAACATGACAAAACAGAAAAATTATAAATGCTGGAGAAGATGTGGAATAATTGGAATACTATTTCATTATTGGTGGAGTTGTGAGCTTATCCAACCATTTTGGAGAGCAATTTGAAACTATACCTAAAGGGCTATAAAAATGTGCATACCCATTGACCCTGCAATACCACCTCTAGGGCTATATCCCAAAGAGATCATACAAATGCTAAAAGAAAGTACATGCAGAAAAATATTTATAGCAGCTCTTTTTGTGGTGATAAAGCACTGGAATTTGAGGGGATGACCATCAATTGGGAAATGACTGAACAAGCTGTGATATGTGAATATAATGGAGTATTATGGTGCTATAAGAAATGATGAGTAGATAGATTTCAGAAAAGACTGGAAAGACTTATATGAACTTATGCTGAGTGAAGTGAGCAGAACAAGGAGAACATTGTACACATTTACAGTCTCAAGGTCTGAATCACATGGCTCTTCTCTGCATGCAAGGTTCTAAGACAACTTCAAGAGACTCATGATGGAAAATGCTATCCACATCCAGAGAAAGATCAATGGAGTCTGAATGCAGATTGAAGCATATTATTTGTTCTCTCTCTTTTTTGTTTTGTTTTGTTACTTCTTTCTCATCATTCATTCTCATCATTCCATTGCTTATAATTCTTCTTTACAACATGACTAATGTGTAAATATGTTTAATGTGAAAGCATATACAGAATCTATATCAGTTTGCATGCCATCTTGTGGAGGAGTGAGGAGAGAGAGGAGGTGAAAATTTGGAATTCAAAAGCTTGTGGAACTGAATGTTGTAAACTAAAAATAAAGAAATTAATTAAAAAAACTAAATTGGAGGTGTTTAGCTGGTACAGTGGGTAGAGCACCAGTCCTGGAGTCAGGAGGAGCTGAGTTAAAATCTTACCTCAGACACTTAACACTAGTCATGTGACCTTGAGCAAGTCACTCAACCCCAATTGCCCTGCCTTCCCCCTCCAAAAAGCCAAAAAAAAACCCCAAAAAACCCAAAACTAAACTGATTCTTCAGTCAGAGAACTTGGCTTCCAATCCTACCTCTGAAGCTTGCTACCTGTGTAGCCTTGGGGAAAGTCACTTCAATCTCCCATACCTCGGTTTCTACTTCTCATAATTGGGGGAGACCTCTGAAGTCCCATCTATCTTTCAACCTATTATCCAGCACATCCTTAAAATTCCATCCAAAAACTAAAACCTGAGAGTCAAATTCTGCTCCCAAATAATTCTTTTGTCATATAACCCTAAACAAGCTATTTAATCTCTATATCAAAATTTTTTTATATCTTTTCCTGATTGGAAATGATGATCTTGTGATCTAATGAAAATTAATGGAGAGGGGAACGTCACCAGTTTGCAATTGTTTAGTCATTGTCAATTGTATTCAACTCTTTGAGCCCATGTGGACTTTTCTGAAAAGAAAAGTTTGCCATTTCCTTCTCCAGCTCATATTGCAAAGTAGAAAACTGAGGCAAACAGGTGAGTTGCCCAGGGTCACACCTCTAGTAAGGGTCTGAAGCTGAATTTGAACTCAGGCCTTCCTGACTCCAACCCTGGCACTCTATCCACTGTGTCATCTAGGTGACCAAAGTTATCTATGTATATAAGCAAAACTAAATATCATAGATCCTATATGGAGTGGGGAGTTGAGTTATTTTGTAAGACTGGTAAAACTCTTGTACAATCCTGTGCCAACCAGAATGGGGTGGGTAGTGGGAGAGGGGGTTATGAGAGAAAATGTTAGGGGTTAAGAATTACTGTTCTCTATTGTTAGTTTGAGTTGTTATATCCTTTAGATTCTTGGTGTTTTAAATTGTTGATGTAGCTGAAATTGTTGTATCTTTGGAGCATAATTCCTACTTTGCAATGGATTGAGAGGCTTTTAGGATCAGAGAAGACATCTAGCTCTCCATCATGTTGATCACATTTCCCAGAAGTCTATCATAGATAGTAGAAGCAAAATGAGAATAACAGTAGAGAGGCCCAGAAATTCACAGAAGAAAAACATTTCTGGGAAAGGAGTCAGTAATAAATTCCATAGAATGAGATATCTATACTGAAGTGGTTAATTCAGAGGCAGCAAGCAAGATGACCTGGAGATTATAATTCAAGAAGGCATTTGATGGGATAAGACCAGTCCTTCAATATCTTTCTAGAATGGTATTCCTTATTAAAAAATTAAATGACAGAATAATGATGTGTATATATGTATAGCAAGGCATATATTATTAAAAAAATGAATACAAGTAAATACTAAAACCAGAGAAAGAAATTATGGGGAAGAGCAAAAGTCATTGCAAAAGTAGAATTGATATTATCGCTGGAATATGCTACAGAGTTTCTGAACAAAATAAAGCAAGAGATTTAGAGTTTGGGGTATACATCGGAAAACTGAAAGAGAACCATGAGAAGAAAGCAGAAACTTCATTATGCAATGAAAAGTATGTTGGACTTGGAGTAAGGAAGACCTGAGTTCAAGTCCTACTTGACATTTCTTAGCCCTGTTATTATGTATGCATCAATTAATTTCATCCAGCCTCAGTTTCTCCATAAGCAAAAAGAAGGTAATAATAACACCTAACTTACTTGAAGGCTCCCAATTTGGCAACATGCTACCTCTCCCCTTTTTACCTCTGAAACAACCCTTTTCATTTAAAGATACCCCTAATTGTTGAGAAGGTTTGGGTTTTGTTTTTTAAAATTACCTTACTTTAAAACTGAATTTGTGTCTTTGCAGCTTCCTCCAACTGATCTTTATTCTGCCATCTGGGACCAAACAGAATATGAGTCCACCCTCTTCCACAAGGTGACTTTTCAAGCATTTGGGAAAAGTTTTTATCATACTCTCCCTCCCTGAAAGTCTCCTTTTCTCTAGACAAAACATGCCCACTTTCCTCAATCTGTCCTCAAACATGAACTTCACAATATGGATCAATCCATAATCTCGACTCAAGAATCAACCAGGGATACATCCATAATTTGGACTCAAGGATTTTTAGCATAGTTTTACCCTTATCTGAGTGTTCTCCATCTAATCCATATGCTTCCTCAAATTAGTTGTCCAGAACTAAACCCTAGATATTATCTGACCAGGGCAGAGTACATTTGTATTTTCTGGTTCCTGAACACCACATCTCTTATGATGCAATGTAAACTGCAGGAGTTCTCCAGTATTCAATGAGCAAAATCTTTCATTCTTCACATTTTCTAGAGTATGAAAATCTCCTGTAGTGGTGGATGGCCTGTTAGAGTCCTCCTTTTATATTTTTAGGTATTCTTATTTATACCCTAGAATGTATATGCCTTTCCTGAGGGGGTGAAAACCACAGAAAGGTCTGGCAAGGGGTAGCTAGGTGGTTCAGTAAATAGACCACCGGCCCTGGAGTCAGGAGTACCTGAGTTCAAATCTGGACTCAGACACTTAACACACACACACACACACACACACACACACACACACACACACACACACAAACTAGCTGTGTGACCTTGGGCAAGTCACTTAACCCCAGTTGCCCCCCAAAAAGCAAAATAAAAAATAAAAGGTTTGGCAAACTCCCCTGGAATGCTTTCTTTCTGTAGGCAATAGCTAAATATTCACTTCGAAGCAAAGTGTTAAAGAAAGTGAGAGAAAGTTGATAGGTACAAATTGCAAATCTCTGTATGCAAATGTGTAATAATCAGTTGCTGAAGCAGGCCATCTTTTATCCAATCCCTTCTGGAAGGCTGACATCTCCTGCCTCATTTTATTCTGAAGATTGATCACCATGTGAGGAGATGAAGACAAAGGCGTTCAGTGTTTCCTTCTCATCCCCTCCCAATCCTCTAGAAAAATCATTGGTAATAAATGTGGTATAAAAGATGGGGATTGTCAAAGTAATTAGTTCTTTAGCAGCAAGACTGTTAGTGATTTATAGAATGGTGTCCATAAGTCCCTGCATTTGTAACCTCAAGTCAATAGCGAAAGAGAGAGAGAGACTTTTGGAAATTCATGGACAAAAGACCCAGGTTGTCTCTTGTGCAGAGAATACAGCGTATTGAAAAATATTATTAGGATCTCAAAAGATATGAGAAAGCCCTCTCTCATTTCTCCTGGTCCTTTTGCTTCATTTAGGCAGAGATTTTATACCATTCTTCCCATCTCTTTAGACTTCCCCCAGTTCTTTCTAAATCAAAGAGAAACAGTGTTGGATAATGGATGGAGTATTAGGTTTGGAGTCAGGAAGTGCAAGGTTCAAATCCTGACTGACACATACAAGTTATATGAACCTGAGTAAGTCACTTACTTTCTCAGTACCCCAGAGGCAATACTCTAAAATGATAAGTTGTAGATAAGTTTGTGATACCTATTAATGGGGACTTACCACACTGGGATTTCTATACTCTGAAGAAATTGCAGGGCCAGTGCCATCCCTGTTTTGCTCCTCCAAAACAAAATCAGATAAAAATGGGAAAACTCATTTGAATTCATACAGAGCTAAGCCAGAGCTTGCACGATATGGTAAGTCAAGAGAACATTACTGAACAAGTTAACATCAATGACAATGACCAATATGGTAATAAACTTCCCTCTTCTTCTTTTTGACAAATGGGGAGACAGGTGCAGTGTGCTACATATGCAGTCAATTACTTGTGCAGTCTTGCTTAACTTTTTGTTTGTAAGAAGAAATGTTTTATTTACTAGGACTCAGGGGGAAACATTTAGGTTCCTTAATGATCTATGCTTCAAAGAAGCAGAGACTCATAGAATGTTTGAGCTAGGAGGGATCATAGTGATCACAAGATCATATTTGTAAAACTGAAAGGGATGTCACGGGGCATCTGATCCAACATCCTCATTCTTAGAAAAAGAGGAAAGAGAACTGAGGCATATTAGAATCATACATAGATTATACTGTAATCACCCAAGCACAAAGCAAGTTTTATATTTCAGCTCTTTATTAAAAACAAATGAACAAAAAGAAATGTTTTAATTAAGGATCAAAGAGAGCAGCTAATTACTGTGGCATGGAAAAATTTTTAAATCAATACTATTTTACAAAATCCTTCTTTCCTCTTCTTCCTTCCCTTTCCTATCTTCCATCCTCTAACAAGATTCACTTTCCTCATGACCTCTTTCATAATCAGTCCTATTATAGAATGGGAATGGAAAGAAGGACAGTGAGATACCTGACCTATGTTTGCCCATCATTTAATTGGCTTCAGGTTCTCATGGGCAAGACCCTTTTCTGCTCTAGTAGTGACAGCACAATTAACAGAGAGTTAGGTGTCCAGAAGGACTCCAGAGAAATTATTCAAACATTTAAACTCACTTTATAAGGATGAAAAAATGTGATGTGTGTGTTTATAATATCCAGCCTGAATCAAATGATCAATATCTCCTAGTCTCATCCCAGACTCAGTAGGGTTAATATTCTGTGATCTGATCCATGGGGAAAAAAGAGGAAGGAAACTGAGGCGGGTAGAGGTTGAGGCAAATAACTCCAAAATCAGAGAGGAAGAATGAGCAGGACCACATTCTTGGTGGCAGATTGCCAGTTCTACCAGTAGAAGAGTAGCTACCCTCTGCTGACTATGTTGAACCCCATCATCACAATCCTCACTGACATCTAGCCAGTGCTTTCAATTGTATTTACACAGCACCATTGTTTGAACACTTGACATCAAATAAAGACTCTTTTAAAAGCTGCTTCTGCTACTACCTGTTTACATGACTACGGGCAAGTGCTTAACCTCTCTAAGACTGCCTCCTTGTCTGTAAAACGAAAACGTTAATAACTGTGGGGTCTATGTTGTTGGCAGGCTTAAAGAACACAATGCATATAAAATGCATTGCAAACCTCCCAGTGTTATCTCTCCAAATTCACTTATTATCATTGAAGTCTACAGTATGTCTAAAAAAAACAGTAGAATAACAGATTTAAAGCTGGAAAAGATCCAGGAGGTTCAGTCAATCAAACAAAATGAACTATGTTGGAAATACTGAGCTAGGTGCTGGGAACAGCTCCTTCCCTCAAATAGTGATTATTCTAAATGGAGAGTCAATATGTAAATATATTGGTATATTTTATCATTGTTAGCTAGTCATTTTTTTCATCCATGTATGACTCTCTGTGACCTTCTTGGGCATTTTCTGGGCAAAGATACTTGAGTGGTTTGCTCTGTCCTTCTCTAGCTCATTTTATAGATGAGGAAACTGAGGAAAACAGGGTAACGTGACTTGCCCAGGGCCACAGAGCTAGTAAATTTCTGAGGCCTGGAAACAGTCTTGCTGACTTGAGGTCTAGCCCTCTTATCCATTGTACCACATACCTACCCTATTGGTATAAGCATGGTATTTATAAATTAAAATTATCAATTGAGAGCTAGAAGAGAATATGAAAGCCATTTCATCGAACCACTTTATTTTTACAGAGGAGGAAACTGAAGCTAAAGAGGAAAAATCGATTTGTCATTACAATTATTAAACATTAGGAAGTGAGTTCAAAACCATGTTTCTTCTGAGTCAGAATTTTAAATTCTTTTTATTCCTCTAAGATGATTCTATCCCAAGAAAACACAAGAAAACCTCAGTTTAACCTGGATAACGTCCTATGTTATTTTTTTCTTGGAGGAGTGGAACTGCAGCAGTCTAGTGACTTCGGCCAAGAGAGACAGACACGGGGCATTTGGAACTCTCACTAGTCAGTAGCCTTGTGCATTGATGCGTGTAGGCAAAACCTGATATTGCTTGCAAACAGCAGGTCCTGAAGGCGCAGAGCCTGACAGCACTTATGTCATGCAGATTGTTTTCCTAGACATTATTTCTCAGTTGCCACAACTGGCTGACATGAGGACTATACCTTCCAAGTGAAAACAATGATCTCCTATTCATGGCGAAGCAGACAGAGATAGAAAAGGATGGACATGTTTTATGTCTTCATATGACATCTCACCTAAAGCTGAAAGTGCCCCTAAACAAATATAGCAGAGTCCCTTTGGCCTTCATTTCTTCATTACTCAGGCTCCCTCCTTCTTGTACTCTATTTGTAAATCCCAGGGGAAGGTATAGTTGCCAGTGATTAATAACCCTATGAACCACTGCATGATTTCCCTGAAAATGCCCTGTATCATTCATAATCTTTGTCTCAGGATTCCCGTCATTCAAAAAGCATTTATTTAGTGCCTACTAGTTGGAAAGCCATGGTAAAAGTTTGAGATTTAAAATTTTAAATTCCCTGCTCTTATGGAATTTACATTCTATTTGGGGGGGCAGTGTGTACCCATATATATAAATATGAAATATGTACAAAGTTGTTTGCTGAAGGGCATAAAACTGGGATCATCAGGATAAGTCTCACTTAGGATGTAGGATCTCAGGTATGGCTTGAATGGAGCTAGGGATTCTGGAGTTGAAAGAGAGGAGACATACCTGAAAGCCATGATCAAAGAAAGAACCTAGAAATCATCCTTCAAGAAATTCTCAAGGAAAATTGCCCTGATGTTTTAGATCCAGAGGGCAAAATAGAGATTGAAAGAATCCGGAGATCACCTCCTGAAAAAGATCCCAAAAAGAAAACTCCTAGGAATATCATAGCCAGGTTCCAGAATTCCCAGATCAAGGAGAAAATACTACAAGCAGCCAGGAAGAAACAATTTCAATATTGTGGAAACACAATCAGAATAGCACAGGACCTGGCAGCTTCTACATTGAGGGATCAAAGGGAATAGAATATGATATTCCACAGGGCAAAAGACCTGGGATTAAAACCAAGAATTACATACCCAGCAAAACTGAATATCTTGTTTCAGGGGAAAATATGGTCATTCAGTGGAATAGAGGACTTTCAAGCATTATTGAGGAAAAAACCAGAGTTGAATAGAAAATTTGACATTCAGACACAAGAAGCAAGAGATACTTGAGAAGGTTAACAGGGAAAAGTAATCAAAAGGAACTTATCAAAGTTGAACTATTTACATTCCTACATGGAAAAACAATAACTGTGGCTGATGAACCTTTCTCAGTATGAAAATAGTTGAAGAAGGGTATATGGGCATATGAAGACATATGTGAATGTGTGTATATATGTTTACAGGTGTACATGGATAGAGGGCACAGGTTGAATTTGGTGGAAAGGGATGATACTTAAGGGGTGAAGTTAAGAGGTGAGAGAGGAATGTGGCAAGAGGAGATGGGGAGAGACAGAATGGGATAAACTCTCTCATAGAGAAGAGGCAAGGGGAAATGGTTACAAGGGAGGGGAAGAACAGGAAGGCAAAAAAGCAAAACCTTATTCTCATTGAATTTGGCTCAGGGAGAGAATGACATACATACTAAATGGGATATCTCACCCTGCAGAAGAGTAGGGGGGAGGGGGATGAGAAGGGGAGGATGGAAGGGAGGATGTTCTGGAGGCAGGGGAGGTTGGAGGCACCCACTTTTGAAGAGGGACTGGATCAAAGTAGGGAATGGACCAGGTGGGAGGTGGGATGGGTGTGAGGGAAATATAGTCAGTCTTTTACAATATATCTACTATGGTAATGTTTTGCATAGCTATACATGTACAACATATACTGAATTGCTTATCTTCCCAGCGGGAGTGGGTGACAAGGGACAAAGGGAATGGATCTGGGATTCGAAGTTTTAAAATCAAATGTTTCAAATGTATATAAATACTATTATTAATACTATTTTGCATGTAACTGGGAGATAAGATGTGCAGGCATTGGGATTCACCTTGCCCTAATGCAAAAGTCAAATGAGGCATGGGAGAAGATATGGGAGAGAGCAGATTGGGTGAAGAGATGTCCTGTGGGACTGCTATTCTGGGGTGGTGGGGAGGGGAAAAACGGGGAAAAAATTGTAACTTAAAATCTGGCAGAAATGAATTATGTAAACCAAAAGTTAATAAAGCATTTGGAAAAAAAGAAAAGAAAGAGAGGAGACAGTGGATGCCAGGTAGAGGGGACAGCCTGTGCAAGGGCATGGAGGTGAAAGATCAGAAGGTCATGGGCAAGAAAAGGCACACTACATACAAGTAGACTAGTTTGTCTGGACCATAAAATGCTTGAGAGTGAAGCTGAGTAAGATCTCCAAATCTCACAAGGTGAAGGAATTTAAATATCAGAGGAATCAAGAGTTTATCCAATAGGCTATAGAGGAGCCATACAATTTCTGGGGCAGTTTAAGGAATATCTCATTAATGTGGCTCATTGTCCAAGTTCATAATAGTGCCTGGTGATGTCAGTATCCAAATTGTCTCCCATTATCCTTTTACTGTTCTTTCCTCCGGGTGGGACTCACAGGATCTGGACTGATTGCCCTAAAGGTTCAGCTGTCATTGTTGCAACTTCCAAAGTTAAAATACTTTTGGCTTATTTACATCTTCTGTTCTATAATACAGAGGTCCCCCAGTGCTACCCTCCATGAAAGACACAAACACAAAAAAACAAAAATAAAAACTTCCTAAGAGGGCACTTAGGATCTCTCTTTTTCCAACTGCTTCAATGATTCTCTTTCCTACTATTTGTCGGTTATCACTGAGTGCATCTTGTCTATTTTATTTTCTGCCCAAATCCTTAGTGAAGGGTTTGTTTGATCAGTGCCTCCCACTGATTTGTTAGGGATTTTTTTAAAGCACTCTTCCCTTGTCTTTTTAGTCTTTTGTGGTTCTCATTTTCTCTGCAGGACATCTGGTCTGGTTTATGCAATAACCCATGCTCTTTCTAATAGATTCTCAAACCAGTAGAGACCCCTGTGTCCAGAAAGAAAGGAGATGTTTTTGTATTTATACTGAGTATACGATGTCAACTGCATTTAGACCAATGTTCTTCAGAGTAAACACTTTAAAATATTTGTTGAATGTATGAATGTGTGAAACTATGAGAAATGAATGAAAAAAAACCATAGATTTAAAACAAGGGTAGTCCCAAAAGATGACTGGGGCCTTCAGGATCATGTCAGACGGGAGTCATCTGAAGGTACTAGTGGTGTTTAGCTTAGAGAAGAGACATTTACCTTCAAGTATTTAAAGAGTTTTCATTAGAATCTAATTATTCTGCTTGGTTCTGGAGAGGAAAATGCAAAACAATGAGTGATAATTGATGTGGTATAAACTGGGGCTTTATATAAGGGCAAACATCCTAACAATTTACTGCTAACCCAAAGTGAAACTGGCAGAGTTGGCTTCCCTTTCAGCAGAGATCAAGCAAAGAAGTATGTGTAGTAAATGTGTTGTAGTGAATATTATTTGGGGTGTCACTGGTTGACTTAATAAATATCCTCCATCGCTAAAAATCTAGGAACATGTAAAAAGGGTTATAGCTTGCAGTTGGAATATAAGCCTTTCACGTTGGCTGTATAAATTTTATAGACAGGATAAAAAGCTTCAGTAATGATTTATTTAGTTTCATTTATTTTATTTTTGCCCAAGAGTAAAAGATTTTTATTGTTGTTCAACCATTCAGTCATGTCTGATTTCAAAACCCCATGGACCATCGCATACTAGGCCTAACTAACCTCTAATTTTTCTCAAAGTATCTCCAATTTTATGTTTATTATTTTCATGCCACTATCCATCTTATCCTCTGCTATCCTCTTTTCCTTTTGCTTTCAATCTTTCCCAGCATTAGGGTCCTTTCCAATGATTCCTGTCTTCTCATTATATGGCCAAAGTATTTAAGATTCCCCTTCAGTATTTTCAGGATTTATTGTTCCACTGAATAGTCTGAATTAAGTAAATAATTGACTGACATGATCTCCTTTCTGTTCAAGTTACTCTCAAAAGTCTTCTCTAGCACCACCACTTGAAAGCAACAATTCTCAGCTTTCCTCAAAGAACGCATAGCTGACTATACGGACCTTTGTCACCAAGGTGATATCTCTGCTTTTTAGTATACTGTCCACATTTGCTATAGTTTTCCTTTTAAGGATCTAGTGTCTTTTAATTCCATGGCCACAGTCTTCAACTGCTGTGATCTCTGAGTCCAAGAATATAAAATCTGATACTGCTTCCATTTCTTTTTCTTTTATTTGACAAGAAGTAGAATTTTATTAAGTAAAATCTTTATCTTTTTTATTGGGAAGGCTTCTTGCTAAGCAGAAAAGATGTATGTATTAGGATTTCTACCACAGATCTACAATTCTTCACTTTGGAACTCTCAACTCAAGGTCATTTAGCACATTCCAACACGTGCTTCCTTTATGCTTAAGTTCAGTTATAGGTGGAGTACAGGTAGGGCTCTCTTCAGACACTGGAGTCCATTTTTGGTCTGGAACAATGTTCACAATCAGATAGCAAAGCAATGTAATGAAACATCAAATTCCTTAGGGGTTATCACCATGATTTCCAATATAAGAGTTCTGGTGTCTGAGCTCAGTTCCTGCTCTCAAGATGAGTTTGTTCTACTTCAAAAATAGAATGAAGACCCTTTTTTTCTTCATTTTTGTGAAAGGGGAAAAATTTGAGTAAATGTACTGTAGAACAAACTTACTTATTGTCTCATGCCCAAACAAGCATGTACTCCATTCTCTCTTTTCCAACCATTGAGATTATCCCAATTCATCACTTTCAATCCTTCCTAAATATGGGCATAGGTACCTGGGGAGAGGAAGAGACTCATCCTCTTGCAAATCACAGGGCTTATGTAACTCACCAACAGATTTACATCTTTCATTAAATGAGATATGCTTCCAGGAAAGCAGTGGTTAAAATGCAAAGACAATATAGTATTGCGTTTATTATATTGTTGTGGTTTTCATCATTTAATTACAGCTTCAAGGGTAACAGTTATCCAAGTCTTAGAAATGGAATGGGCAGATCTATTAAAATTGTAATTTTCATGGTTGTGCTTTGTTTTCTCTGTTACGCTGCTGTCTATGTACATCATATTGTCCCTCGGCTTTGCCTTGGGAACATAAAATCCAATTCCAGCCAGATTGCATTTAAGATAATTCAGGGCATTTTCTAAAGAAAAAAAGTACATCTCCACATATAAGTACAATTCTGATTCTAACTGCAAACATTACAGTTGAAGAAAAAAGGCAACTTCCATTATAAGCCCCATTTTGATTGATAGTAACTTACTTCAAAATGGCTATGGGGCTAAAAATCCTTCATGGTTGGTCTTGGTTACCAAACAAACTTTTCTGTTATTTTCAGGCATTTAAAACTTAATCCATTCCTCCATCCAATAATAATGAGAAGCCACTAGAGAGGGAATGGGGAGGGCAGGTGGGGAAGCCCAGTGGCCGTGATTCTCTTTGCTACCAACAAAATTTAAAAGGAAGTAAAAGAAATATATAGTTAATTTTGAATCTCTCCTCATGGAATGAAATCCCAAACTAATGAGGGAGAGAGACAGAGACAGAGACAGTGAGAGAAAGAGACAGAGAGAAAACAGAGAGAGAGAGAGAGAGAGAGAGAGAGAGAGAGAGAGAGAGAGAACAAGAATGTATATTTTCCTTGGGAAAAAAGGTCTTAGATTGCTTTTTAAACACAATAGAACACATCATTAAAAACAACAACAAAACAAATAAAAGAAACCCAACTCTGTTGTTTCCCTGACTGTCTTTAGTTTTCCACTTTTGACTGAAATGAAGGACTCATTTATAGGATCATAGATTTAGAGATGGAACAGACTGAAGATTCTGTCTAGTACAACCTCCTTTTGTAAAAAATGGGAACTGAGACACAAGGAAGCTGATTTGCTTAGATCATAATCACAAAGGCAGCGAAGTCAGGATTCAAACCCAGATCCTCTAGTTCCAAATTCAATTTTCTTTCTACTATGCTGTTTCATTATGAGTACAAACACACTCTAGGGTAAGCAGGCCCTAGTTCCCAATTTGACTCATAATGAAGTCATAATCTAAGTTAAACAGACTGCTGTTTGAGAGGTTATTCCCCAAAGAAGCTAAACTTCACCAGACAAGATTATAGATTGAGAATTGCTGGGGTGGGGGGGGGAGGTGTGTGTGGAGGCATTTGTTGGTTTGTTTGTGTTTTTCAGTCTTGTCTGACTCTTCATGGCCCAACTCGGAGTTTTCTTGACAAAGATACTGGACTGGTTTGCCATTTCCTTTTCCAGCACCTTTTACAGATAAGGAAACTGAGGCAAACAAGGTGGAGTGACTTGTCCAGAGTCACAGAGCTAGGGTCTGAAGCTCGATTTGGATTCATGTCTTCTTGACTCCAAGACTGCCACTCTATCCACTGTGTCACCTAGTTGCCCTCTGGGGGCATTAGAAATCAGCTTGTCTAATACCATTATTTTAGAGAGGAGAAACTGAGACCCTGAGAGGTGAAGTAATTTGTCCTAGGTCACACAATGGCAGAACTGAGATTCAACCTCAGATCTTCTGAATAAATCCAGAGAACTTCCTATCATATTGTGTTCCTTTGGCCTTCAATCTTGCCTTCATCCCCCTCCAGGGTCATGGATGAATTGAGTGCTTTAATACCTACCACACAATTACGCTCCAGGAGTTTTCCTTGTCAAAATTTAAAATGAGGATCAAGATGAGATTATAGTCTTTTATCATTCACTAAGCAGAGCCCATACCAGAGAGACAGTCACCTAATTGATTACATGAGTTATGAGCTCAATCTCATTCTCTTTTTGTTTCAGAATCAGAAGTTACAGCATATTCAGCTTTTGTAATTACAGGAGAGCTCATGGATACAGATCATATTGTAGTGTCTTAGCTCCCTGAGTGAGGGTTCTGTTTCTAAGTCAACAAGGGATTTAGTTTGTTTTATAAAACCTACAGAATGTCTGAGCTACAGTTTTTGAAATCATCATGGATATCTGTCCATCTGAAAGTATGAGGAAGAGGAAGAAGAGGAGAAATGAAAGGCGTCATGAGTGTGGGGTGGGGTAGAGTAAAGGAATCGAGGGGAGGAGAGAGCAATGCCCTTCCCAACTTGGCCCTTGATGAGGTATGGGCTTTTGAGTTCTCCTTGAATCTTTGAGATATAGGCTCTGGGAAAGCCCCTTTAACTCTGATTAAATCCTCCCATTTGATGAGGCATTTTCATGAGGCCATAAGCCTTACTTTGTGATTGGGCCCAGACCTCTGTTACTAGCCTAGCCCTCCACTGTTCATCTACTTCCCACCCTTGAACCTATCAAAGTATCAATTTACCCTTGACCTGGCCTAACCCACCATTGTCTGTAGTCTCCTGGTAGCCTCCTGCAACTTCCCACCCTTAATCACTCATTGACCCTCCTCAACCTCCTCCTTTAGACCACCCCTAGATTCTTTCCACAAACTTCTGTATATAAGACCCCATCTTGAGTCTAATTCATTCGGCAGGGCCCAGCATGTTGCTATTTTTGGGTCTCCAGAGCAGCCCTAACCCTCTTTAGGGTAACTTCTTCAGCCCTGACATATCTTTCTAGCCAAACTAAACATTAGATACCTCCATTAAATACATAGTACTGCCAAAACAATTTTCTTACTAGTTATAATACAAATAAATTCAATTTTCCACCACCATGTTTTTCTACTACTTACCCCTTTAGAATATCTGGAATTGACTCCCTCTTCATTTCCAGTTCTTTGGGTTCCTAGTTTTCTTCAAAACACAGTTTCAGTGACAAATTCTTCAGGAATCTTTTCCTAAAGTCCCACCCCCTAACTCCTAATGCCTCCTGCCCACCAAAATCCCTCTTTATCTATTGTGTATATCCCTTTATTTTTTGTGCATATTGTATTCCCCTCTTAAATTGTAAATTATTCTAGGGCATAGACTTTTTCACTTTTGGCTTCACTTGGCATACAGCAGGTTCTTAATAAATGATTGTCAATTAATTGAATAATGATAGCAATATGAGTCTATACAATAATGTGGAGCAGACTTCTGATTCCCTCAGTAAAGGAAGCTATTCTCTTTGTCAATGAAGCTCAATATCTGTTTTTTCCATTTTAGCTGTGGACAGGGACTTACTAATGGAGAACGGCTGTGCAAGAGTGGAGGTGAATTCTTGTAAGAGACAGTCATAGAGAAAGAAGCATCTTACAGGGTAATGAGCCCTCCAAGGTGCAGTAAAAATGTCTACAGTGGCACCCAGTGGGAAGTGAAAAGTAACTGACCTAGGCATCTTCACTGTCATTAACTTACAAGATCTCTCTGACCTCAAAACCTCTGTTTTTGGTAATCAATCAACCAACAAACATCTGTTTAGAACTTATTCTATGTCAGGCACTGTACTAAGTGATGGGAGAAGTGTTTAATGCAAAAGGCATCAAAAAGGGAGAATGAGTGGCTTCTAATTTATCTTACTAAAATTCTATGATCCTAAGAAAATTAAGATATCTGATCATTATCTTCAGACTTTATTTATTCATGTTTTAGTCCACAAATTGATTTTATCTCCCTTATACAAAGGAAAGGGAAGGACAGGGGAGACAGAGGAAACAGTAAACTTATGCAACAAATAGATATAGTCAAGCAAAACAAATTATCAAAATGTCCCTGCACAAACATTGTATCTCATTTCCCTGTAACTCCAAACAAGGATAGGTGGATCATGCTGTCATTCTAACCCTAGAGCAACATTGCAGGCTGAGTCATGGGTTCAGTTAACTTTTTAACTGGGTAAATTCATGAATCAAACTTCTATGTTTTTCATATTTCTGAATTACATGTGAAAAAAATTAGTAGCTTTAAAAAAAAATCGAGCTCCAAATTCCCTCCATCCCTTTTGTTCCTCCTCCCTGCTTGAGATGGCAAGCTCTTTGAATTTCATTATACATGTGAGGTCATGCAAAATGTGTTTTCATATTGACCAAGATGCAAAAGAAAATACAAGCAAAATAAAATTTAAAAGGTTAAAATGTATACTTCAGTTTGTATTAAGAGTTCATTAGTTCTCTCTTTGGAAGTGGATAGTATTTTTTATCATTGGTCCTTTGGAATTGTATTGGATCATCATCTTTCACATTAAGTTTTTATTTTTTTTTACTTAACTAGATGTAATTTTTCTGTAGTTATTTACCTTATGTTTTATGTAATTCTATGTAATATAATATAATTAACATTATATTTTATGTAATGTAAATCATATACACATTTTTTAATTTCATTTAAAAAAATGAGTTCCAAGTTCTCTCTCTCTCTGTCTCATTCTCTCTCTCCCCCCTCCATTCATCACTCCTTTCCCCCCTTGAGAAGGAAAACAATTTGAAAAATATTATACTAGTGCAGTCATGTAAAACGTTTCCATATTAGCCATGTTGAAAATGAAAACAGAGAACAAAAAGAAAAAGAATAATAAAAAAAGTATGCTTCAATCTGCATTTAGACTCCACTAGTTCTTTCTCTGGAGGTGGAGAGCAATTTTTGTCATAAGCCCTTCAGAATTATCTTGGATCATTGTATTGCTAAAAATAGCCATAACTCACAGATCATCATACAATATTGTTGTTATTATGTAAAGTGTTCTCCTGGTTCTGCTTATTTCCCTTCATGCCAGTTATGTGAGTTTTCTCAGGTTTTTCTGACAGCATCCTGATAGTCATTTTTTTAAAATAGCACAATCATATGCAACAATTTGTTCAGCCATTCCCCAATTGAAAGGCATACCCTCAGTTTCCAATTCTTTGCCACCAAAAAAAGAGCTACTATTAATATTTCTGTACCTATAAATTATTTTCCTTTTTTAAAAATCTCTTTTGTGGATATAAACCTAGTAGTGATATTTTGGGGTCAAAGGATATGCACAGTTTTTGTAGACCTTTGGGCATACTTCCAAATTTTTCTCTAGAATGGTTGGATCACTTCGTGCCTCTACCAACAGTGCATTAGTGTCCCTACTTTTCCGCATACTCCTCCAAATTTGCCATTTTCTTTTCCTGTCATATTAGCCTATCTGATAGGTGTGAGGTTGTACCTTAGAATAACTTTAATTTACATTTTTCTAAACAATAGTGATTTAGAGCATCTTTATATGAATAGAGATAGCTTTGAATTATGCTTCTGTAAAGTGCCTATTCATATCCTTTGCACATTTACCAATTGGAAAATGACACATATTCATACAAATTTAACTATTTGTCCAATTTTTGTGTAAGTGGTGTGTACTACTGAGGAAAAAATAAAAGCTATATTTATTTTGTTGGTTCTGTGACTCCATAATTCAGTTTGAGGCATTATTTTGAAGTTGTTTGGAATGAAATTTGTGAGATCTCAGGTTAGTCCCTGTCTTTATTCTGCCATCTTGGTGCCATCAGATGAATAGAATTTTAGAAAAGTTAGATATGGCAGATCTGTGGAGAAAATTCAATGAGAGTAGAAAGGAACAAACTTTATTTGTCTTTTTATTTATTTTTTTAGCTGTACATGGCACCTTCACAAATATTGACCATATATCATATCATTAAAACTCACATTCAAATACAGAAAGACAGTAGTATTGAATGCATCCTTTTTGAACCATAATACAATAAAAAATATATTCAATAAATGGCTGTGGAAATATAGATTAAAATTAATTGGAATCTATCTAATCCTAAATGATAAGTCAGTCAATAAACAATCATAGAAACAATAAATAATTTCATTAAAGAGAATAAAACAATAAGACAACATACTAAAATTTATAGGATGCAGTCAAGGAAGTACTTAGGTGAAAATTTGTATCTCTAAACACATCGATAAAATAGAGTAAAAAGCAGAACAATGAGTTAGGCATGAAACAACAATTTGTAAAAAAAAAAAAACTAAATCAAATTGGCAATTAAATACCAAATTGAAAATCCTGAAAATCAAAAGAAGAAATGAGAAATTGATAGTAAGAAAAGAATTGAATGAGTTTATAAAAGCAAGAGCTGGTTTTATGGAAAAATAGATAAAGCACTGATTAATTTGATTTTTTTAAAGGAAGAAAAACAAATTATGAGTTTCAAAAATGAAAAGGGTGAATTTACCATCAATGAAGATGAAATTGGCAAAATTATTAGAAGCTATTTTGCTTAATTATATGCCAATGAATCCAAGAATCAACATAAAAAGGATGAATATTTATAAAAGCATAAATTGCCTAAATTTCAACAGAAGAGGAAATTGAATACTTAAATAACCCTATCTTAGCAAATAAAATTGAACCAAAAATGAATCCCTAAGAAAAGAATTCCAAGGATCATATAAATTCATGAGTTAATTCTGTGAAACACTTAAAGAATTGTTAATTCCAATGCTTTATAAATTATCTGAGTGAAAACAAAGGAGTCCTATAAATTCATTTCATGACACAAATATGGTACTAATACCTAAACCAGGGAGAGTAAAATCAAAGAAAGAAAACTATAAATCAATTTCCCTAATATATATCGATGCAAAAAAAAAATAAAATATTAACAAGGAGGTTATAGCAATATATCACAAGGTTCATACACAATGACCAAAAAAATAAGAATTATTCACCAGTTGATAAATGCTCAGAGGATATGTATGGATGGGCAGTTTTCAGGAGAAGAAATCATAGCTATAAATAGTAACATGAAAAAATGCTATAAATCACTGATGCTTAAAGAATTTCACATTAAAACAGTTCTGAGATACTACCTCACACTTCTCAGATTGTCTATGATAGAAAAGAAAAACGAAAAATGCTGGAGAGTATGTGGGAAAAAATGGGGACACTAAGGCACTATTGGTGGAGTTGTGAACTGGTCTACCCATTCCGGAGAATGATTTGGAACTATACCCACAGGGCATAATAATGTGAAATGATAAAAAGAATATCAGTTGTTCATATGTACGTCAAAATATTTAATTTACTTATTTAGTGCCATACCAATAAAAGTACCAAAAATTATTTTTAGAGATAAAAAAATAAAATAAAATTCATCTGGAACAACTAAAGATCCACCAATCACCTCCTGAAGAAGATCCAAAAAGAAAACTCCTAGGAATATTATATCCAGGTTCCAGAATTCCCAGATAAAGGAGAAAATATTACAAGCAGCCAAGAAGAAACAATTTTATTATTATGAAACACAATCAGGATAGCGCAGGATCTGGCAGCTTCTACAATGAGGGATCAAAGGGCTTGGAATATGATATTCCAGAGGTCAAAGAAGCTGGGATTAAAACCAAGAATCACCTACCCAGAAAAACTGAGTATCATGTTCGAGGGGAAAATATGGTCATTCAGTGGAATAGAGGACTTTCAAGCATTCTTGAAGAAAAAACCAGAGTTGAATAGAAAATTTGACATTCCGATACAAGAATCAAGGGATGCTTGAGAAGGTAAACAGGGAAAAGAAATTATAAGGAACTTATCAATGTTGAACTGTTTACATTCCTACATGGAAAAATGATGAAACTGTAACTGATGAAACTTTTCTCAGTATGAAAATAGTTGAAGAAGGGTATATGGGCACAAGAATACATATGTGAATGTGTGTATATATGTTTACAGGTATACATAGATAGAGGGCACAGGTCGAATTTAATAGGAAGAGATGATACTTAAAAGGTGAAATTAAGAGGTGAAAGAAGAATATAATGAGAGGAGATAGGGGAGACACAGAATGGGGTAAACTATCTCATATAGAAGAGGCAAGGGAAAATGGTTACAAGAGAGGGGAAGAACAGGAAGGCAAAAAGGCAAAACCTTATTCTCATTGACTTTGGCTCAGGGAGAGAATGACATACATACTAAATAAGATATCTCACCCTACAGGAGAGTAGGGGGAAGGGAGTGAGAGAGGGGATGATAGAAGGGAAGGCAAGCCAGGGGGGAGGGAAGTTGGAAGCACCCACTTTCTAAAAGGGACAGGAAAAAAGTAGGGAATAGACTGAGTGGGAGGTGGGATAGGAGGGAGGGAAATATAGTCAGTTTTTTACAATATATCTACTATGGTAATGTTTTCCATAGCTAAACATGTACAACATATACTGAATTGCTTATCTTCCCAGTAAGGGTGGGCGACAAGGGGGGAAAGGAATGAATCTGGAATTCAAAGTTTTAAAATCAAATGTTTAAAAATATATAAACACTGTTATTAATACTATTTTACATGTAATTGGGAAATAAGATATACAGGCATTGGGGCACAGAGATTCATCTTGCCCTACTGATAAAGTTGAAGGTGGTAAGGGAGAAGATATGGGAGAGAGCAGATTAGATGAGGGGATATCCTGTGGGACTGCTATTTTGGGGTGATGGGTAGGGGAAAAATGGAGAAAAATTGTAACTCAAAATCTGGCAGAAATAAATTATGTAAACCAGAAGTTAATAAAGCATTTGAAAAAAAAAGATTAGGAGTGAACCAGAAAACTGGAAAATAATGTTTTCAACCAGTGTCTCTGATAAAAGCTTCATTTTAAAATACATAGAAAGTTGAGTCAGATTTATACAAATTATTCCTCAATTGATAAATCATCAAAAGATATAAACAAAATTCCTTCCTTTTGGAAGAAGAAAACAATGATATCTATAGTCATATGGAAAAATTGCTCTAAACTACTATTGATTAGAGAAATAAAAAATTAAAACAACTCTTACGTACCACATCATATCTTATCAGATTGGCTAACATGATAAAAAAAAGGAAATTATAAATGTTGGTGAAGATGTAAAAAATTGGAACATTAATTTATTGCTGGTGATGTTGTGAACTGATCCAGTCATTCTGGAGAACAATTTGGAACTATACTCAAAAGGCTATAAAAATGTGCATACCCTTTGACCTAGCAATACCACTCCTATGACTATATCCCAAAGATACCACAAAAATATGAAAATGACACACATGTACAAAAATATTTATCTCAGATATTTTTGTGGTAGCCAAGCATTGGAAATTGAGGGGATGCCTATCAGGTGGGTAATGGCTGTAAAAGTTATAGCATATCAATGAAATGTAATACTACTGTGTTAAAGGAAAAGAAAAGCAGGCATACTTCAGAATAACCAGGAAAGTCTTATATGAACTGATACTGAATGAAGTTAGCAGAAGCTGGAGAACATTGTACACAATAACAATCACACTGTGTGATGACTAACTTTGATAGACTTATCTCCACATTCAGAGAAAGAACTGTGGAATCTGAATGTAAATGGAAGAGTACTATTTGCTGTCTTTTATTCCCTCATGGTTCCTCCCTTTGTTCTAATTCTTCTATACAACATGACTAATATGGAAATATGTTTAATGAGAAAGTCTATGTAGAACTGCTATCATACAGTATGTTATCTTTGGGAGGAGTAGAGGGAGGGAATTTGAAAATTGAAAAAAAAATTGAAAACTCAAAAGCTTATGGAAGTGAATGTTGAAAACTAAAAATTAATTAATTAAATTTTAAAGAAAACAAAATTTGCCAAATTGGGGTGGGTTGGGGAAATATGCTGAAGGACACAACTCCTTAAAAATCAGAATTGACCAAATGGAAAAGGAGGTAGAAATGCTAATTAAAGAAAACTATCCATTAAAAATTAGAATTGGGCAAGTGGAAACTAGTGACTCTATGAGACAACAAGAATCAGTCACACAAAATAAAAGAATGAAAAAATAGAAGAAAATGTAAAATATCTCATTAGAAAAAAAATGACCTGGGAAATAGATCCAGGAATGATAATTTTAAAATCATTGTTCTATCTGAAAGCTATGATAAAAACAAAAACAAAAACAAAAACAAAGCCAGGGCAGCATTTTTCAAGAGATCATCAAGGAAAATTTCCATAATATCTTAGAACCAGACAGTTAAAATAGTCATCAAAAGAATCCACTGATCACCTCCTAAACGAGATCCCAAACTGCAAAGGTCAAGGAATATTAGAGCCAAATTGCAGAATTATCAGGTCAAGGAGAAAATGTTGCAAGCAAGTGGAAGGAAACAATTTAAATATAATGGAACCACTGTCAGGATTACATAGGACCTTGCAGTTTCTACATTAAAAGATCAGAGGGCTTGAAATATGGTATTCTGTAAGATAAAGGAGCTTGTATTATTACCAAGGATCAACTACCCAACAAAAGTGAACATAATCTTTCAGGGGAGGAGATGGACATTTAATGAAATAGGGGAATTGCAAACCTTCCTGATGAGAAGACCATGGCTCAACAGAAAATTTGATCTTTAAATACAAGACTCAAGAGAGGCACAAAAATGTAAACAAGAAAGAAAACATCATACATACACTATATTCAATAAAGGCAAACTGTTTACATCCCTACATGGGAAGATGCATTTGTAACTCTTGAGAATTATATCTTTTAGAGGGAATATTTCTGACATTTACTTAGACAGAGGGTGTGGGGAAAAGGTGATTTTGATGTGATGATAGAAAATCTAATTAAGTGGTGAAGATGAATTGTACGAGGAGAAGAGGAAAGGAGGAGGCAGAAAAAAATGGATCACATGAAGAAGCATAAAAACATATTACAGTATAGGGAAAGAAGGGAGGGTAATAAGCATTGTTTTAACCTCACTCTCATCAGATTTGGCTCAAAGGGCAGATAATATACTCAGTTATAGAAATCTAAATTACCCTAGGTAGAAGGAAGGGAAAGAGAAGGAAGGGGTAGTTAAAAGGGAGGGAAGAAGTAGTAAGGAAAAGTGAGAGAAAAGGGATGGAAGGTCCTGATAGAAGGCAGGGCAGTGTTCAAAAACAAAACTCTAGTGAGAATGGAAAGGGAGAAAGGAGAGAGAAAAGCATAAATGGAGGGGGAATAGGTTGTAGAGAAAGACAGATAATAATTACAACTATGATTGTGAATGGGATGAACTCTTCCATAAACAGAAGCAGGTAGCACAGTGGATTAAAAATCATACTCCTACAATATGTTATTTACAAGAAACACAATTAAAGCAGAGGGATACACATAGAATAAAGGTAAAAGGCTGGAGTGGAATATATTATGCTTTAGCTGACATTTATAAAAAAAGACAGAGGTAGAAAGGCTAATGTGAGACAAAGCAAAAGCCAAAATTACGTTTAATTAAAAGAGACAAGAACCAATATCCTGCTAAAAGTTGTCATAGACAATGAAGTAATATCATTACTAAACATATATGCACCAAATGATATAGCATCCATATTCTTAGAGGAGAAGTTAAGTGAGTTATAGGAAGAAATACACAACAAAACTATACTAGTGGGGGATCTAAACCTCCCCCTCTCAGAACTAGATAAATCTAACCACAAAATAAACAAGTTAATGAAGTGAATAAACTAGGCATAGTTCCAAATCTTACACAGTATACCAAAGGTAAAGTTAAAATGGGTTCACAATTTAGACATAAAGGATGATTCTATAAACAAATTAGGAGAACAAGGAATAGTCTACCTGTCAGATTTATGGAGACTGGAGGAATTTATGACCAAACAAGAGAGAGAGAGAGAACATAATGGATAATTTTGATTGCATTAAATTAAAAAGGTTTTAAACAAAGTCAATGCAATTGAAGTAGTAAGCCTTGACATTTCACTGGCTTACAAGGGGCCCATCTTTGTATCCTGAATTCTTGTAAAACCAAAAATCCTCCATTCGACCTGTTTATTGAACAACTTTAATCCAGTGTGCCCCCAGCCCACTCTCATCTTGTCTGGCTGAAGTAGTAAGCCTTGTAAACCCAAAAATCCTCCATTCGGCTTGGTTATTGAACAACCTGCTTTATCTAAGAGTGCCCCCATATCCTGGCTGACCAGTCTGCCCCATTATTGTTACTCCAGATATGATGGTGGGTTTTGACTATTTAAACTGTGTGTCTACTGGGGTTTGGGGCAGCTCCTGGGACTTTATCCCTAGGACTGCTGCCAGCCAGCTAATAAACACATCCTAAATTCGATTACTGATGGTCTTGGCCTGTTGATTCTGTCTGAGTGTCCATTTCACAATCAAGATTAGAAGGAAAGCAAAAAGCTGAGGAACAATTTTTGCAACTAGTGTCTCTGATAAAGATGGCACTGCTAAAATATTTGTATAACTAAGTCAGATTTATAAGAATACAAGTCATTCTCCTATTGATAAGTGGTCAAAGGATATAAACAGGTAGTTTTCAGATGAAGAAATTAAAGCTATCACCTACATCCAGAGAAAGAACTAGAAAGAACTGAGTTTGAATCCTGATTGAAGAAAACTAATTGATCTTTTTCTTTTCATTGTTTGGTTTTATTTCCTCTTTACCATTTTTCATTCCATCTAGTACAATCAACCTTTGTAACCTGACTAATGTCTAATGTGAAAGTATTTGTAGATCCTATACTGGATTATATGCTGTTGTGGGGGGGGGGGGAGGAGGGAGGGAAGGAAAAATTGAAACTCAAGGAACTATGGAATTGAATCTTGTAAACTAAAAATAAACAAATTAATAAAAAAGAAAAGAAATTAAAACTATCTATCATCTTATGAAAAATGTTCTAAATCACTGTTGATTAGAGAAATGTAATCAAAACAACTCTAAGTTAGCATGTCACAACTATCAGATTGGCCAACATGACAAGCAGGAAAATGACAAATGTTGGAGATGATGTGGGAACATTGGAATGATGCATTGTTAGTGGAGTTGTGAATGGATCCAACAATTCTGGATAGTAATTTTGAACTGTGTAGAAAGGGCTATAAAACTGCATACTCTTTGACCCAGAAATATCACTTCTAGGGCTGTATCCCAAAGAGATCATAAAAATTGGAAAAGGACCCACATTTACAAAAATATTTATAGCAGCTATTTTTGTGGTTGCCAAGAACTGGAAATCCAGGGGATGCCCCCTGTAATGCCAAGCAAAGGCAACTTCCAAGGTACAGAATACCAGCATAGTAACTCCATTTTATTCAGTGACAAATTAAGGCAAAACATTCACAGAAAAGAGAAAATCAAAATACAGCATTCACCAAGGATGATTCAATTATTTCCAAGCACTATTCCACCCCTGCACAGTACATTCATTTCATCAATCACAAAATCTCTCATCTCAAATGGAGATTAAGATTAATTCCCAATCATAAACAAAGTATATTCATTTGGTTAGACACAGAGCACAAAAAAGTCAAGTTTCCCACCCCTGGATCACAACTGAATTACAATTATCATCAGTTAATGCCGAGCACCTTCTAAAAAGGGACAGTAGAGAGCACAAAGGCCATCTACCCCTGAGCTACAGCAAGGTTAGGATATCATCATAGCATTTAATAGCCAAAGAGAGGTCTTTTCTTCATCTTGACCTGAGGCAAGTTCTCAGCAATCTCTGCTCCTGGAGAGACAAAGCTTAACAAAGCCACAAGTTACATTGACAGTGTCCTCATCAATTCACTCTCTCCTTGCAGAACAGTCTCAGGAACCCTAAAAATATCAGCATGACCTTCTTCCAGGATTTCTGTAAACATACAACAAGGGCTTCTGAACCAATAGCAAGTTTGCAGGACCTCTGCAACAACAGCATGGTCCTTCACCAGCAGACAAATCTGGCAAAACCACATTAATTCACTCTGTATGCAGAACAGTTTCAGGACCCCTGAACCAACAGCAAGGTTTCAGGTCCTCTGCAGCAACAGCACTGTCCTTCACCAGCAGACGAATCTGGCAAAACAGCATCAAAACATACAGACAAAATACCGGCATCACAGCCATGTTCCTCAGTCCTTGGCAGCTCCAGGTGGCAGCTCTCAAAAGTCCTGGGCAGCTCCTATTGGCTCTCAGCAATCCTCCACAATGCTGTTCCCAAAAGTTCTTCTACCTCTCTCTCTGCTCTGGCCTTCCCTAAATACACTGCACCAGCTCTTCCCAGTTCAGCCGCCTCTCTTCACGTCAACAAGTCCATCCCACAAGTGGGATTCACAAGCTCTGGGTTTTGACACTCAACCTGAAAACCAAGCAAATACAGGGGGATCTTTAAATTCCATTACTATTACACCCCCAATTGTGGAATGACTAAACAGTTGTGGTATATGAATGTAATGGAATACTATTGTACTATAAGAACAGGCAGAGTTCAGAGAAACCTGGAAAGACTTATATAACTGATGCTGAGTGAGGGGAGCCAAACCAACAGAACATTTTATACACTAACAGCCACAGTATGCCAGGACTGATTTTGATATACTTAACCATTCTCAGCAATGCAACGACCTAAATCAATCCAAAGAACACATGATATAAAATGTCAGTCATATCTAGAGAAAGAACTATGGAATCAGATTGCAGAATGAATCAGACTATTTTCTTTTTTACTTTTATTTTTTTCCTTCTCATG
This sequence comes from Gymnobelideus leadbeateri, assembly GCA_011680675.1. Taxonomy (NCBI): domain Eukaryota; kingdom Metazoa; phylum Chordata; class Mammalia; order Diprotodontia; family Petauridae; genus Gymnobelideus; species Gymnobelideus leadbeateri. Next base: position 21,948 of record WOXC01008941.1, on the reverse strand, counting down.
GTTTTTCCCATTCATTATAATTCTTCTATATAACATGACTAATGTGAAAATGTTCTTCATAGGGATGTATGTGTGGAACACATAACAGACTTTAAGTCACCTTGGGAAGAGAGGTGAGAGGGAGAGGGAGAAAATTTAAAACTTATTGAAGTGAATTCTGAAAACTAAAAATAAGTAATTTAATTAAAATCATAAAATGGGAAAAGGACCAAATATACAAAAAATATATAACATAAAATGGGAAAAGGACCAAATATACAAAAAATATATAACATAAAATGGGAAAAGGACCAAATATACAAAAAATATAGCTCTTTTTTTTGGTGGCCAAGACTTCAAAATTGAGGAGATGACCATCAATTGGGGAATGACTGAAAAAGCTGTGTTATATGAATGTAATAGAATACTATTGTGCTATAGGAAATGAGGAGCAGGTGAACTTCAGAAAAACTTGGAAAGACCTACATGAACTGATCCTGAGGGAAGTGAACAGAACCAGATGAATATTGTACACCATAACAGCAACACTGTGTGATGACTAACTTTTATAGACTTGACTCTTCTAAAAAATGCAAGGTTCTAAGACAACCCCAAAAGACTCATTATGAAATGCTATCCACATAAAGAGAAAGAGTTATTAATTCTGAATGCAGACCAAAGCATTTCCATTCTCTCTCCCTCTCCCTCTCCCTCTTCCTCTCCCTCTCCCTCCCCCCCCGTCTCTCTCACTGCCTCTCTCTCTCTCTGTCTCTCTCTGTCTCTGTTTCTGTCTATCTCTGTCTCTGTCTCTCTGTCTCTGTCTCTCTCTCTGTGTCTCTCTTTTTATTTCTTCTTGCTTGGGTTACTCCCATTGGTTCTAATACTTTACAGCACAACTAATGTAGAAACATGTTTAATGTGAATGTCTAAGTATAGACTATAGCATGGCATCTTGGAGAGTGGGGGGGAGATTTAGAACCCCAAATCTTATGAAAGTGAATATTGAAAAGTAGAAAATAATGACAATTATTTTTCAAAAATATAATTGTTTTCATGTTCTAAAATATTTCAACTTTAAATTAATAGTATTTTGCTTGTAGAGACTGGCTCTTGGGTATATATTTATAGAGCACATAAACCATTTTTCCATCTCTTTTTTTAGCCCAAATTGATTTTAAATGGCAAAATTAAAATAAAAGGTATACTTCTGTGAACATAAATTTATTGATATTGACCTGATCAAGCCATGGACATGGAAAAACTGGATGGGGGATTAAAATAAAAACTGTGTAAAAAAGGGGAGCTTTTTTTTTTCCTTTCAAGTCTTCATGAAAAGGCAAGGCAATTTAGTCAAAAGGGAAAAGAAACTGGAGTCATTGAAGGCTTAGGTTTCAAATCTACCTCAGTCACTTATGTTCTGAGTAACAGTGGACAAGTCACTTAACCTTTCTTTGCCTCCATTCTCTCACATTCAAAATAAAGGGTTATACTTGGCCTCTAAGTTACCTTCTATCTCCAAAGCTACAATCCTGTGAGATCTGTGCAGATAAAACCCAATTTGTGATATGTTCTGGGACACTGATATACCATATAGAGGCAACGAGATTTAATAGAGTTAGTATTGGCACAGGAAAATGAAGAAACCTAACTTCAAAGCAATTTGATCAGGGGGCAAAGCCAAGATGATAGAGTAAAACCAGGGATTTGCTTGAGCTTTCCATCAAACCCCTCCAAATACCTGTAAAAATTACTCTAAAGAAATTCTAGAGCTACAGAACTCACAAAATGAGAGAATGAAATTCATTTCTAGCCCAAGACAGGCTGGAAAGCTAACAGGAAGAGTCCATCACACCAGCTGTGAGTAAAGCTTAGTCCAGCGGGGGCCATGCAGGCCTCAGGGGACTGAATCACTTGCATTTTTGGCAGTTTCCTGACTTTTCAACGCACAAACACCAAAGACATCATAGAAGGTCAGTGGGAAAACTGCGTGGTACCTGGGTAAAAGAGGAGTGCAGTCTAGCTGCTGCTGCTGCTTCCAGAACTCTGGGCCCACAGAGAGTGGGGGATTGAGTAGCTGATATAAAACCCCTTAAATTTAGGACAGTACCTCCAACCCCCACTAGGAGCAAAGTCCTACTTTGACAAAGAGTTAGAAAGTCAAGTACTTGGCTGGGAAAATGAGCAGAGTGTAAAAAAGTCAGACTATAGAATCTTTCTTTGGTGACAAAAAAGATCAAAATATACAACCAGAAGAAGACAATAAAGTCAAAGCTTCTGCATCAAAAGCTTCCAAGAAAAAAATATGAATTGATCATAGGCCATGGAAGAGCTCAAAAAGGATTTTGAAATCATCTTTGAAAATCATGCAAGAGAAGTAGAGGAAAAATTGGAAAGAAATGAGAGTGATACAAGAAAATCATGAAAAAAGAGTCAACACGGCGGTAAAGGAGACCCCTCCAAAATACACAAGAAAATAACACCTTAAAAAGTGGACTAAACCAACTAGCACAAGAGGTCCAAAAAGCTAGTGCAGAATGCTTAAAAAATCAGAACTGATTAAATGGAAAATTAAATTAAAATCAAATTAATTAAAATTTTAATTAAATTAATTAAAATTTTAATTAAATTAAAAGCTCAATGAAGAAAATTATTTCTTTAAAAATAGAATGGAGGAAATGGAGGCTAATAAATGTATAAGAAATCGAGAAATTTTAACACAAAACCAAAAGAATGAAAAAATAGAAGGAAATGTAAAATATCTCATTGGAAAAACAGCTCAACTGGAAAATCAATATAAGAGAGATAATTTAAAAGTTACTGGATTACCTGAAAGCCATGATGAAAAACAAAAAAGAGCCTAGACATTATCTTTCAAGAAATTATAAAGTAGGGGCAGCTAGGTGGCGCAGTGAATAGAGCGCCGGCCCTGGAGTCAGAAGGACCTGAGTTCGGATCCGGCCTCAGACACTTAACCCACACAAACAAAAACCTAGCCATGTAACCTTGGGCAAGTTACTTAACCCCAATTGCCCTAAAGGGGCGGCTAGGTGGCGCAGTGAGTAAGAGCGCTGGCCTCGGAGTTGGGATGACCCGAGATCAAATCCGGCCTCAGAAAATGAGCACCCACGCATAAACAATGAATAGCCGTGTAACCTTGAGCAAGTTACTTAACCCCAATTGCTTTAAAAAAAAAATTATAAAGTAAAACTGCCCTGATATTCTAGAGCCAGAGGGCAAAAGAGAAATTGCAAGAATCCACCAATGGCCTCTTGAAAGAGATATCAAAAGAAAAACTCCTAGAAATACTGTAGCCAAACCAGAGTTTCCAGGAGAAGGAGAAAATATTTCAAGAAGTCAGAAAGAAATAATTTGAATATTGTAGAAATACAATCAGGATAACACAAGATCTAGCAGCATCTATATTAAGGGATGAATGACTTGGAATATGATGTTCTGGAGGTCAGAGGAGTTAGGATTGAAACCAAGAACCACCTTCCCAGCAAAACTGAGTATAATACTTCAGGGGAAGAAATGGATATTCAATGAAATGGAGGATTTTCAAGCATTCTTGATTAAAAGACCAGACCTGAATAGAAAATTTGACTTTAAAATACAAGAATCAAGACAAGCATGAAAGGGTAAACGAGAAAGAGAAACCATAAGGGAATCATTAAAGTTGAACTATTTACATTCCTATATGGAAAGATGATATTTGTAACTCATGAGATCTTTGTCAGTATTAGGATAGATGATAGATAGATAGATACATACATACATAGATAGATACATACATACATACATAACATACATACATACATACATACATACATCCATAGATAGATACAGAGATAGACAGGCCGAGGGCACAGGGTGAGTTGAATATGAAGGGATGCTATTTAAAAAAAATTAAGGGGTGAGAGGAATATATCAGAATATGGAGAAAGGGAGAGATAAAATGGAATAAATTATCTCCCAAAAAAAGAGGAAAGAAAAAGATTTCACAATAGAGGGGAAGAAAGGGGAGGTGAGAGGTAACGAGGGAACACACTCAATCTTAACTTATCTTAAATCTACAGGAAAGTAAGGCTAAAGGTGATAAACTGGTGGGGAGGAGGGAAGAGTTGGGGAGGAGGTAGTCATATGCAAATACTTTTGAAAAGGGACCCAGTCAAAGGAGAAAATTAAATAAGTGGGGGGCAGAATAGAATGGAGGGAAATATAATCTTTCACAACATGAGTATTAAGAAAATGTTTTGCATAACTACCCAAGTATAACCTATACTGAATTGCTTGCCTTCTCAATGAGGATGGGTAGGGAAGGAAGAAGGGAGAGAAATTTTAATTCAAAGTTTTACAAACAAATGTTAAAATTATTTTTTATATTTAACTGGGAAATAACATATATAGGCAATGGGGTATAGAAATCTATCTTGCCCAACAAGAAAGTAAGGGGGAAGGGGATAAGAGGAGGACATGATACAAGGGAGGGCAGACTGAGGAAAGGGTAATCAGAATGCATGCCATCTCAGGTTGGTGGGGAGAGGGGAGAGACAGGGATAAATTTTGGAAGTCAAAATCTTGGAGAAATCAATGTTGAAAACTAAAAATAAATTAATAATTTTAATAGTTTGGTCAAAATACCAAGGATGAATAACGTTGACAAGAAAAGACGGGGGAATGGGTGGCTAGGTGGCTCAGTGAGTAGAGTGTTGGCCCTGGAGTCAGAAGGACCTGAGTTCGTATCCGGCCTCAGACACTTCACCACACATATACAAAAACCTAGCCGTGTGACCTTGGGCAGGTTACTTAACCCAATTGCCCTCCAAAAAGCAAAAACAAACAAACAAACAAACAAAAAAACTGAATTCATTGTTTGGGGTGGCTAGGTGGCGCAGTGAGTAGAGCGTCGGCCCTGGAGTCAGAAGGACCTGAGTTCGGATCCAGCCTCAGACACTTAACGCACACACAAACAAAAACCTAGCCGTGTGACCTTGGGCAAGTTACTTAACCCCAATTGCCCTCCAAAAAAAAAGAAAAAAAAAGAAAAAAAAAAGAAAAGATGGGGGATAATGATAATGGTCAGTCAAGTATTTTTGTAGGATTACCATGTCACTAAGCTATTGGATAGTTTGGTAGTTTTTCTTCACCCTTAAAGGCCGGAACCAGGAATAATCAATACAGATAATATAGGCTTCCAAATATTAAGAGCTGCCCATGACTACAAGAACAGCTAGCAGGACACTCTTTCCCTCTTTAGAAATATTTTAGTAGAGGTAGAATGTCTACATGCCACATATGTTATAATGTGAATACAGTTCCAGGTAATATTGGGATTATATGGCTTCTAGGAGATTTTTTAAAAAGAAAAAAATAGTGATTCTGAGACTCATCATTTCCTTAGCTTTGTCATCACAGGCAGATCCCATATTCTGCTTATGCCTCAATCTACTCAATAAAAGGAGAATAATGAATGATATAGTGCTAACTAGTCCATTGCTTCTTCTTCTTCATCATCATCATCATCATCAAACTACAACAATAATATTTACCTAGCTCTTAACTATATGTGTCAGGCACTGTGTTAACTATTTTATAATTATTTTCTCATTTGATTTTCACAAAAACCCTGGAAGGCAAATGCTATTATTATCTCTATTTTGCAAATGAGGAAACAGACAAATTGGATAAGTTATTTTTCCCAAAGTCACACAGCTATTAAGTGTCTGGGGTCAAATTTAAACTCAAACTTCCCAGACTCCAGCATGGTTCTCCAAAACTGCACCAATAGGAAATACTGTATAAATTTTAGAACACTATAGAAATTTAAGTTATTTTTTAATATTGTCTGAGGGTTTTATTTTGTGGGCCAGAATAATAAGATAAGCCACAGTAATGATAGAGGCATCAAAAATAGTTAACCTGCATGTAATGTTGTTTTTATAATAATAATAATTATTATTTTTCAATTATTAAGTATTTATTTTTCTCCTCCTCCCCCAAAGGAAAGTGGTGATGGTCAGAAAAGTGATATACATCATAGAAAAACACTCAAACAAAACAAATTCCCACATTTGCCACATCCACAAACCTGCATCTCATTTCATATAGCAATCAATTACTCCTCATTCAAGAAAAGGATAACCATCTTCATCCTAGGTCTTCTGGAATCATGGCTATTCATTGTCCTGATTAGAGTTCCTAAATCATCACTTTTACAATATTGAAATTATAGTGTGAAATGTCCTCTCGATTCTCCTCACTTTACTCTGCATCAGTCCATATGTCTCCCTAGGTTTCTCTAAAATTATTTTTTTTTCATTTCTTAGAGTGAACTATTATTTCATTACATTCTTATGCCATGGTTTTTCTATTTCCCAGGTGATAAGCAGTGGTTCTCAAGTTTGCAAAGTACTTGATCTACATAATGTCTTTTGGGTCTCTGAATAACACCAGGAAGTGGGTACAACATGTGTTACCCTTATTGTAGAGAAGAAATGAAAGTGTAATAAGTTACGTATTCATAGATAATTAGTATGTGTCAGAAGCATTATTCAAAATTTCTTACAGACCCCATTTCTAGTACTCTATGATAAATGCCTCATTACATCAGTAATTAATTTTTCCTGTTTAGCTCCAAAATGAAGTGGCCTTGCCCCCATTTACTTCGACTCTTTAATGATTTCTGTCACAGAGGCTCAGAATGGAGATTACATCACAGAACACATTCTAGTCTAAACAATAATACTATTGAAAAGGGAAAGGTCAACCAATCAACTGCTCAGACTTTACTGACTCCTTATTTTAGTATTGTATAAAACTTTTGGTATCTAAATAAGGCAGTAAACGAAAGCCTATGTACTAACAGAGTCTGTATTCAAAAAGTCTTTGACACACAAAAATTTCGAGCCAAATTTAATAATATGAAATGAAAGAAGGAGAAATATAAAGTTGATACTGGGATCCAGAAAATAATTTCACAAGAAAATAATTTCTAGGATGTGTGACCATACAACAATTTGTCAGAATAAAAACAACAATGAAGATTTGAGCAATATATCAACTGAACTCCTAATATATCAAGTGTATGATGTGGCAAATAAGAAAGCAAATGCTATTATCAGTGGTGTTATGAGAGTGTGATAGTAAGGGAAACCTGGATGGCAAAGGGTTCCAAGTTTATTCAATTTTAGAAGCAGGTGAAGGAGTTGGAGATCATTGTTTTTACTTGAAGGGACAAGTTAGTTCAAGTATTTGAAAATCTGTCTCTGGATAGAACTAGGAAAAAGGTGGTGATTCCAAAAAAATTCAATATAGTTTTAGCATAAGGAAAAAACTTCCTAACATCTAGAATTATTGAAAAACTTGTCAAACTGCCTTAGGAGGTAGCATGATCACCTTTACTGAGAAAATTCTAGTAAATGCTATTTGTCAGTGTTTTAACTGTAGTACATTTCCCCCAATACATAGGGCTACAAATTGGGTGCTATATTCTTCAAAGTTCTCTTTGAATCTATCTTCACTCAAAATCACCATTCCTACTAGCTCACCAATTTGTTTTCTTTTATTAGTCAGCCAGAAGACAAAAGTGAATCAAAACAAAAGCATTTAATGAAATAGCAAATTAAGAAATTTATGAGGGAGGAAGCGGTCAAAAGCAAAACTTTTTTGAAGACGGGAAGGGAGAGGGGAGAAATAAAAGCATAATTGGGGGTGGAAAAGGATGAAGAGAAAGACACATAACTGTGAATGTGAATAGGATGAACTCTCCCCTAAAATGGAGGCAGATAGCAGAATGGATTAAAAGCCATAATCCTACAATATGGTGTTTACAAGAAACACATTTGAAACAGGGTGATACACACAGGGTAAAGGTAAAAGGTTGGAGTAGAATATATTATGCTTCAGCTAAAAAAAAAAAAAAGGAGTAACAATCCTAATCTCAGAAATATCAAAAGCAAAAATAGATCTAATTAAAAGAAATAAGGAAGGAAACTATATCCTGCCAAAAAGTATCATTTACAATGAACTAATATCATTACTAAATATATATGCACCAATGGCATAGCATCCAGATTCTTAGAGGAGAAGTTAAGGGAGTTAGAGAAAGAAATAGAGAGTAAGACTATATTAAAGAAGGACCTAAACTTCTCCCTCTCTAAAATTGATAAATCTAATCTCAAAATAACAAGAAAGAAGTTAAGGAGATGAATAGAATTTTAGAGAAGGTACATATGACAGAACTCTAGAGAAAATTGAATGGGGATAAAAAGGAATATACCTTCTTCTCAGTGGTACATGGTACATACACAAAAACTGACCATGTACTATGGCATAAAAACCTCACAATCCAGTGCAGAAAGGCAGAAACATTAAATGCATCTTTTTCAGATCATAATGAAACAAAAATTTTATGTGAAAAAGGACCATGGAAAGATAGATTAAAAACTAATTGGAAACTAAATAACCTTATACTAAAGAATGAGTGGGTCAAAGAACAAATCATAGAAGCAATCAGTAACTTCATTCTAGAGATTGACGATAATGAGACAACACACTAAAACTTATGAGATGCAGTGAAAGCTGTTCTTGGGGGAAATTTTATATCTCTGAATGCTTACATAAATAAAATAGAGTAAAAGACGATCAATGAATAGAGTATGCAACTGAAAAAGCTAGAAAAAGAACAAATGGAAAATCCCCAATTAAACACTAAATTAGAAATACTGAAAACCAAAGGAGAGTTTCATAAAATTGAAATTAAGAAAACTATTGAACTAATAAATAAGACTGATAACTTGTCTTATGAAAAAAAAACATTAAAATTGATAAACTTTTAGGCAATAAGATTAAAAGAAAGTAGAAAACCAAATTACCAGTATCAAAAATTAAAAAAAAAAAAACAGTGAACTTATCTCCAATGAAGAGGAAATGTAAGCAATAAAGAATTATTTTGCCTAATTATATGCCTATAAATTTGACAATCAGTGTGAAATGGATGAATATTTACAAAAATGTAAATTACGCAAATTAACAGAAGAGGAAGTAAAATAACCCCATCTCAGACAAAGAAATTGAGCAAGCCATCAATGAACTCCCTAGGATAGAATCTATGGATGGAATTACAAGTGAATTCTATCAAACGTTTAAAGAACAATTAATTCCAATACTTTATAGACTGTTTTGGAAAATTGAAGGAGTCCTACCAAATACTACCAAATATGGTACTGATACCTAAATCAGGAGGAGCCAAAAAAAAGAGAAAGAATATTATATACCAATTTCCCTAATGCAAAGATTTCAAATAAAATATCAGCAAAAAGTTTACAACCACATCATGAGAATAATACACTTTGATCTGGTAGGATTTATTCCAGGAATGCAAGGTTGGTTCAATTTTAAGAAAAGAATGAAGGGTGGCCAAGTGGCACAGTGAGTAAGAGAGCCAGCCCTGGAGTTGGGAGGACCTGGGATCAGTTCTGGAGTCAGATGCTTTTACACCACACAAAAAGAAATGGCCTTTTAACCTTGGGCAAGTTACTTAACCCAAATTGCTTAAGGAAAAAAAAAAGAAAAAAGTATCAATATAATGAATCATAACAACACCAAGTTTACTAAGACTTTTGTAGCACCATTTATTCTCCCCACAAGCTTAGGAAAGATGAGCATTGATTACAAGATCATAGACTTGGAGTTGGAAAGGACTTTGAAGGTCATCTATTCCAATCCTCCCATTCTACATGCCTGGAAACTTAGGACCATATGGGTGGAACCTGTCCTATGTTACCTAGGTTTCTAGTGGAAGAGCTACGAGTTGAACCGAGGTCTATCAACATCAAATTAAATCCACTTGTTCACTGCACTACACTACTTACCCTTTGAAAGGAACACATCAGCTTCCCATCACACTCAAAACCTTCCTAAGTTGTTATTACTATATCCCATCTATAATAAATACAAAATGTGGGAAACATGGACATGCCCAGAAACTACTAATATGTAGGTCAATATGAAGTTAGGGTAAATACAAGGATCAGTATATGTGTAGGGAGCACATGACCAGGGCATACATTTCTGCTGCTGCAAGCTAACTGATCATTTCTGCTAATATGTTCATGCTATTCTTAGTAGGTTTGTCGGCTTCTTATTGTGCATTGCTCTTTGGTGGATCCATTCCCTGCTAAGCACCTTGTAATTGCTGCTTCTCCCTCATTGAGAGGTCTGTGCGACTCCACTCCTGAAAATTATCTCTGCTCTTCTCCCCTTGTTTTTTGTTTTGTTTAGTTTTTCTCTAGGCTGCCACATACTGGGCTTCAGCTGGAGTCCTAACCCAATGTTCTATGTCTGGCAGAAAAAGAAGGAGCACAGACACTAATCTCTTAGATTCTAATTCAGAGGCAATGCTTCCTCTTTTTTTTTAAGAGGGAGGACCATCCTATAGGCAGTAATTAAATGAATAAAAATTTACTTTATTTTTTTTTAAAGCAATTGGGGTTAAGTAACTTGCTCAAGGTTACATGGCTAGTCATTATTTATGCGTGGGTGCTCATTTTTCTGAGGCCGGATCTGATCTCGGGTCATCCCAACTCCGAGGCCGGCGCTCTTACTCACTGCGCCACCTAGCCGCCCCTTTATTTTGTAAAGAGAAGGTAGTTAATCAGTTCCCAAAGTTAACCACCATGGTCCAAAATTTGGGAACACAGAAGAGTCAGTCAGCTCATGAGATTCTGCAGCTGTCTCTGAAACTATTTTGGCTTAGTAGGACCAAAAATTTTCCCCCAAGTGTCTATCTGACTTACTGTTAGGATGTCCCAGTACACTTACTCTCTTAAGGGGATGCTAGAATTTGAAATAAATTTCAGGAGGCTATGCCAAGAAATCCTCTCAGAAGTTTAATAAATCTGAGTAATTGTGATTTTTCCCCTTAGTTTCCATATTTTCTGGATGTCCCCCACAAATGACCAGTTGGGGGAAGGTAAAAAATGAAAGGCTAATGTAAGGACATTAAATAAATAGTTGAATGAATGTGCTTAGCACAGTGCTTATCATATAATAAGTTCTTAAATGCTTGTTGACTTGAATAAATGGGAATTATTTATTAAGTGTTTACTATATACAATAGAAAATATCTATACAATAGGAATAGGAAATACATTCTAGTGGGAAGAGACAACAAACATTTGGGAATAGAGAGCATAGAATGGTGTTTTGGGTTGGGAAGTAATATGGATGCTGAAGAGAACCAGAAGGGAATCAACTGACATTCCACTTCCCAAAGCAATGTTAGTAATGATTTGGATGCTGTTGCATGAACGGAAGAATATGAGTAAGAAGAGATATGTATGGCAAGGACATGGCCAGAGTGGATGATAAAACGGGGTATAAATAGTTCTTAGTTCATTAAATACAGTGAGCTCTGTGTACTTGCCCTGTCTGACCCATCTGTCAATTGATTGCTAAGCAAGCTTTAAGTAAATGCCTATTCTATACTTGGCACTATGCTAAGTGATTGGGATCTAACAAATAAAAATCCTGATCAGGACAACATAAGCCTAGGCTGATAGTTTCTAAGTTGAATCAATTAAGTCACCCAGACCGTGGTCTTATGAGGTTCAATGTTTTTATGGAATCCACAGCAGGGCACATGAAAACAAAACATCAGAGGTCAGATGGGATGTGAAACTATGGTCTGGGCTTGGAGACTGTAAATACAGTTAACCAGATACGCTACAAGATTATTCTCAAAGAACTTGGATTTCTTTGTTCTAAATGCTTTCCTTCCATATGAAAGAGTGGCTCTAACACAAATGTCCTACTATGTAAGGTACCCTACATTAGGCATACTGTAGAATGAACTCTTTTTTTTTTTTAAGAGCTTTATTTCAAGAAATCATAAGTGAAAACTACATGAGACAGAAGAATTGATTGTCCCAGCTTTTTTTTTTATTTTTTTTAATTCTCCCAATTATAGGCATAAGAGTATTAATAATAGTATTTATATATATATTTGAAACATTTAATGTTACGACCTCGAATTTCAGATCCATTTCCTTCCTCCCTTGTCACCCATTCCTTCTTGGGAGATAAGTAATTCAGTATATGTTGTACATGTCTAGCTATGCAAAACATTATCATAGTAGATATATTGTACAAGGCTGGTTATAATTCCCTCCCACTCATCCCACCCCCCACCTGGTCGATTCCCTACATGATCCTGTCCCTCTTCTATAGTGGGTACTTCCAACCTCCCCTCACCCAAGGATGCCCTCCCATCCATCATCCCTCCTCTCATCCCCCTTCCCCCTATCCTGCTGCAGGTTGAGATATCCCATTTAGTATGTATGTCATTTTCTCCCTGAACCAAATTCAATGTGAATTTGGTTTTGCCTTTTTAGCCTTCCTTATTCTCCCCCTCCTTTGCAACCACTTCCCCTTGCTTCTTCTACATGGGATAGTTTACCCTACCCTGTCTCTCCCCATCTCCTCTTGCCACTTTCCTCTCTCACCTCATAATTTCATCCCTTGAGTATTCTCCTTTCCAACAAATTCAACCTATGCCCTCTATCCATATATAACTGTAACCGTATACACACACATTCACATATGTATTCATATGACCACACACCCTTCTTCCATTATTTTCATAGTGAGAAAGATATCATCAGTCACAGTTATTGCTTTTCCATATAGGAATGTAAATAGTTCAACTTTGATAAGTTCCTTTTGATTTCTTTTCCCTGATTACCTTCTCAGGCATCTCTTCCTTCTTGTGTCTGGATGTCAAATTTTCTATTCAACTCTGGTTTTTCCCTCAAGAATGCTTGAAAGTCCTCTATTCCACTGAATGACCATATTTTCCCCTGAAACAAAATACTCAGTTTTGCTGGGTAGGTGACCCTTGGGTTCATTCCCAGTTCTTTTGCCCTCTGGAATATCATATTCCATGCCCTTCGATCCCTCAGTGTAGAAGCTGCCAGGTCCTGGGCTATTCTGATTGTGTTTCCACAATATTGAAATTGTTTCTTCCTGGCTGCTTGTAGTATTTTCTCCTTGATCTGGGGATTCTGGAACCTGGCTATAATATTCCTGGGAGTTTTCTTTTTGGGATCTTTTTCAGGAGGTGATCGGTGGATTCTTTCAACCTCTATTTTGCCCTCTGGGTCTAAAACATCAGGGCAGTTTTCCTTGAGAATTTCTTGGAGGGTGATTTCTAGGTTCTTTCTTTGATCATGGCTTTCAGGTAGTCCAATAATTTTTAAATTGTCTCTCCTGGATCTATTCTCCAGGTCAGTCGTTTTTCCCATGAGATATTTCACATTGCCTTCTAATCTTTCGTTGTTTGGATCTGCTTAACAGCATCTTGATTTCTCATAAAGTCATTAGCTTCCATTTGCTCCAGTCTAACTCTGAAGGAATGAATCTCCTCAGTGAGCTTTTGAGATTCTTTTTCCATCTGGCAAATTTGGCTTTTTAAGGCATTCTTCTCCTCATTGCCCTTTTTGGCCTCTTTTGCCATTTGAGTTAGTCTATTTTTAAGTTGTTGTTTTCCTCAGTCAGGCTGTTGACCCTCATTTCATACTTTTCCTGCATCCTTCTCATTTCTCTTTCCAATTTTTCCTCCACTTCTCTTATTTGATTTTTAAAGTCCTTCTTAAGGTCCTCTATGGCCTGCAACCCGCTCATGTTTTCCCCTGGGGTTTTTGGAGCAGGACTTCTGACCTCACAGTCCTTTTCCCGCTCTATGCCCCTGAAATAGGAGTCTAGAGTTGCATTTTTCTGTTTCCTTTGCCTTGGCATGTTGCCACTTGATTGCTTGACTTTTGGGCTTGTTGCCACACTATGGCTTTAAGGCCAGCTAGAGGAATTTTCGTCTGGAACGTGTTGGGGGCAACTTCCGTTTCTGGCAAGCTGTAAACCCACCCACAACTTCCACCCTAGATCACAATCCAGATCCAGGGAGGTTGAAGCAAGAGTGATTACCCCCCCAAGACTGATCGCTGGATCTCCCTACAATTAATTGCAGGCCGGGAGCTGGAGCTGCCTCTGAAAACTACAAAATGGCGTTTGTCCTCAGCGGCTTCTAGCCCCCAGGGGAGGGAGCTGACGCATTCCCCAAATACAGGTCCCAAAGTCCATAGGACACTAACCTCTTACTTTGTCCTAGGCATGTCTATGTTGATAATTCTGGAGTCGCCACAGCTCCTGGTGTTCTGGGGTTCCTCCAGCTGGCTGCTGGCCCTGCCGCCCTGGGGCTAAAACCTCAGCTCACGCGGACCTGGGCTCGGCTCGGCTGGGCTCCTGCGCTCTGCGCGTTGCCAGCTCCCAGACCGCTGCGCTGGTCCTTCCTGCAGGGCTGCTGGGCTGTCCTCAGCGGGAGGTTAGCTTCTCTTTGTCGTTCTGTGGGTGCTGGGGCTCCAGAAGTTGTTCAGAGTCCTTTTTTACATAGTTTGTGGGGAATCTGGGGGCAGAGAGGCTTGGACGAGCTGTTTCTACTCTGCCATCTTGGCTCCGCCCCCCTGTAGAATCAACTCTTATAAAGTTACATGTTGAACTAAATGACCTCTGATGTACTTTCTAGCTCCAAGATTCTGTGATGGTGAGATACTCTTATTCATCTTCAAAAACATTTCCTATTGGGCTCATCTTTGTCCAATTCATTATCTAAAAGGCCAAAAAAGATACCATGGTGTGTTAAAAGTGAAGGTTTCGGGCCCCATTCTCTGGAACTTTATAGAAACAATTTAAGTTTATTATATGTTTTTGTTTCTTTTTTCTATTCTCTATTTATGTTCTCACATTTGAGTCTAAAATAAAATTTTTGGGGAAAAAAGGCAATTGTGGACTGACAATCCATTTAGTACAGTGATAAGTTTTAAACTTTGGACATTTCCATGTCTTTTCCACCAGTAGGATTCTTAAAGTCCAACAGAGTGTGTGGAAGCGTGGTTACTGATTGCTAGACATTTTGTTTAGAGCTGTATTTCTCTTTCTAATGGAGCTTAACCTCCATGATTCTGCCCAAAGGCTCTGCCTTTGAACTTTCATTCACAGCCTGAGGTGGATACAATGGGGAAAATGCTGAGCAGAATATCCATGAATTCTTCTAATTCTGATTAAGAATTGGGCTGAAGAAATCTATGGTAGATAAAAGAATGGAATTTCATTCATTTTCTCAGGCTTTGTGGCAATTGGTGGCACATCTGATTGAGATTTCCTTCCTTCCCCTCCATTAACATTTCTGGAATGGGCCAGATGAATTCAAGAGATTGGGTTCCCACAAAGAGTGAAATTCAGTATCAACACCTCCCTGGTTGTGCATCATGCCTGACATCATCCAAATGAAACCACTCTAGGGGAGCGGATGAAAATTTCATAAGCCTCCTTTGGTGAGGATTTCACCCCAAGCCTTCCTCCCCTCATAGAACAATATGGGGCACCACAGTTTGCTGGATGAGGAAGATGGTTCTGATGCTTTCCAACCCACAGAAATATCTCCCTGTGCAGAATAGAAAGATGATCAAAAAGGGAATTTCAAAGGTACATTCTCCTCCTGAAGCCCCTTCTCTTATTCTTCTCTCATTTTATCTTCTAATCCCTCAGGCATATTGGTATTTCTTTCTGTTGCTTCTGTGTTCATTCTAAGAATTATTCCAAGTTTGGCAGCGACCACTGGCACATGGGAGTTATTCATGCATACAACCATTATTTGGAATTTCTCAGCTGAATTTTCTCCCTGCTTATCTAGGATGCCTTCTTCTCCTATTAGAGCAATAACCTTTAAATTCATTCATATTTACTAACAGTGTTTTAAATGGAACTGACATTATTAATAATATAAACCCAATGAAAGATTTACAGCTATAGGCAGTGAGGTGGTACAGTGGATTGAGCATTGGATCTAACATCAAGAAGACTTGATTTGAAATACAGTCTCAGATGTTTATTAGCAAGGTGACCCTGGGCAAGTCACTTAACTTCTGTCTACCTCAATTTCTTCATCTATAAAATGGAGATATTAATAGTACTTACCTCTCAGGTTATTGTGAATATAACATGATAAAATATATGTTGAGCAATAGGTAAAATTTCAAATGGTAAACATAATTATGGATGAGGAAACTGAGTCCCAAAGATATTAGGTAATTTGCTCAAGGTCACTCAGGTACTAAGTAGCAAAAGCTTATTTAGAATCCATGTGCTCTTAACTTGTGAGATCCAAAAGTGTTTCTACTATATCATACTGCTTAACAAATTCTGGTCAATGGTATTCTTGAACCTTTGATACCAGAGAAGAAAAAAACAGGGAGGCTCACCTGAATGAGAAGCCACTCCTTTCTTATTAAACTAGTGACTTTTGATTGCTTTGGTAAACAACATTGCGATGGAAGCCATTCTATGTCAGTTACCCCAAGTGTAGAGAGTTCAGAGAAATTGCACGTGTGATTGGGCAGTCCGTGCTTTATTAAGTACTATCACTGGCACACCCTGGTTCCTCTCTCCATTGCCTATTCACACTTCTTTTGATGACTCAGTTTGTAAACTCCCGTCCTAGTTCTGAGCAATGATGGTGCAGTGAGTAGAATGCTGAGCCTGGTTTCAGGAAGACTTGAGTTCAAATTTGGCCTCAGACACTCACTAACTCTCTGACCCTGAGCAAATCACTTTACCCTCTTTGCCTCAGATTCCCCATCTATAAAATGAGCTGGAAAAGGAAATGGCATATTACTCCAGTGTCTTTGCCAAGAAAACTCCCAATGGATTCATGAATAGTCAGACACAACTGAACAGTATCTCTCTGTTTAACCTCTTCCATTCTATTCCTGAGTGTTTTTTTTCCCTAATTTTTGGACAGTATTATTAACAAACATGTTTATCAAGGGCTTGTTATGCCCCAGAACTGTGAAAAACAAGGGATGCAAAGACAAAAAAAATAAAGTCCCTGCCCCCAAGAATCCTGCATTCTATGTCCCTTATTCCTCCTTGTGAATTAAAATACACTAAGATAAAAGAACCACCATTTTATGCCTTACTGGTCTTTCCAAGTCTTTTTCGATACCTCGCCCCCCTCCACTAAGCTCCTAAGAGCCAACATAATACACAGAAAATTAAATTGGCTTTGCAGGCAGAAGACTCGAGTTGCATTACTAGCTCTACTACTTATGATAAGTAGCTAGTGTTGAAAACCTGAAGTCAGGAAGAATAGGGTTTGGATACTGCCTCGTAAATTCCCTAGCTGTGCCATGATGCTACCCTTAAGTTTTCTCATCTGTAGAATGAGGAAAGTAGACAGGCATCTTCTAAGCTCCCTCCCAGCTCCAAATCTGTGAAGCTCTCGTTCTACAGGATGATCATGGTAAAGTTTATTTCTGGGTCTCAGTTTCCTCATCTTTCAAGTGAAGTGGGGCAGTTAGGTGGCACAGGGAATAGAGCACTGGCCCTAGAGTCTGGAGGACCTCAGTTCAAATGCAGTGTCAAGCACTTAACACTTACTAGCCATGTGACCTTGGACAAGTCACTTAAGCCCAATTGTCCTGCTTTCCCCCTCTAAAAAAAAAAGACCTAAAATGAAGGGATCTAACTGGATGGCCTCTAAGGTCCTTCCTACTTTCAATCTATGACCTATAATCTTGTATCTAATATTCAGGACTAATATACAGGAAGATCAGCTGAAGGAATGGGAGATGCTTAGCCTAGAGATGAGCAGACTTAGCAGGGAGATGATAGGTGGCTTCCAGAATCTGAAGGATTCTCCTGTGGATGAGTGATTCAACTCACTTTGTTTTTTCCCAGATTGCAAAATGAGAGGCAATAGTCAATGTTGCTAGAATTTGTTTCTAGGTGGAAAACAACTCTAATGATGAAGTGGACCTTTCCGGAAGTGAGAGGAGCTGCCCTGAGAGATAGTGAGCTCTCCATCACTGGAGGTCTTCAAGAAGAGACTAGAGAAGCATCTGCTTAGGATGTAGTGGAGTGGAATCTTCTTGGTAGGAAATGAAACTGGATGACCTCTGCTTTCCATTCAAGTCAGATTCCATAATCCTTGAATATTAAGAAATCTACCTTCCTGCCCCAAAAAGTAAATTGAGAGGGGGGCAGAGCCAAGATGGCGGAGTAGAAACAGCTCATCCAAGCCACTCTGCCCCCACATTCCCCCCAAACGATGTAAAAGAGGACTCTGAACAACTTCTGGAGCCCCAGCACCCACAGAACGACACAGAGAAGCTAAACTCCCGCTGAGGACAGCCCAGCAGCCCTGCAGGAAGGACCAGCGCAGTGGTCTGGGACCTGGCAGCGTGCAGCGCGCAGAGCGCAGGAGCCGAGCCAAGCCGAGCCCAGGTCCCCATGAGCTGAGGTTTTAGCCCTAGGGCAGCAGGGCCAGCAGCCAGCTGGAGGAACCCCAGAACACCAGGAGCTGTGGCGAATCCAGAATTATCAACATAGACTTGCCTGGACAAAGTAAGAGGTTAGTGTCCTATGGACTTTGGGACTGGTATTAGGGAATGCGTCGGCTCCCTCCCCTGGGGGCTAGAAGCCACTGAGGACAAACGCCATTTTGTAGTTTTCAGAGGCAGCGCCTGCTCCCAGCCTGCAAATTTGTAGGGAGATCCAGCGATCAGTCTTGGGGGGTAATCGCTCTTGCTTTAACCTCCCTGGATCTGGATTGTGATCTAGGGTGGAAGTTGTGGGTGGGTTTACAGCTTGCCAGAAACGGAAGTTGCCCCCCACACGTTCGGGACAAAAATTCCTCTAGCTGGCCTTAAAGCCATAGTGTGGCAACAAGCCCAAAAGTCAAGTAATTAAGTGGCAACATGCCAAGGCAAAGGAAACAGAAAAATGCAACCCTAGACTCCTATTTTGGGGGCATAGAGCGGGAAAAGGACTGTGAGGTCAGAAGTCCTGCTCCAAAAGCCCCAGGGGAAAACATGAGCGGGTTGCAGGCCATAGAGGACCTTAAGAAGGACTTTAAAAATCAAATAAGAGAAGTGGAGGAAAAATTGGAAAGAGAAATGAGAAGGATGCAGGAAAAGTATGAAATGAGGGTCAACAGCCTGACTGAGGAAAACAACACCTTAAAAAATAGACTAACTCAAATGGCAAGGAGGCCCAAAAGGGCAATGAGGAGAAGAATGCCTTAAAAAGTCGAATTTGCCAGATGGAAAAAGAATCTCAAAAGTTCACTGAGGAGATTCATTCCTTCAGAGTTAGACTGGAGCAAATGGAAGCTAATGACTTTATGAGAAATCAAGATGCTGTTAAGCAGATCCAAACAAATGAAAGATTAGAAGGCAATGTGAAATATCTCATGGGAAAAACCACTGACCTGGAAAATAGATCCAGGAGAGACAATTTAAAAATTATTGGACTACCTGAAAGCCATGATCAAAGAAAGAACCTAGAAATCACCCTTCAAGAAATTCTCAAGGAAAACTGCCCTGATGTTTTAGATCCAGAGGGCAAAATAGAGGTTGAAAGAATCCACAGATCACCTCCTGAAAAAGATCCCAAAAAGAAAACTCCCAGGAATATTATAGCCAGGTTCCAGAATCCCCAGATCAAGGAGAAAATACTACAAGCAGCCAGGAAGAAACAATTTCAATATTGTGGAAACACAATCAGAATAGCCCAGGACCTGGCAGCTTCTACACTGAGGGATCGAAGGGCATGGAATATGATATTCCAGAGGGCAAAAGAGCTGGGAATGAACCCAAGGGTCACCTACCCAGCAAAACTGAGTATTTTGTTTCAGGGGAAAATATGGTCATTCAGTGGAATAGAGGACTTTCAAGCATTCTTGAGGAAAAAACCAGAGTTGAATAGAAAATTTGACATCCAGACACAAGAAGCAAGAGATGCCTGAGAAGGTAATCAGGGAAAAGAAATCAAAAGGAACTTATCAAAGTTGAACTATTTACATTCCTATATGGAAAAGCAATAACTGTGACTGATGATATCTTTCTCACTATGAAAATAATGGAAGAAGGGGGTGTGGTCATATGAATACATATGTGAATGTGTGTGTATATGGTTACAGTTATATATGGATAGAGGGCATAGGTTGAATTTGTTGGGAAGGGAGAATACTCAAGGGATGAAATTATGAGGTGAGAGAGGAAAGTGGCAAGAGGAGATGGGGAGAGACAGGGTAGGGTAAACTATCCCATGTAGAAGAAGCAAGGGGAAGTGGTTGCAAAGGAGGGGGAGAATAAGGAAGGCTAAAAAGGCAAAACCAAATTCACATTGAATTTGGTTCAGGGAGAAAATGACATACATACTAAATGGGATATCTCAACCTGCAGCAGGATAGGGGGAAGGGGGATGAGAGGAGGGATGATGGATGGGAGGGCATCCTTGGGGGGAGGGGAGGTTGGAAGTACCCACTATAGAAGAGGGACAGGATCATGTAGGGAATGGACCAGGTGGGGGGTGGGATGTGTGGGAGGGAAGTATAAGCAGCCTTGTACAATATATCTACTATGATAATGTTTTGCATAGCTAGACATGTACAACATATACTGAATTACTTATCTCCCAAGAGGAAATGGGTGACAAGGGAGGAAGGAAATGGATCTGAAATTTGAGGTCATAACATTAAATGTTTCAAATATAAAAAAAAAAGTAAATTGAGAAACAGAGAATAAAAATAAAATACTATTGAGAAAAATAAATATAATATAATAATTGAATAAATAAATAAAAATAAAACCAAAATAAGACTAAAATATATGCATATATATTTTAGGTTTATCTTCCTGAGTTCAAATCTGGTCCCGGACAATTCCTACCTATGTGACCTTGTGCAAGTCACTAATCCCTGTTTGCCTCAGTTTCTGAATCTGTAAAATGAGCTAGAGAAGGAAATGGCAAACCACTGCAGCATCTTTACCAAGTGAACCACAAATGGGATCGTGAAGAGTTGGACGTGACTATAACAACTCAACAACAACAACAACAACAACAACAACAACACAAACATCTGTGCAATAATAACTCTTAGAAACCTCAGAGGTAGCAAGGTACAAGGGAATGAGCACTGACTCAAATCAGAGTACTTGGGTTCAGATGTCCCCTTCATGCTTACCACCTAGGTACTTGTGGGCAATCATTCAAACTCAATGGGCCTCAATTTATTCATCTGGATAATAACTCCACTGGAGTAGATGAATTCTGAGATCCATTCCAACTCTTGATCTAAGATCTTTAAATATTAACATTAAAAAGGACTCTGAAGGTTAATTATTGCAACCCCTTCATTTTGCAATTGGGGAAATTGAGATTTTCACCTGATATCACAGGAGTTAATGGTAGAACTAAAGAGAAAACTTACTTGTTACAGATCAGGAAAAAATTCCTCAACTATTTCAGTCTTTTCAATTCCAGCAAGCTGTTTGCCTCCCAGTCATGTTCCTTCCTCCAGTCTGCTCTTCTCTCTTTTCTTCCCTATTCCTGCCCTGAAACTCCCTATGTCTATTATTCTATTCCACACTGAACTCCCATTATGCTAGACATTAGGTTCCTCCTTTCCTATGACCTAAGTATGGATTAGAAACAAATCAGAGCCTCCACCCTACTCATCTGATTCATGCCCTATTCCACCTGCCTGATCTGTCCTGAAGGACAGAAGGAGGATAAACTGAGGAAAAGGCCAAGATCATCATAGATTCCCTTCTTTCAGCAAAGTCTAAAGCCCAATTTATACTATATGCTTCCTTTTCTTTTGTGCTGCACTCTTAAATCGACTATACCAACTTTTTTCTTCCTCCCCAAGCATCTTGCAAGCATAAAGAAGCCTCTCTCTCTCTCTCTCTCTCTCTCTCTCTCTCTCTCTCTCTCTCTCTCTCTCTCTACTCTCTCTCTCTCTCTCTCTCTCTCTCTCTCTCTCTCTCTGTCTCTCTCTCTCTCTCCTCTCCCTCTCTCATCTGTCTCCTCTCTCTCTCTCTCTCTCTCTCTCTCTCTCTCTCTCTCTCTCTCCTG